>VZSR01002340.1:8262838-8323177 GCA_013398615.1 Brachypodius melanocephalos
AAAAAAAAACCACCCCACCAAATGTGGAGCAACTGGGACAGCTTTAAATTTAAGTATCAATTTTTATTGATAAGCAGCTGAGGGAGCAAATTGACATAACAGAGCTGAAAGACAGAGAAGTGCTTCCCCCATCCCCACCCTGCAGCATTCACCATTTCTCCAAAGTACCATTTGAAATCCCATCCTTCCTCCTCTGATGGAAGCTAATGTTCATTGTCTTGCCCTTGAAAAGAATAATAATGCTGCCCAGGAGCTGTGAAGAAACTAAACGCTCCAAAATTTTGAGCTGTATTAAATCTCCCCTTCTTTCTAAGGGCCAGAATATACTGCTTACAGGCAGCCTGATTGCATGGCAGTCAAAACATTTTCCTCTTAAACATTTCCCCTGCCACCACTACAGTAAGAAAATGGCCATTTATAAAGCTGTGCTTGCAACAAACTCCAGTGCTGTTTGATAAGGTCAGGTGTACTGGTTGTGCGTCTGGGGAATATTCAACAAATAATATCACTTTATATGATACAGATTCTATTATCCTGTATTTCCAAGAGGAAGTTGCTGTTGGAGTTGTTTTTGTATTAATAGGCATCACAAAATGGTATTTTGTTTTGGTGGTTAAGAGGTTTTTGTCTTCCCTTCTGTTGCTTTTCCTCTATTTTTTCACTTCACCTCTATATACAGCAGACCTGTGTTTAAATATACATTGTTATGTATAGTTACATAACCTTGTCTTGCAAAGTGCTGAAAAATGATCTCTGGCTTTATCTTCTGAGTATTTTTTAAAAGTAACAGGTTTTGTGTATAATCTAGCACAGTCAAAAGACAGAGGGAGGCATGCTGCTGCTACATAAGGATCGTTTTCCACAAATCAGAACAAAAATAATAGATATTATACCCCAACAAATATCATATGCTGTGCTTTTGCTAGCCAGCAAGTCTTAAAACCAGAGAGTATAAATGCATTTGCTAACGAGTGGATACTGAGTTGATTTAATGAGTTGGTGATGCAGTTGGTGACTGCTCATTATCATCAGAGAATTTAACTTGCTGCAGCAACTCAGAAAATAAATGAGTACAGCTCAGACTGGACTGTGTTGTGAGCAAAATGAGAACTTTTCCTCTCTGCAGTTTTAGCAGTCTATGGTTTTTCCTGCTTCATATCAGCCATGCAGAGCTGTGTTTCAGGGCCTTTAACCATCCATTGCTGATCCTTCCAAGGATGGGTATGGAAGTGGTGCCAGACCCTGCCTCTCATGAGCGGAGGGAGTGCCCAGACAGGTTAACAGATTCAGAGGTCTTGACAGCTGGAGATTAACAACAGGCCTTCTCTCAGAATAAAGGGCCATTCTTCTCCCAAAATGTGGAGAGGGAATAGTAGGACTGTGGTTATCATCTAACAGGCATTACAGGAGATAAAGGCACTCCAAAGGTGTGGAAAGCTCTTACTACAGCTTGAGCAGGTCAGGTTGCTTATGAGCAAAAGCATGCCAGGAGTCCTGCTGGACTCTGCCAGTGCTAAAAGTGTTTGACTGGTTGAATGGAATCACCTTATTCAGGTACCACTTGTGGAAAGAAAACAACAAAACTCTTCTCATTCTGTAGCTTGCATTTTATGGGGCTTCATTCCTTAAATACCAGTGTGCCCTCAGAGCTGTGGGTTACTAGATACTGCAAAAGCACAGCACATAAATAATGACATTTGTTTTATTTTGAAGTTGTTAGAAAATCAGTGTCCCCATAGGGTATAAACACAGTAGAAGAGGGTTTGTGTGTTTGTGCCTCAAGACAAAAGTTCTTTATCCTTAAAATATACGGTTGCAGAGAACACTGATAATTTTTTTTCCTCCTTGGTGCAAAGTTGTAGAATCTGGTTCTGATTGCTCGGACTTTGCTGCTATTGCCTGATTTTTACACAGTGCTGGAACTCAGAGATGTATGCAGTGAAACTTTAAAACTGTGTTGAGTTTTGGAAATGTTCACCTGTTAAAAAAAAAAGTAAAAAAAAGAAAGCCAGCCTACAGAGAGTTTTAAAAATAGCCCAAGTCCTCCTGGAATTCAATTACAGATGCCTGCCAGCTGCTTCCCCTGCCCGGGACACGCATTTCTAGTTTCTCTGTTCCTCTGGATGTTCCTTGCAGGGGAACAGCCCGTGTGACATGACTGATGAACAGAGAGATTGGAGAGAGAGGTGCTGGGGTAAGGCCCCCTGCCATCCTTCCATCCCACCTGCTGCTTGGGCTGTCCTTTCATAGTCACGATTTGAGCTGTGCGATTGTTGTACAATGTGGATGCCGGCTGTGCGGCCACTGCTGGGACTGGCACTTTATTCTCATGCTATGTGCAATGACTTTTTCAAAAGCTTTTTATTTAGCCCCTGTAGCACTGCGTCTTACCAAAAAAAAAAAAAAAAAGGAAAGAAAAAAAACCATTATAAGAATCCCATCTTCTCGGATCTGTATTCTGTCTGAGTTCACAGGCACACATTATGTCCCCCATTTGCTAAAACACCGAAGTGCAGACCCTGAGCTAAACTGCAGGCTTCATTTCCCCTGGAAATCTATGCAGATTGTAATAGATTTGCCCATAAGTGCCCATGCTGGATTCTCCCATATTATGGACCTTGCCCTGAAGGAATTGTTTCCCAACTTGTGCTGTAGGATCAAAAAAAACCCAAAAAACCAAAAAAAAACCAAAACAAAAAAACCCCCAAAACTCTGTTTTACTTATTAAATTACATGGACTGTCTTTTGTTACGTATCATGTTTTGTTTTTTTTTTTTTTTTGGTCTGGTTGCAGATGATTCAGCTGTCCAGTTGCAGGAGAACATTTTCCAGCAATGTAGTTTGGATGTAATCCTCTTTCTGGTATTGTCCTGTTTTCCCCCCATAGGCTTTCTGTGTGTGCCCGTCTGTGTGTGGCAGTGACAGGAGCTTTCCACCCAGTCTGGCTGCCTGCAGGATCTCACTGGTTCTGTGCTGCCTTGCTCTCTTGGGTATCGTTTGACTCTTTGATTGGGAAGAATATGGTTTGAGGGTTTGTGGCAGAAATTCATTTACTAATTCATAGGGGAGGGAAGTGGGGGAGGAGAGGGAAGGGAAATAATTCTTTGGTACAGAACAACAATCCTCCAAGGACATAGTTACAGTATTTCTTGTTAAAGTACAACGTGTTTGTTTTCATTTGTCGAAAATGCAGTGATTCTGTGGCTTAGGCTGTTGCCTACTTAGCACACAGCTATGCTGCAGATACAGCTGTTGTGAGCTGAGCAGTCCCTGCTTGATGTCTGGTCCCACTGATTTCAGGAGACAATTCTTATTCACAGGTCTTCACATAATATGACATGGCTGCCTGAGAGCTGGAGACATGAACGCCTTGTTTGATCTGAGATTTCTCAGTGATTTTTAATTTTGATGCAGAGATCCCAGCAGAACTGATTTTAATTAAGAACCTGATCCATAGCTCTTAGATTTAATGATGGGATGTGCCTGCTTACAGTGTGCAGTGCTGCCCTGCCTTAGGGATCTCTAGGCTAGCTCCAAATTAACCCATTTCATGAATTAGTTTCACAAGCAGAGTTTTGCAGCTTCCCTTTCTGGTGCTGTCTTGTTTTGTTTTCTGAGGTTCCTCTCCATAGTGATGCATGGATGCACCCACAGCCTCTTAGGAACCGAGGTCAGATTTGGTGTTAAAATCAAGCTGTTTGATATGTAGATTTTTTTTCTCTTCTCATCCTAGGATTTTAAGTTAGGCTAAAGGTCAATGCTACCAACTTTTATTTTTAAAGGAAGCTGATACCTGTGTGATAAAAGTGTCGAAGCTGGTGTCTGAGAAGCAGAAGTGCACACAGCAAGTCACTGGAGCTGACAGATTTCAAAGGGGTGTAGCTGGTTGTGTAAGCCACTAGCTTGGATGGTTTGATGTAATGCTGTTTCCAGACACTGTGGGGATTGCATGTGCCAGTGCTGGGTGTTGCCAGACAGAAACCACAGCAATTCACCCTCAACATAATTACCACCTACAGCAAGGCTAGCAGCTTTTAAGTGAGGAGGAGTGGGATTCTTTATCTAGGAAAACACCAAGGAGTTTATGTCTTTCTGTAAATCCACTTAATCTCTTCATTAGAAGGGCGAGGAATAGTGACAAACCTCAGCCAACACTGTGCATAATGAAGTATTTTTTAAATACTCCCTTTGATATTAAACTGTAGCACAGGCAGAATCCAGAAAAATCAGGTGGCATTTCTTGCAGCTCATACAGCATTAGCAGTGGTTTTGGACATGTAGCATAGCTCTGTTACATGAGAGGCTTTAATGTGCATTTTGAGTACTTCATTTCCCTCTCTCTGGATACTAAAATTAATAATATTGTAAGTATAGCTCCAGCCACTTACAGGCCTCTTTTGGATGGTTGGCTGCTTAAAATACACAGCAACGTTGTTAGAGGGGAGAATGTCAAGTTAAAAATTTGTATTTAATTCTTTACTTCTTTTTCTTGCCTATTTTACTAATTCCTCTCATTAACAGATTAAGAAACAAGTTGTCTTGCAACTACAGAGGTTGGTTGTGCGTGGATGTGGGGGGATTGTGTCTTTCATGGAATGCTGACATGCAAAAACAGATGCTTGGGATTTGGTTGTTTTGCTGTGCTGGTAGGAGTAACGGATCAGGGGAATGTAAGGTGGCTTCCTTTACACCTGATCCCAATCCCATTAAAGGTAGTAAAAAGATTTCTAATGTTATTAGAGCCATGATGGGATCCCTCCAGCTGCACTTCCCTTGTTCCCTTGCTGCTCGCATTGCCTGCTCAGTGTTCCCAGTGGGACCAGTCACAACAAGCAGGAAGTTTTGCACCCTTGTCCACTGGGAAACTGGTGTTTACTGGTTTAAAGCTTTCCCAGTCATTGCACCTGCTGCTGACCATTACAAAACTTGTGTAGCTGTAGTAGAAATGCTGATGGGGAGAGCTGCAAGGGGACCCAAGCACCCACAGTGCCCTCAAATGAGCCAATGAATGGGGCCCTTGATGCTGTGTTATTTAAAATCTGCCTACCTGGCTTGCAGATAGAATCATTTACTTTGCCATTTATGTGATCTGTATTATTCCTTCTTGTAGCTATGGGCACAAAGCCTGATATTGAAAAAGTGATCTCTCGTGGCACAGGTCTGGGGTTTCAGTCATTTGGATGAGCCCCTTTTGATTTGTGCCATTGAAGGCTGAAAGATGGTTCTGTGCTGGCAAAAACTCAGGGTGCCTTCAGTGCAAAATTAATTACAGTGTAGGGGAATGCACCCACTGCCAAAAAATATTTGACAGAACATGAAAGGAGTTTGCTCTGTTAGGTATGTCTGCAAAATGCTGGAGGGGTACCTGCTGTTTGCTTATGAAACATTGCAGGTATGCACATCTGTGCTCAGCTGAGTCTCATGAGCTGAATGCCCCTGTCTGCATCCCACAGCAGCTCCAACTTCTTGATTGCTCCCGTAACTTGCAGCTCTCCCAGCATGATGTTCTGCTGTCCTGCCTCATGGGAGGGTTTGGCCATCACAGCTTTGCAATAAATACATCTATAATCTTGTTGTTGAAGCATCTTAATGTTGTAAGAGCCAGCTATGAGCACTGCTTTTGATCCGTGTGAGCTCCTGGCTGTGGAATACTTGAAATAACCATAAATCTCCTTGAGATGGATTTTTCATCCCCTGAAACATAACCCCAGCCCCACTTGGACCTGAACTTCTTTTGTGTGTAATTTAATACCAGAAGCAGGAGAAAGCATCTCAAGTGATTTCCTGTGAACCTTTGCTGGAGGTGAAGGAGGAGACAGAGGCATTCACTGTCTCAGAAATGGTAGGCTGTTGAATCAATAGATCAGATAGTTTGGTGTGAGGGAGTGAATCTCTTTTGCCACTATTAGAATGGTATGAAGCAGATTTTCTTTTCTCGTTGAGACTGTCTGTCTGACAGGTGCAGTGGTAGTTAGGCCAAGAGATGGGCTTGCTTTTGTAAAGCTAAAAAATCTCTGGCCTCCCTCGAGGCTGAGAGCGTTCAGCAGGCACACAGCTCACTGCCCAGCAGGCACAGTCAGCCTCTCCCCACAAAGACCCAGTGCTCTTGGAAGAATGTGGGAATACACTGTAATGTCTCATGTAAAAGCTCTGTCCTTCAATGCAATCAGTGTGGATGATACCATAAACCCTATGGATTATTTACAGAGTAACTTGCACTGTTAAAGGGAAAATTTAAAATAACTGTGTTTTTTGTTTTTTTTTTACTCTGACTGCATTTCTCTCTGCCTGTGCTGTGTTGGCTCAAGTTTGGAGTCCTAATTTAGGTAAAACTTTAGGCAGGAGGACAACATTCTGAGGGGAGCTGCCTACTTGCAGGTCCCATTATCATCAGTGTGAGCCAGAGACCAGAGCATCTTTCAGGAGCAGACTGTAAATGAAGCCCTGCAAGATGTGGCCGAGTCCCCTCAATCCTACTTTTGTCTTTTGCCTTAGCATAGTAGATTTATATTTGCATGTCACAAAGCAGATCATAATGGTTATCTCCGTGCTCATTGTTATTTTGCAGTGTTTTTATGAGGCTGGCAGCCTAATGCTGCAAAGTTGTTTGTAATGTTAAGCTTCTACACCTAAAGCGGTGAGGTATCCATGGTAACTGTCTTGCCTGTACACAGTCCCTCGGCAGCCTTTTCACACAGGTCAGAGCACGAACATTCCCAGAAACTGACTCAATTTAATCTGCCTTAAACATCAGGTAATTTTAAAAAGACACTGGCTCTGACTTTTTTTTTTTCCCTTCTTCTTTTTTTTTGGTAATAGAATTTCATTTTAATTAGCCATTCAAGCATTCTGCTAGTGAAAACAAAACAAAACACCTTTGCCACTGTAAATATATCTGTTGCTCAGACCTATTCATATTAAACCTAAGTATTGTGCTCAAAATGTTAAGGGCTTTGCAGCAAGCAAATTCCAAATTAAAGTTTCTACTTAACACTGCAGAAACATCCTGCTGTGAGATTTACAGTAGCATTTTTTTCATCTAGGTCCTCTGTCATTACTTGGTATACTCAATTTCCTTTGACTTCTGTTGTAGTTGAGTCCAAGATTAGACTCCAAAAATTATCCTACTTCCTTCCCCAATCTCCTTGTTGATTTGCAGAATACATGTTCATTAAGATGAGTTTCTGTTCTTATCTATAATGATTTTTTGCAGTTGTCTGAGGTACTTATCTGCATATACCAAAGCCTCAGGAAAATTCTCTGCAGAAGCAGCTGCTATGCTTGGAACTTTTTCATCTGCCAGCTTGCTCCCATCTTAAAGTTTTCCTGTCTAATTTTTTTGGACATCATTTTGCTTCATCTTGGTTTGTTCTGTCAGTTCCAATGCTTTTGCTATACTGAATCATCAGGTGTGTTTCTGCTGAGAGTTTGGCTTGGTGAGTCGAGTGTGGAGGAGAAGGAAAAGACTCAACTTTTAACCAGATGCTTCCTTCCCAAATGCTCACTTGCCCTTTCCCAGTCTCTTCTAGAGCTGCTTTGTTAAACAAAAGGAGTGATTACCAGAGTAACTGAGGGGCAAAAGCTACAAATCAAGTGTCACATGGATTATAATGTGTCCTTGGTACAGCCAGGGGATAGGGAGGAAAAAGGCAAATTCAGAGGAGACCAGGAGGGAGAAAAAAGATGGAGGAGAGCAAAGCAGGAGAGACAAAATCCAGATCCTCTCCTGGTCTCCTGCATCATCCCTTCTGCACTATATAAATCTGTCAAGCTTTTGGCTGAGTCTCAGCAGCTCATGGTGCCACAGTTAGAATACTAATACTTGCTTCTACTTACAAGGAGTTTTAGGCCAGAGAGGGACATTAAGTATGTAGGTGGAGGAATCAAGTGGCACTCAGTCCTTTGCAGGCAAAAAGCCATTTCATCATCAAGTGAACCCACAGGGAGACAGAAAGGCACTAATATGTATAAGAAACTAATTTATGTAACAAAGCCTTTGCAAAGTGGTAATTAATTAAAGGAACTAAATAATGGTGACGTTCTGGTCAGTGTTATTTAGGGCTAAATGAGGGATCTGGTGTTCATAGGCTGTCATCAGAACGGAGAAGGCTGGTGCTGTGGCTGTCTCTGCCATGCAGAGACATTCTTCAGTGCCTTAGAGGGTGAGGTACTTTGGACTTCATTAGTACAAAACAGAAGAGTCTCCTTCTGTGGGAATGAGAAGGAGAATTTGGATCTCCTGGCTGAGCAAGTGAGTGTGTGTCCCCAGGTCCACACCAGCAGAATGTCTCACTGGGGAAGGGAGCCTGGAGCTTCTCTCTAAGGAGCTGCCTTTTGTTCAGAAGCTGAAGTGTTTCTACCATTGTATTCTTGTACAAACCAGTAATACTTTGCTAAGGATATTTATCAGATAGATGAAATGCAGACTTTTTTCATGTTAGGATTTTGGTAAGGTGTTTTCTTGCCATGACAGTTCTGTGTTTAGCTTGTTGAAGTCAGGGTTCCAGTTGATATTTTGGATCACTGTAGTGCTCTGCATGTCTCCTCATCAGAGATTTCATAAAAACTGTTTTCCTCTTGAATCTACACTGGGTTGCACTGTTTTTTGGATCCAATACAAATAGACTTGGTACCCTTAATGTTCTCTTTTAAACACATGTGGATTGCTAAAGAGGGTCAGACCAAAGGATTAAGAGTGTTTCTTGCTGTGTGGCCATCACCAGATGCTTCGGAAGGTCTAAGAACCCCCACTGCAGGCAGACTTCAAGTTTTCTATTCTTCCTGAAGTCTTGGGATAATCCTTAACAGTGAGATCATAAATCTGTAGTCCCTAAAGCAAGAGATTTTGTCTTCTTTCCCATAGTTGTTTTTTTAAAACATTTGCTATTGTAACTGGTTTTACTTGTTGTCTATAGAAATGCCCAAATCCTCTTCTGAGTCTTGCTGAATTCTTGGCCTTGGTGACTTCCCATGGCCATCTAATTATGTGTGGACTAGCAATTACTTCTTTATCACTTATTCATTGACCCTCTTTACATTCCGTTGGGGGCCACTTTTTGGGTGGGAGGCAGAAATTCCGACCACCCCATCTCCACCCCATTAAAGCTTTGCTGTGCTTTTGCTGTGTCTTTCCCGAAATGAGCAATCTCAATCTGTAATACCAGTGTTTTTCCATACCTTTGTGTGCTCCCAGCACTCCTCTGAGCCTTTTAGGAAATGGCAACCTATTGAAAACACAGCACTTAGATGAAAATGTGTCACTGATCCAACTTAGAGCCCTAATTTTGTCTATATCATTTTCTACCCTACTCGATGTTTTCACAAGGTTTTCTGCTGCATTCAGAACAGAGGATTTTACCAATAATCAGAATAGCCTAAGCAGTCAGTTCTGTAGCCCCTAAAACTGTTGGTGGGTTTTGTTTTGTGTTCATTAAAAGAACTGACTTGGTGCCATGCCTGTGCTGTTTAATTCCCAGTTACTGGAACTGTAAAATTCCTCTTGGTTTTCATGATGCTGTTGAGCCCTGATGCTGGGATGTTGCATGGCATTCATCAGAGAAATGTCAGGAGGGGGGATATCAGTACCCTTGAAACACATGAGTAAAAAAAATGCTGTTACAGGACTTCCAGAGCAGGTTTCCTGCCAGCTCCCAGTCAATCTGTGCTGTAGTTAACACCTCTAAAGAAGTCTATGACATTGTATTTCCATAGCTACATGCTGTGCCTGTAGGAACATTCCAGTGATAATATATTTCTCCTTGGAAGCAATAGACACTTAGGCATTATAATGGCAACAGCGTCATAATAAATATATGCTAAAATCTGGTATGATGAAACAGCTAAGGCACATGTGCTGCAGTCTTAGCTAGGACATAAATAACTCCACAATTTTAGCAAATATTAAATATAAAGGGGCAATTTAATATTATGGGTGAGCAGCTTGCATATTAAATTTTATATAAACATGAATTTGAAAAGTTGAGACAGGCTGATGAAAACATGACTTCATATCCCCCTTGTCTGTACTTTTGAACAGCTGATTTAATTTCAAGCAAATTTTGGCCATTTTTTTCAATCAGTTATGGAGTGGCTTCAATGTTTTAGTTTTTTTTTTCTGTTCAACATAGAAGATAACTTTTTCCTGGTCTTGGGAAATTTAGCATTTAGAAATTGTTGTTGCTCCTGAAATAAGATGACAGCTAAAAACTATTGAGCTATGGTGTGACAGCCAATATATCTCTGAGAGTTAATTTAAAAAATGTTACTCTCTTAATACAATGTTTCAGTTTCATGCAGCAACTTTGGCTAATAGAAATAGTTTATGAACGTTCTGCTGCAGTGTTGCACAAAGTCAGAATTATTTCCATGGCAGTCTTCAAAGGATGTAATTGCGTTTATTTGTTTGAACTCATGAAATTTTAGACTCCAAGAGTGAAAAGCTAATATTGGCCTCTAATTTAAATGGGAGGATTGAGAACTGCTTTGGAAACAGAGATGTTTATCTTAGTGAAAGTTGCCTTCAAAAATCAGAATGTCTGTCTGTCGTTTGGAAGAGAAGCTCTGTCATAAATAGTTCAGATATGCCAGGAAATACCAGCTCCATCACCGAGTCACTGCGGGTTTGTGAATGAGTGGGTAAAATCCAGGATAATCCCTGAATGAGTCTGGAGAGGCACTTAGCCTGCTCCCTTCTGAATGACATGGATGGGAGATGAGGCAGCCTGGGCTAGCCCGGGGTCTGAGCCAGCACCTGGTTCCTCATGGCTGGGGAATAAACCTACCAAAGGGCTCTTCCCCAGCCTCCTGAGGAACTCAACACCTGGGATATTGTAGAGCCCAGCTCTTCTCTGTGGCAGCACAGCCTTTGCCAGGGCAGGAACAAGAGCTCAGATGGTGAATGATGTTGTTTTAGTCACAAGATAATCTGTTTCTCATACTTGATTGAGGGCTCCTTTCCTTCTGGTGTGGCTTTACCTCCTAATCCTGTATTGTCATTATTTCTTAGCTACTTGAGAGTGGATTTGCTGTTTGAGGAAGAGGAGCTATGGCTCCTTGTGGTGACAGCCAAGTGTCAGCAGCCATGTCCTTGCTGAGAGTCAACAGCAAGGATCTGACAAAAACCAACAAATCTAGCAGAGGAGGTTGCTTAATATTTATTTGATATTTGCCACCTCTGGCAATCAAAGTCATGAGTCAGACTCCTAGAAATGATGAAACTACTTTGGTTTGTTTTCTTCACAATCAAAACTCCATCCACATATTTTAGGTTTGGGTGTTTTTTTGTTTTGTTTTTGTTTTGGTTTTTTGTTTGTTTAGTTTTTTTAATTTTGGGGTTTTGTTGGTTTTTGGTTTTGTTTTTGTTTTTTTTTTTGGGGGGGGTGTTTTGTTTTGGTTTTTTTGGTTTTTTTTTCCCCTGGCCCTCTGGCTCTGGCCACAGAGATTTCACATTTCCAAGTACTATTCCCAGGACCAGGAGCAGTAGGAGCTAGCATGGTTGTGGCGTGGTTGATTTTGTTCTGGACTTTTTTTTCTAATGTAAACTGGAATTCTCATACAATCACAAAACTTTAGGTGCTGAACTTTAGGTGCCAGCTATCGTCCTGATAACATCCTGAAAAGGATTATACAGTTGGGAGAGTTGACATGAATAGAAAATTCCCGATCAAGTTTACAGGAAATTTATTCAAGCTGCTACTACTACTACTTTTTTTTTGTTTTGTTTTGTTTTGTTTTTAACTGGGGAACATGAATTATAAATATTTTCAAATTATTCCTGTCAAAATGGATCGCTAATAAAGTGCTAGACTCGTAGTGTTGTCTAACTTTGCTCTACTTTTCTGTTCATCTGAAATGCCACCTAATTTCACAGATGTAGTGAAACCAGTGCAGGAGCTGGCTTTGTTCCAGGTGGGAATTGTTCTGCTCTGCTTAGAAAAGGAGGGGGATGCTTTGTTTTCCCTGCTGTGCTGTGCAGTGCAGAGCGAAGGGACAATCCTGCTGTATCCTGACCACACCCAGATTATTTTTTGGAGCTGATTTGTGTTGGTTTTCCAGCAAGGTGGATGCTAAGACAACGTTTCCATAAACCTCTGATAGCACTTAAGTATTTCTGCTGCCTTGAACTGCTGCAAGGTTGGTTCCCTTCCACCATTCCTGTTTTACGGTGCAGATGGAAGCTGCTGGATTATGCTTTGACCAGCTCTTTTCCTCTGCACTGGCCACAAGTGTATTTGGAGACTGACACAAGCACATATACACACCTGTTTTTTTTCCCCTGAATGCCTGAAATCCAAGAAATCAGCGACAATTTGGTATCTGTTTCTATCTAGGAATGCAAGAGGCGTTTCTCAGAAGCGTCAGGCGTGTTGATCATTTTGTCAGGCTGGCTCTCAGGGCAGTCTGGGTACAGGGTTGCTGATCATTGTCCAAAGCACATCTTTAAATCGTGGGAAGACAGAATCTGGCAGTTCTGTGTGTTGGATATAGTGGTGTTCAGGCAGAGGTGAGTGGCACTGGAGGAAAAAATGGTCAGTTTTGACTTGGTCTTGGGATTGTTTTGAGACAATTCATTTGCCCCTTGATTATTTTCCAAGGATGCTGAGAAATAGTTTCTTTTAATATCACTTAAAAAATTATAGACATATAGAGCATTTCTAACAGAATAATTCATATTAACTGTCAACATTTCTGTTGAGAAAGTGACACAGGACAGGGTTTAATGTCATGTACACAGTAAAACTAGAAACCATTAAGAACCAATGAGAAGTACTCATTTATTATTCCATTAGTACTACCCACAACTCATGTCAAATCCAAAGAAAAATTTCCAGACGCCTATAGCCTGGATTATAAAAAAATTCTGATAACCTGGTTTAGGAAGTGCACAGGTTCCTTCAAAGCTAAGCAGTGACATAAGTACAAATTCTGAATTTCTGAAGTGTCATCATCAGTCTTCAGGGTGACCTCATTGTGTCCTTGCAGTGCCTGAAGGGAGCCCCCAGGAAAGATGGAGAGAGACTCTTGACAAGGGCCTGGAGAGACAGGACAAGGGGCAATGGCTTCACACTGACAGAGAGCAGGTTTAGATGGGATATTGGGAAGAAATTTTTCCCTGTGAGGGTGGTGAGGCCCTGGCACAGGTTGCCCAGAGAAGCTGTGGCTGCTCCTGGATCTCTGGAAATGTCCAAAGCCAGGCTGGATGTGGCTCTGAGCAAGCTGGGGTAGTGGAAGTTGTCCCTGCCCATGGCAGGGAGTGGAGCTGGGTGACCTTTGCCTCTTTCAACCCAAACCAGGCTATCATTCTATGATTTTGTGATCTTTACTAGTAGAAAATGAAGAAATCCAGAAAGCAGTGGAACGGTTGGCAGGTAAAAATGAGCAGAAAATTGAAATACAGAAGTGCCTCCCGAGCCAGTTTGAAAGCTCTGAGCCAACAGGTGAAGATTCTGCTGTATCTGATCCAAACCAGATCTGCAGAGCATCCCTTAGCTAGTGAATCAGGTATCTGTAATGCTCTGGCATTGAAGCTCAACATAATAGCAACGTGGCAAAAGAGAATAATGTCATGAAATTGGTGTTTGGCCACTTCTATTATTTTTCATTGCTACCTGTTACAGATTGCTTGTAAAACGTCAAAGCACAGTAGTGCTCACAAGTATGCAGCTGGAAATTGTCTGTTTTGGTAAATATTCACATTAGGGCACTTAGGGGTAATTTTTTTTCTTTCTTACAGAGCATGAGGAGTTCCACACAGAAATCCTGTTAAAAAATAATAGGATTTGTGTGCATAACTCCCTGTGCATCACTTTGAAAGTTTACCCCCTGCAGCATAAGAGTTAGATAATTCTAGTCTTTGCAAACTGTGCTTCTCAGATCTGGTCTTTTCCTACAGTCTGTTATTGATGGTGCACTCATAAATGCTTCTGAATAATCGTGATCAAATCTTGCATTGTTTTCCTTCTGTGGTGGGGAACTTGAGTTATTGTGTGTCTCAGTGCTTTGTCTTGTACTGGAGGAAGTATGAAAGGAAAAATTACAGAGGTGCAAACATGACCTGGTTTGTAAGTGCACAGTTTATATGCACAAGTGACAGGTATAAACAATAATATTTGCCCACAGCAAAGATTTCTTCTCTCTGTATATAAGTGCGTATATACATATCTGGAGATCTGATATTTGAACCAAAAAAAAAAAAACCCAAAAAACAAACCGTTCAGCAGCTACTAAGACTTTATGGCCCAGCAGAAAAATTATGTAATTACAAAATCAAACTGTGTTTTTCAAAGTGTTTTCTTCTCAGTCTAAGTCTAAACGTCCCAATGCTGAGGTTTTCACTAACCCAAACAATTTTTCTCTCCTGCTGTATTCCTAGTGGAGGCACTTCTTAGAGTTACTGCCAAAAGAAATTTTTCTCTTAATATGATGCTTTCCTGAGTTTCTTCAGGGTGCAAAATGGGACATTTATCAGCGAAAACCTGTGAGGTTTTTTGCCATGTATCCAGTATCCTTTTCCCTATCCATATTGAAAATGGACTGGCAATAGCAGTTGTTTTGCAATAGTTTAGCACTTAAGCTTCCAGCTTTCTATGGAACATGAACTGCAAAGGAAAGAAAAATTAAAATACTGTTTAAAAATGATCTCCTTTTTAGAACAACCATAGTTTGGTTTTAAAGAAGGTCATGCTTGGGCGTTTTTTTATCTGAACCTGTTAATGCATCTCTGCATTAGTTACAGTCTCAAGTTTATCAGTTAGTATTTGTGATGCAGGCAATTTGTATTGAGACAAGTGGGATTCCTCCCAGTTTTGTGTAGGATTGAACAATGGCACATTTTAAATGTGGGGTGTCTCTGCCTAATGAGAGACAGCTGAGAGGTGTGGGTGGCCAGCTCTGCTCTCCTAAGAGAACTGTGTCATGAAGTCTGGTGCGTATTTTGGGTTGTTTTTTTTCTTTTTAGACTCGGATAAAAGTCATTTGCCTGGCAAAGTGTGTGTCTGCTCCTTCTCCTACTTAAGTTGCTGGCAAGTCTCCCATTGATTTTAGTGGAAGCAGAACTGGACACCAGCTGGACCCAACTTCATTTTTGAAAGTGCTTTTTTCCCTGGGGTGAATAAACGCCCCAGTGTGTGAATAACTGCTGTTGGGCGTCATATTTTATTGGTGAAAATATATCATTTTCAACTATCAGTTGGCCTTGAAAACATCTTGTTGCAAAAAGATCAAAACAAAAAAAAACCCCTCACTCTGTGTAAAAGCAAACAAACAACTCCCCAAAACAAACAACTTCCCCCAATTTGTGAACCCCCTGGAAGCTGCTGGCATCATGAAAACAGAAATTTTCCATTTTGTGGACATAATAGAAGTCAAGATTTCAGGGCTCTCTTCCAAGCCCGTGCTTGTGCAACACCACGTGTGTGGCAGCCGTGGCCTCAGCTGATCCCTTCTGGAGATGGAGAGATTTCTGTGTCATCTTGCATTTCAAGAGCAGGTTGAATCATAATTCCAAGGGTTGTAAAACCAGGAGTGGTATCCTCACAGAAGCCACTTGCACAAAACTCCTTCTCCCACCATGTTTTGTCTCCAAGAGAAATAAGGGAACAAAATGGGTGAAAAGCAACAACAACAAAAGCAACGACCAAAAAATCATCCTGAAGCGGGCACTCAGACCAAGTAGAATAGAAATTTCATTTATAAATAATGACAAGAAACATGTAGAAGTAGGTATCTTTTAAACAGCCTTCATAGAAAGCCAGGATTCTAACCTCATCTATATTTACTACAGGAAAAGGTGGCATGATGTCTTCATAGATTATGTGAGATGACATATTTTTGTCACCCAGCTTGTTCTCCTAATGTAGACCACAAGATCTTCAAATAGTTTCTGTCTGAGAAGCCACCTAGTCGTGGTTTAGTAACTGCCAGCAGTGCAGACTATCACACCTCTTCTTAAGCTGTTCCAATAGCTAAATGCCACTACTGTTACATAAAATAAAAATAAAATTCGTAACCCACAAACTGAATAACCCAGCTGCCTCTGCCTCTTTTCTAGCTGAATTTCTCCATTTTCAGCTTCTCACCAGTATGTCTTGCACCTTTTATCTTTAGACTAAAGTCATCCATTATATCAGATTTCTTATGTAGATAGTCAGAAACAGAGTTCATGCTTAGACTGATAAACTCAGTAGATTGAAAGCCTTGAATTTCTGGTGAAAAGGCTTGTTTTATTCTCTAATCACTCTCATGGAGCTTCTCCAAACCTGATCCAATTTGTCAGCATTCTTCTTGAACTATGGACACCAACTTGTGATGTGGTATTGCTACAGTAATGTGCTTCTGCATGTGAATAAGTGAGAGAGTCTCACAAAGCCCACATAACAGCTCTTGTTACCCTTTGCAGAACTGTGGGGTTTGGGGATTTGTCATGACGCTGATTTTTCTCCTAGGCCTTTCATTCTTCCCCAAAGTCATGACCTCCTAGAACAGAATCGTCCATTTTTTTGTGTGTTCTGTATTTTATTGTTATTAAGACATACAGAGGTTGGACATAATGACACTCATATTGTTTACTTCTAGTCAGTTTAATAAATGATGCCTGAATTGTTAGCAGTGACTTGACCTTATCCTCTCTTTTTTTGTGTGTCCTTTCCAACACAATTAATAATTATTTTCTGTATTATTTCATTTAATTAAGAAAAGCCCCAAATGAGGCAGACAATACATACTTCATGAGTTTGCCCATTAGAAGCCCATACATTTGTTTATGATTTCTTGCTTTAAATTGCACATTGAATTCTGTGAGTCACTGAGTTGTTAAGCCATTTGATAACTATCCTTCTGGGCTTACTTAATCAAAAATTTTTCCTCACAGGATTGTGCCACACTGCACAGTTTATCAAACTTTACCAGAATGATATTTTCACAATTAGCAAAAGCAGAAGATAATCTTCAGGAGTTTCAGAAGGTCTCTTTTGTCTAACCTGTATTGAGGCAATTATTTTACAACATGACACCAATATTAAAACTGCCATGAGTATGTAGTGGCTTCCTTTAATTTTGTGTTAATGGAATGCAAAATCAGCCGTTCCTTTGCCTCTCCCGGAACTGATATCAAACTCATGGCACAGGGCTGGATATCATTAAAAAGTGTAAGAAATACTCCCTGGTATTTTGGAAAAGTATCACTTTTTTTTTTTTTTTTTTTGCATGCCTCACAGTTCTCTGTGATTTTGTGTCTCTTAAACTTTCTGAAAACCTGTATTAGTAGACTAGAGATCCCCAACAGCTCCTCTTTTATACTTGGCTTGTAAAATATGAAGATTTAATAAGTCTAGTTTTCATGCCTCTTCCTGGCATGAGCTGAAATATCCTCACAACATCATCCACTGTGTCACAGAAATACTGGTTGGATGTAGCTGCCTTTTCTGTGTAACCACTGATAATCTGAGCATTTCCACTTCATTAATTTAATGCAGAGTGAGAACCAGGGGAGATCACCAGACCCTCTAGTTCAGCCTCCAGAACATCAGATGTCTAATTCCAATTCCTTAAGAAGTGTGCAGAGTTATATAAGGCAGGACAGGTAAGTTTTGATGGTGTAATAAGGAGAGCTGGTGCTGATGCAGGTATCCATTACAAGCTTTAGGTAGCTCTCACAGCCATTGCTTCCTGGCACATCCTCATGTGGAACCAGCCTTTTCCAGGCTCAGGGAGGACAAGTGAATAAACCATTGTATTAAGGCATTAAAATAAAGTTTAAAGACCAGCGAGTATAATGAAATTCGGACTGGGAAAATGGAATTTGTTTGTGTCTATATGTTCCTACTGGAATAATTATTCCCTATTGGAAACGTTTGTCTGTCAATCCCTAGCTATTTAAAACTGCAACAACAATATCCAGTTGTTGCTTTCTTGTGTCCTCGGTCTTTATCCTAGCTTTTGTTAGGGACAATGCAGTGGTATTCATCAGCAACAATAAGACTGTTATGTTTGCTTGTGTTTTTTCCAAAGCTATACAATGTTCTAGCCATTATGGAAGGGTGGCAGTCAGCTGAGTGATGTTTACATGTCACTTCCATACCCTAATAGGAGATATAAAAGAAAGTGTATTGTAGCCAGCAGGGGAGAGGTTCAGCTTGGAAGGCCAGGACTTCTGCCTCGTATAGAAATGCTGTTGGGGAAGATAGCACTGCACTGCCTAGTGTGCTTTTATTTTTGGCCTCTGCTTTAGTGCCACGAGTGTCAGTGGTAGCTGCAGCAAACTGCTTATTCATGCTGCCGCTGTGATCGTTTGCTTTTGGGCAGTATTAATTTTGTGGCTGTGCTAAGTTAGGAATCCATTGCCGAGGCCATCAATGGCGTGGCTGTCTGGCTTGTCCTGGCAGCGGCCGGTCCCGTCCGTGTGATGGGGCTGTTCTTGACTGTGTTTGCTGGCATTCCCATAAAAGCATTCCCGCACACCTACGCCAGCAGGATCAGCGCTTTTTCTGGAAGCAGGGTCTTTCCAGCTTTTTCTAGCATGGTGCCTCACAGTCACATGCTGGAGGCTACAGGCGTTCCCGGTACATTCCTCGGGCGTTTCTCTGTGCATTTCTCAGCCCCGGTTCATGTGGCTGGGCTCTTCTGCTCTTTGTAGTGGCAACTCGTTTCACAAGACTCATGGAAGTCATATGGCTGCCTGAGGTCATCACAGAGGAGATGAAGATTCTGAGTTTGCAAATATGTGGGTTGAGCCTGGGGGTGCATTTCTGACACAGCTGTCAGGCAAAGCAGAGGTTCCACCACATTTCTACTTTTCAAAAAGGATGCACGGCATCCTTGACTCTTGACACTTTGGCTTCTGGGAACTATAACCATTGTCTGGATTCATGGGAGGTTGAAAGAGAGCAGGAATCCTAACAATTAAGAGTTCTTGGAAGAAGAAATGAAATCTGTTCCTTAGTTTGGATATGGGTGGAGCAGGACTCCCCTTTCCATAGCCACCTGGAGAAACATCTTCATATCCCCTGGTGTCTTTGAAGGTAACAAGGCAGGGGAAGGTCTGAGATGTGCTGGTAGTTACCTGCTTCCAGGTAATAAGACCCCAGGGCTTAATCACTCAGTTTATTAGTCAAAAGCTGTTTTATGGTTTTAAACATTCTTCTTGACAAAATAAGGGCTGTTTTGGTTGAACAATAAAGCTTGTGACCACAGGTAGTATTCTTAACTATATATAGATGGCTTTTGGTGTTTCTTCTCGTGACTGCACTGTGACTGTTTATATAATTTACCATTAGTCATCAACAGACTGCATAGGTTGTTGGTTGAGGAGGTTGACTCAAACTGAGTGGTTAGTCAAGTGCTATGGCAAATGCCAGCCTTTCTGATGAAAAGATCGTGTCTCAAGGCAGTGCCCAATCTGGATTGGGTCCTAGTCAGGAGTTAGGAAGGGTTTCTGCTCTGTGATCCCATTATGTGACAGTTTTATGATTCTGTGATATTTATGCCTGCCCGAGAAAGCTTGAAAAGGGGCTTTAGCCTTCTTCTCAGTCCATGTTTATCAGTTCTGGTGGGAACTCTTTTCCCATCAATAATATGTTTTTCTTCTTCAGGACACAAGCAAAATGCGGTTCACTTTCCCGTGAGACACTGGATCTTGGTCCCAGCTAGAGACAGGATGTTGAGCAGGAGGAGCTGGTGCTCTTACCCATCTTAAAATTGCTTGTGAGCTTGGTTACTGTACCTTGTCCATTACTGTACCACTCCAGGTTAAACCCCATCACAACCAGGCTGGGAAGGAATCTGTCTCTGTGTAAGTTCCTCAGAGACTTCTGGTTCTTTGCCTTCCACTGTAGTGCAGAGCACACTGGATTAACCTCATGTGGAAAATCCACCCAGTAAATTCCCTGTAGATTATGCTTCTTATTTTTCTTGCAGCTGTTGTATTAATAGCTTTTGATATTTTACTGTAGGTCTTGTACTTTTCTTGGCTGTTTGAGGGAACTCTGTACAGACTATTATCAAATGAAAATGTCAAAATGTGAGAACTAGGAAAGAATGGCTGGTTGGTGTTGTCAGGCAGCACACAAAGTCCTGCATTTTGGCACTTTTTTCAGGTGGACAAGGCCATTGTCTTCGAGGCCCATGAAGCAGTGAAGCCCCTCTGTGATGTGTGGTTGCCACAGGAAATATTGCCAAGTTAACAGAGAAGTGGACTTGCTTCCCCACTGCCTGCTGTCTGTGGTGGCCACAGAGATGTTTTAATTGAGAACTTGACGGCTGCACTAATGTGCAGGCACTGGCAAGCTATTGAATGCTGAGAATGCTTCTAGGGCACATGTTTTTTTGAATTTTTTTTCATTTAAACCAGCAGTTTAGTAAAAGTAGGGAAAAAATTGTTCAGTTTTACTGCTAAACTCTTGAAGTGACCAATTTTCCCCTTCTGTGTTGAGCATTAGAGACCTTACTTTTTCCTCTTTATGAAATCTGAGGTTACACATACGCCTACAGTTGTTGTGTCACCTTCTGCCTCTGTAAAGCTGAGTGTTGACTGCAAGTGTTCTGTGGAGACTGAAGGCAGAATAAAAATGCCAAGTAATTGGTACCCCCGACTCTCAATCCAGTGTGTCTTGTGTTGCAGAACATAAGTAAAATGAAAGGGAAGATCTTCAGAGAGCTGCATGCAAATTTTGACTGGTTGTGGTTTTGGAAGCCAAGGAACAAGGCAATACAGAGAATGCTTTTTAAGCTGTTCTATCAAATGTCATATCTGTGTTTTAATATTTTATGTGATGTGGCTTCTTTCAGATGATCAGCTGGATTATCTGAGATCAGAGGAAAGGGAGTGGTACTACTCAGCTGCAGAAAATAGGAAGAAAGTGCTGCCATGGCAGGGTAGGGCACAGACACACTGTCTGCAGAGCACTGGCTATTCGTGGAGCTTGTTTCAATATACACATCTCACAGATAGCCAGTCAGAATAACTGTAGTGGAAGTGTTTTATTTATAATCAATAAGTTTAAAACAAACTTCAAGAAAAGTTTTTACAACAGTATTTTAGAATTTTTCCCCTGGGATTTGTTAGATAAGACCGTTAGATATTTGTTTCCTCGACAACTTTCCTATTTGTGTGCTTACTAATTATAATGGAAAGACCTACAAAGTTATGTATCTGTGTTAAACAGCTTGCTTTTCAAACAAAGGAAATTGGCCACAACTCTCACTTCTTCTATTTTTATCTTTCTCTTGAAGGGCAACACTTTAAGGAAAATCCTCCTGTATCGGTACTTTAAAGGGGAATATGGAAGTGGTATGAACGGGCCCCTGTCTGCCAGCTACAGCAAAACTGCACAAGTGGGAGGTAAATCAGCGCACATCATTCCAAGGGTGCAAAATTAGCAGCACTATTTTTTCTAATAGGCACACTGGACATGCTCCAGGCATTCAGTTGGTAAATAAATCAAACAGGTTCTGTAACCACTTAGAAGAGAGGTAGTATCAGGCTCTTCTGTTTTTAATCTGCTTGTCTCAGATTGTGCATTTGCAGGTACCAAAGCAGGTACCAGTAAATCCCCATCCAGAAATTCAGTGAAGCAGAAAACTTGTGAAGAGAGGCGATGTTGTTTCTGGAAACTAAAGAATTTTTCGATGTTCTGATATATGAAAAAGATAAGATCTAAGGAAAAGCTTCTCACAAAAATACTGGTTAGACTATGGAACAGATTTTCCTGAAAGGTTGTAAATGTGGCAGTTCTTGTTACAACTTTACTGGACAGGACTCTGATGAACCTGTCCTATCTTCCTGTGGGCAAGAAGTTTCAGTAGATGATCTCTGTAGGTCCATTATAACCTAATTTTTTGTATCATTCTGCTGTAGAAGCCATAGGAAGTTAGTGCATGGTGGTTTCTAGGAAAAACCATAATAATGGATGTCATAGGCAATGAGGCTGGAGCCAGGTATAGAGCCAGGTCAGAAGTGCATTTTGCATTTTCTGTGCACACTGAAGGCATGCCCAGATTTGTCAACTTTTGCAGATGTTACCCAGCTGTTCCTCCTTAACTATTTCAATGTAGACACTGAAAATCTTTGCAGTCTTAACATCCTATATGCCAAGTTTCGCTCTCTAACAAACAGGAGACTGAAGTTTTATTATTTTTTTAGTTCTCTCCAAAAGATGTGTGTGTGTATGGCTTCATCACAAAGTCTGAAGCATTTTAATCAGTTTAATCAAAGTAGTAGTGGCTGATTAAAGCAGTACTGTATTTTTACTAATGAAGGAGGTGCAGTTACATCTTTAGAGGAGTAAGTATAGAAGGAGTGATCATCTGTGATAATAAAAGGTGGTTGATTTAATGAGCTAATACAATTTAGCAAAATTTCCTCAACCCACACCTATAATTTGGATTAACTCAGGTCTGTGTTCTTAAAGAAAACGTCATGATGATAGTGGTGATGATGATGGTGATGATGATGATCTAGGAGTTGGCAAAAGCATTTGACTGGAAGGTCAGACCCATAACCAGTGTGGATGTACCAGGACACAATTTTAGCATAGAATAGGCCTGAGATTGAAGACCAGGTTTTAAAAGGGTCTCAGAGCACTGACCCTGCTCACAGTTTAGTGTATGCAACAGTGGAATTAAAAAAGGGTTCAGTGAACAAATCAGTGTCCTTTCCAACTTATTTATTGTCCGAATATCATGACAGAACAATGGCTTGGGATTTGTTTTATTTCTTATTCTTAGAGCCCAACATTGCAGTTTCATACAAAAATCTTGTTTTTATCAAAGAGAATTTTGCCTGACAGAATTTCAAAATTAAATTTATTACATTGCTATTGTGTGCTTTATCACTGCTGATAGGTTTGGTTTTGTATATGTGTGTGAAGCAAGCACAAATGGTATTTATGTATTTGTCTAATTTGCAGGTGGGTTTTCAGGACAAGATGCAGATAAGTCTGGGGTGACCATGTTTGATATCCAGTGCCTCCTGGACAAAGAAGGTGCCTCAGAACTGGTCATAGATGTGATAGTGAACACCAGAAATGACAGGATTTTCTCAGAAGGCATTCTGCTCGGTATTGCGCTGCTCGAAGGTGGAAATACGCAAACACAGGTACTTATTTAATCTGCTTATTCACATATTGATTCTCAGGTGCATGTGGTCTGGAGACAAATAAAGAGAACCTTTTTGCTGTGAGTTCTGTGAAAAGTTTGTCACTAGAATATATACCACTGTAATACAAATGTAAATATGCCCTATTACTATGCAGTAGCTCCTCAGTAGAAGAAAATGTTTTTTAGATGTCCCTCTCTGTGTAGCACTGTGATGCTTTTAAACTGGTCATTGCCATGTGAGCATTATCTCCAGTTATTTTATGTCACTCTTTGTAAAATTAAAAATTATAATACTTGTGAGTTTATAAAAAATTATTTTCTGAAAACCTTCTGAGACTTTTATCAAAATCTCCAAAGAGAAAGAAAAAAGGGTCATTTGAGAAGACCAGTATCCCAGTTGACAGAAAATATCTGCTTTAAACTATGGTTTCTAGGGTTTTTTGTGAATTATATCCCTCTCACCCAAATTCAGACAAATCAGATGATTGAGGGAAGAGAGAGAATTGATATGACGAGGGAAGGCTGGGAGAATTGGGATTTTTTTAAAAACTGTTGCAAATATCCTCACCTGCTTGACAGTTATACTGAGGGACTGGACTTACTAACCTAAAATAATATTTAATAATAAATTTTGTCTGTGGTTCAAAAGAAATGAACATAATCCAAGATACAATATTACATATTAGATGTCCCATGCTTTCTCTTGTTGTTCCATAATAAGTTACTTTTCACTGTTATTTTCACTGTTATAGTATTCACTGTAGATGGAATATCATGACTAGGAAGCCTAGAGAAATGGAGAGTGTCACAAAGTAATTTAACTTCAAGTACAATATTGTGACATTTAAAAGACTGCAAATAGCACTGTTTGCCATTTTAGTCAAGTTTTAAAGCATTATCATCAGTTTTTGTTACCAGCTTTGTATATCACTTCGTGAAGGAACCGGTCAGGCAGTGGCCGGCATTTGTTCTGTGTAAGTGATTATTCATCATTTGTTTCACCAAAAAATATAGTGTATTTTTGTATTTCTTCTTCCTTAGAACATTGATATCTAATTTTTTTTTTTTTTTTTTCAGTATTCGACTTACCAGCAACTAAAGGAGCAGAAGAAGTCCGAAAGGTTCTTTAAAGTGCTGTATGATCGCATGAAAGCTGCTCAGCAGGAGATCCGATCCACGGTGACAGTGAACACTATTGATTTGGGGAGCAAAAAGAAAGAGGATGACAGCGACCTCACCATATCTGTTCCCAAAAAGAGAGGTAAGGAGGCAGCAGGGCGTTGTGTTGGCACTGCATGTGCTGCACCACTGATGCTCTGCTGAGTTGATCAATAAGCTTTAATATTAATCATTGCCAGTTTGCATCTTTTGCCTGTTTTTCTCTGAATTGCAGTCCATCTCAGGTTGGCTACAAGGAATTAGCTTTCATGAAATCAGTGAAGCTCCGCCAGTTTGTATCAATAAAAGATATTGAGTCATATTTTTAGAGGAGCAGAAGCAGAGGCTGCTGCTATTGGGGATATTTCACAAGAGCAAGCGCAGGAACTGATTTCCCACCCTGTGGGCTTCCCATTGTTCTCATCATTTATTGTATATGGGAGAGAAATAGTAAGGCTTTTTGTGTTAATGTTCTGTTTCACTCTGGTTTGTGGTTTATTTGGAACGTGCTATCCCTGCATGAATGTTGCTTTGATACTCTTTGTGAGTTGCCTAGAGGTCTTTGAAAAGTTAGGCACCCACAAAGAAAAAGTTGCATTCATTATTATTGTTTTCTTATTGTTTAATCAAATGGGGAGAAAGACTTTCAAAAATGAAGGAAAAATTATCTCCTTTTTAGTTAAGGATTCAACCTTGCATCTGAAAGAGGGAATGAAAGGACAATTAACAGAAGCATCTTCTGCAACCTCCAAGGCTTACTCTGTGTACAGAAGAGAAATGGACCCAGAAATAGATCTGATGGGCTCGGGAGCAGATGCTGCAAATGCAGAAGAGAAGTCTGCAGAAGAAGCAATCATGAGCCCTGCCATTGCAATCATGCAGCCAATACTGAGATTTCTTCAGCTGCTGTGTGAGAACCACAACCGAGAGCTCCAGGTAAAGTGTTCTGAGCTGAGCTTTTATTGGGGGGTGTTATTAGAGGGGCTGCACATTTGTAAGGGGAGAAAAACATGTCTGTGCCTGGCCCCTGTTTCAGAACAGGGCTGTCTGAAATGTTGCCTTTTTTTGGTCCAAGGGATAAAACAGCCCTTCTTGATAACCATTTGGGTTCTGTGTTGAAGGAGTGCATGTTTATGTCCTCAGAATTTCCTGGGGATCTCAGCACAGCCACATGGCAATGAGAAGGGTCTAAATATCCCTGTTAGTAAGGTTCCTGTGCACAACTGGTGGATCACTTACCACAGACTTGAAGAGCATAGGAAGTTTCTGGGTACTGCCCTTTTCTCAAAGTATTATAATTGAAGGCTGAAAGATGCTCTGTGTGTCCCTGCTATCAGTTCTTTTGGTAGAAATTACTGTCCCCATAGCAACCTCTGCAAAATGTGTTTTCTGCAAATATACCTCAGTGCCGTGGCCAGGAGCCTCCCTTCCAGCTGTGGGTGGGGTGGTTTGAGCTGAGCTCCATAATGTGCCACCAGACCTGCCCAGCTGTGGGGCAACAGCTTTCAAGAGAAGGGCTGTAATGGGCGAGTGGGAGCAGATCTGCAGGACATATAAAAGACATTTAAGGCCAGTGCAGATGTTTGCCAAGTTTGCTTTCCTAAGCTTTCCTTGCTTTATGACTTAATCAGATAATAGTTCTCAATTGCTGCATTAAGGCCTAATATATTTCCTATAGTAGTGCAGTGTACATTGGTACCTGAGACACCGTGGTCATATGGTTATAAATTGTATCCCTCAATATTGTAATGAAAAAAAAACTTTACCTTGACTCTCTTTTTTTCTTTTTCCTCTTTTTTTTTTTTTGTCTTCCTTTCCTCCACCCACCAGAATTTTTTAAGACATCAAAACAATAAAACAAATTACAACCTCGTTTGTGAGACCCTTCAGTTTTTGGATTGCATCTGTGGGAGCACCACAGGTGGGCTTGGCTTATTGGGGCTTTACATCAACGAGAGGAACGTGGCTCTTGTCAACCAGACGCTGGAAAGCTTGACGGAATATTGCCAGGGCCCGTGCCATGAAAACCAGGTAGGGCTCAGGAACTTCTGGATGCAGAAGGCTGTACCTGAAGGTTGGTGTCTGTGAGCTTATCACAAAGCTTTCAGTATTCCTGGTAACATAAATTCACTTGGAGCTGCTATGCCTGGACTTAACACGCTTCAAGCTTTCGTGAGGCCTGAGAGACCCTTTTAAGTCAGAGCCCAAAACATTCTTCCTGTAGTACCTCTTCTTCCTCTGAGGGTTTGCTGTCCTTTTGGAGAGAGTTTCATGTTTTGTGTTGCTGTGTCCATGGCTTAAACCTCACTTTGTGAGACTGGATTTGGAGTCACAGTTTTGGAAGTGCATTGCAAACACAGACCCGTGTTCTTCATTTTCACGTATTTTGCCCTTGCTGGTCTTTATACACCTTGCTAACATTTATTCTCCTTATTTCACATAAATGCCACAAAGTTTAACTTGCCCTCCTGCCACCTAGCAGCATCTTTAATCATGGTATCAGTTGTGAAATGGATGAGGCTAAAGACCACACTTCTGGTCCCCTGTGCCTTGCTCACTGCAGCCTTTTAAAGTCACACAGCTATGACTTTTGGTAAAAGTCTCTTTAGTGCCCTTCCTAAGAACTGTAGAAAGGTAAAGGATGTGGTTACATGCTGCCATATTTGATCTGAAGAGAGCTGCAGTAAAGTTGTCACAGTGGATGAAACTGCAGAATTTTTGCTATGGATTAGCAGTGGGAAAATTGTGGTGAGCAAAATTACAGAACCAATCTCTTTATGCTAGAAATAGCTGGAGAAATACATGCAATATTAATGCTTCTTCATTAATGTGCACCAATGAAATGTAAAGTGCTATTACTGCCATTGCTGGTACTCAGCTGCCTTTACTTAATATTTTAAAAACAAACAAAAATCCTTTAGTGGACTGAATTTTGAACAGTCATATTTAATCCAATTATGTATGGGAAAAACAACTGTAAAAAAAGTATAGCTAGAGGACTGGAGATGAAAAAAATGTTACAAGTTAATGTTTTCTTCAACAAAGTTATGTGAGAAGCACTGGAGGAACACTGATATGGAAGGAAACGATGAATTACACTTTATTACTTAGACCTATCTGCTGGGAAGTCACTCAGGATTTGAGTTACACTTGTTTACACCAACTGCAAGTCTAATTCAGTGTATTTCAGGGGCAAATGCTCTCATTTTCATTTTTTCCCCCTCTCTCTGTATTTCTAGAAAACTTTTCCTTTCCTATTGTCCCACAAACCTGCCAGAGGAAAAAGTGCCATGGGCTCTTGTATAACTGACTGTTATGCACAAGACCTAGAAGGTCCAGAACTCCAGCTGTAAAGGCATTTGGGAAGTACCACTGGTCACAAACACAGTTTTGAATTCCATACCCAGAAATACCCTTCTTTGCAGGACGTGTCCAGATGCCTGGAGAGAACTTTGATTTTCACGAACATTTTGTGCTGTAACAGCAATACTAATGCTGGCTGCTGAGGGCAAATGAAGAATCTGAGCGTGCAAATTTGGTTGTGCCTGCAGTCGAGCTTGTCTTTTATTTCTGAGGTTGGCATGTGCTCGGCTGAATCTGGCAGTGCTCCTGAGGGCTGCTGTCTGCAAGTTGTACCGCTTGGTGCCAAGCCCTGCGGGATTCTCTGCGAGAAGATTTTAGCTTGCACCACCTTTTTTCCAGTTGGGTATTTCACTGCTGGCAGTGTTTGGGTTAGCTCTGTACACACAGCTCTCCCCCAGCACATCTCGTGGCTTGTTTTCAGGCTGTTCTGCTTTGGCTGGAAGGCTATTACTGTTGCAAGGTGTTTTAAGTTGTGGGTCCTTCTTTTGGAAATTTCCTGATGTGCATATTCTCTTCCTCTCTCTGGGTGTATCGTCTCCCTCTTTTTCCCACTCCTCCCCTCCCTTCCTTCTGCCCCTGCCCCATTCCCTTCTCTTCTCTTATTTTGCAGACATGCATAGCCACCCATGAGTCCAATGGGATCGATATTATAATTGCTCTCATCTTGAATGACATAAACCCTCTTGGCAAATACTGCATGGACTTGGTGCTTCAGCTCAAGGTACAGTATATGTAAATTTGTTTATTTGAATTTGGATAGCAACAGAAGACATACCTATCTGAGAGCTCTAGGCAGCCTGACATTTGCTTAATCTTACCATAGCACAATATACACAGAAGCCTTTGAATAAAAAAAAGCTTGCAAAAGAGTTCATCTCAGCTTCTGAATGCTTATCAGGCCCTCTGCCACAGGCCTTTTGACCCACTGCTGCGTTTGGGACCATGTCCTCAGCTTTTTTAAAAAAAAATCCCATCAATCAGGAATGATACAGCTAGCATGAAAAGTCTGTATTGTGGATGTAAAATCTCTCAAGATTGACAAATAGCCGTGCTATACAGGCATGCAACAAGTCAGGCATTCTCTCTAAATACCAAACTCTTAAAAATTATTTGAGAAGGAAATGCTGTGAGGAAGAATAGTGCTTCAGATGACCTGCAATGTCAAAGTTGAGAACAAGGTTCAAGTAAATTATACTTTATTTCCCTTTTCAGTGTCCTCTGAGGGGAAACACAAAGTGTAAAGTGTGAGGGCAAAGCCTAGAGAGGGAGGGCTTGTAATGCAATTTTGTTTTATATTCTGGGGAGTGTTGGACAGGCTCGTAGATAAGTTTTTTCTGTCTGTGTGCCAGTGCATGCAGAGGGGAGCTCTGCAGTTGTACTGTCTGCCAAGCAGGGTAGAATCTGTCCAGGAGGAGCCCTGGGTTATTGCCTTTTCTTGCCTCCCAAATTAAGTATTTCCATTGCAGATGGTCTGTTTCCTCCCCAAACCAGCAAATACTTTGTGGTAGCTGCATTGCATCATATTGGCAATGTTATACACGTCTAATAAAATAATTAATATAGCTATATATCATGTACAATGAAACATTGAATCAACAGTGCCTTACATATGATTTTAATAACTGTAATTACATTTTTGAATGGCAATGTAATTCAGGCCCCCCTCTAGCAAAACACTTAGGCAGACATTTAACTTTGAACATGCAGACAGTTCCTTTTGAAGTCCAAATTTCAGTCTCTGTAAAGATGTAGCTGCATTCACTCCAGTGCCATTTTGATTTATCATTGTCACGAGGCTAGCAAGTAGTTGTAGAACAGCTTTTCTGTGTAGTAACCAAAACCAGAGTTTAGATACAGCTCTGCAAGGACCAGTGTGACCCTGCTCACAGGAGGCTGGTGTGCTCAGACTCACTCAATTGGCAAAAATTGTGGTGAATGACCACAGAGGTTCCGACTGTGGAAATGATTCAGATTTTGCAGAATGACCGAGTCGTTTGCTTTAGGAGAGATGTCTCGAGGTCATCTTGTCCAAGCCCCTTGCTCAAGCAGGATCAGCTGGAGCAGGTTTCTCAGGACCATGTCTGGCTGAATGTCTCCACAGCTGGAGACTCCACAACCATTTTGAGCAGCCTGTCCCACTGTTTGATCCCTCTCACAGTTCAAAAGTGTGTTCTTGTCTATAGGTAGAATTTCATGAGTGTTTTATTTGGTCTCTTCCCCTCTCACTGGACACTGCTGAGAGGGGTCTGGTACCCCTCTTTTGCATTTCCTTCCACCAGGTATTTATACCCATTGATAAGATCCATCTAAGCCATCTGTACTCCAGGCTGAACAGTCACAACTTTCAGTGGCTCCTTAAATGAAAAATGCTCCATTCCCTTCATCATTTTTATGGCTTTTTGCTAGACCCATTCCATTATGTTCATATCACTTTTGTACTGGAACTGGACATGTTGCTGGGCAAGATGTGACCTCAAGAATTGGATCCAAATTAGGAAGCTGCTGGTTTTGATTTTGAGTGGCAGCACATTGAAATAATAAAGCAATGAGTTTACCAAGTAATGTTTAACATTGACACTCTGTCAGTGTTCACAGGCAACTTTGAAGTTGCAAATACATAATTTTTGCAGTGAAAATACAGAATTCAAAGTATACAGGCCCATACATTTACACTTAGAAACGAGCTCAGACACTGTTTTCAGGGAGCATTGTACATTGAACTCACACCCTCCAAGCAAAGGAAAGGCAATGTAATTCAGAGTTATATTTTCCCATGCCACCTTAGTTTAGCTTGTTTTGCACATAATTTTTATTGTGGTATTTAATCACATCTTCATAGATTATATTTTTTCCAGTGGACTCCCTAATCATTTATTGAGCAGAGCAGACAGTGTTCACTGAGTGCACAGATATTCAGTGTTCTATTCTGCCTCTTTTTATTTCAAGTGTGACCCCCTGGCCTTCCTTAGTGACCAGTGTGTAAGCCCTGGCACACAATAAGAGCTCAATATCTGCTGCATCTGTGACAGGATGAAGAGACATTGTCAGTTGAAGGGTACAGAGGGTCTAAGACAGCTGTCTTCTATTTTTCCCTCATCTATCTAGTTGCTTCACTCATTAATTTGTTTTTCCAAAATTTTTTATCAGGACATGAGCTGGGAGCCCTGGTAAAGATGAAATGAAGAGTAGGAGTGCTTTAGCACCTGGAAACTGATTTATCACCTTACTAATGTGTTATGAACTTTGTGCTGTATTTTCAAGTGATGGGTGTTTTTTCCTTACTGATGTTTGGGATTACAAATCAGATCCTAGGCCTCCAAATGTGCAGAAAGTGAGGAATGAGTAGCCAAATAACCATCTCAAATGCCTGCTGTAGTTCTAGGCCATGGCAAGGCATTTTTGCTGAGTCAGTAGCAAGCTGGCTGTTGATGACATCAAGTCCTACCTACCCTCTACCTTTCCCAGCTTCCTGGAAGCTGCAGCAGGTTTCTGTCCATGCCCAGGGTTGTCTGCACTGGGAAAGAGTTTCAAAGTCCTCCTCAGCCATGAGTGAGTGGACCGATGCCTTCCTCCTGTTTCCTCCCTTTCCTTACCAAGCTACTTGGGAGCCTGTCATGGCCCTTTCCCTCCTCCTCAGTTTGAGATCCTACCAATGCTACCACTACTGACTTGGTCACCACTGGAAGGGAAATCTGCAGCAGAAAAGGAAGCATCGTGCTTTTCAGAGCAGCATCCTGTTAGGAATCCTCATCAAAATCCTCCCTACCCCTGTTCTCATTCACTGTGCACATTAAACTTCTGCAGTGTTGGTTGCAAGGCGAAGAGTCTGACTAGACCTTTCCCATGGATGGTCCTGATTTGATTTGGAAACAAAAGGAAAAGGACCTGGCAAAACTCACGTGGAGGGCTGTTCTCCTTGAGCCAGTCCCAGTTAGGTCTTGTCATCTCTTGTTCTTTATCTCATCGCTGTGTTGGCAAGCCCAGGCTCCTCTGTCCTGGCTTCTGTCTCAGCTCCCAGTCTCTTCTCCCAGAAGTTTCTAATTCTCCAGTTACATACAAGTCTTCATTCTAATCTACTCTCCTTCCATTTACCTTGTCTCATCCTGCAGTCCTCCAGCCAGAGGTATTTAATCCTCAGCCCTGAGCAAGCTGCTTTGAGCAGGGGCTGGACTGCTGGAGTCTTAGTCCAGAGGGCAGCCTTTAGTGGGTGGTTTTATGATCCAACCTGCACAGTTTTGTGATTCTGTGCTCACCAAGAATAATCCCCGTGGGCTGTGAAATTAGTCTGTTTCTGCTCTATAGTACTCAAATTGTAATTTACAAAATGCTTCTGAGTTGGACAAGTTTGACTGGGAGACTCATGTGATTGTTCTATTGGCCTCTAGTGCTCCATATTTCCAGCTCTATTATCAAAACTTGGGGATACAAAGGCTGCTAAAAACACAAGTTGCTTGAACATGTAGGGAATAATACCTCTTTTTGCCCCGGTCCCAAAAGCAGCCGAACCCTTTTCCTCTGAAGCTGCCCATGCCAATTATCTGAGGCACAGTGGAGAAATTTTGGCTGGAATTGTTGATAATGGCAATAAGCACCTGAGAATGAGGTGGTAGGGTGGGTTGGCAATTTTCCTGGCCCCTACCTCTTCCCTTGGGACTGTCTCCTGCTTCCAAGTTCAGTCTGTAACAGGGAATGATGGGGATGCTGTGACAGGTCAGCCAAGGCAACCCTGCTCTGCCAGAAAGCAGCCAAGCTTCCAGAACCATTCTTCCTCTCCACTTCAGCTGATTTGACTGGAAGACAGGCAGGTCTCTGAGGCACCACTGGGCTCCTGTGGCTAAAGCTGATGCTGTGTAATCCTGGGGAGTGGTCTTGGTGAAATGCAGCCAGTTGACAAAGCAAAGGTTGTCTTTATATGTTCCCCCAGGAATATTTAGCAGTGAAACAAAATCTCAGGAGTGTGTGAAAACAGTTTATTTTACAGCTTTTCAAATAATAACCAGTCAGACTTCATAAAAACCAAAGGGGAAGGAAACCTGCCTGAATGATAAAACCTTTGTGTAATATGTTTTGTAATTACCTCTGCTGAGTCTCATTTTAACAGAAAGCCAAGGCAAAAATTGCTAGGTGGGCAATAAGGAAAGGAAATGGAATTTAATTTCTTGTGCACATTCTAGCAACACTCTATATTTAAGTCAAATATTTTTCAGTGTTTAAAATTTTCCTTCCAATATAGTGTGCAGAGTTAGTGTTACGGTATGCTGACATTAAAGAAAAAACACTATTAAATATTTCAGTAAAATAAAAGATGCAAGTGGTTGGAAATCTTACCCACTAAAAAAGTGGTCCTCATAATCTCAACTAAAACAAATGCAAGGGTCATTAATCCATGAAAGAGAGTTAAAATTTGCATTAATTTGGTTTTGTATCTCTAGAACAATGCCTCCAAGCTTTTGCTGGCTATTATGGAAAGCAGGCAAGACAGCGAGAATGCAGAAAGAATCCTTTTCAACATGAGACCAAGAGAACTGGTGAGAAAACTTGTGAATATTCATAAATCTTTTGGCTGAAATAAAAAAAAAATCTGTCATTAAAACATTTTAAAAATGATCTGTATCTAAGCTGAGAAGTGTTGGCAGCATATGATGGCACAATGTATCAGGATAGTACTAATTCACAAAAAGTGCTTTAAAAGGATCAAGCATGCATGATTTCAGTCTTTACGACTTCATTATTTTTATCTGTTCCAAGCACTTTTCTGTAATTGTTTCCTAACTAAATTATCATATTCTGGTAGACTGTCTTCAAGTGCAGTTTGTCAGGGGCTGGCAAATTAGGCTTCTACAGCTTGTGAAGCAGTACTAACAGAAATGTGTGTGTAGACATAGAATATATTTAATACACATGTATGTTATTTATTTATGTCTCATGAACAAAGAGACTTCCAAGCAGTTGTTGCTGTGTTTTGGAACAGCCCTGATGTTTATGGAGGTCTCCGGGAACGTCAAATGGGTTGGAAATCTGGGAGAGTCATTTCCAATATGACTTGACTGTGTAACAACAGAGACTGAGAGATCTGGGAGTTCTTGAGGGATTCTGGGGAAGAATCTGGGGGCATCACTCCTGCCCTTAGGCAGAGCCCAGTGCCTGCTGGTTTCAGGGAATCATCACTAAGGTGGAATCTCAGCAGGATGAGACCATCCCTAGGGTACAACTGCAGGACCAGGCCTTGTGTGGGGAAGCCTATGGTGGTCCTGTAAGGGGCTTTTGAATATTTGGAATGTCCCCAGCACCCTGCCCAGATATTCCTTTCCTTTTTGGTTTAGGTGTGTTTTTTCCCTGTAAAATTGTGTTGCTGCCTGCTCTGGCCAGAGGAAGGTCATGGCTGCACTCTGAGTGCTGCACAACACTCCCTGCCATATCTAGACCAGTTTTAGAAGCATTTGTGAAAATACCTCCTCACAAAGGCTCAGCATTCCTGTTCCTTTCTCATGGTTGCTGATGAAAAATGTTGCAGTTTAGAGCTTCATAAATCCTTCAAGCTTGTCTTTATTCAGAAAGTGTTTCTCAGGCTGCTCGCGCTCGTTGCAGAACTGCAGGGCACCCATCCAGGCTGGAGCTGAACAAAGTGGCTGTGTTCAAACACAGTGTCCTTTTTCTCCAAGAACCACATTTATTTCATCTCTCCCATTTGATTTGTGTTGCAGGTGGATGTGATGAAGAATGCCTACAACCAAGGTCTAGAATGTGACCACGAGGAGGAGAATGGAGATGATGGCATCTCTCCAAAAGATGTTGGCCATAATATCTATATTTTGGCACATCAGGTATGTTTGTCTTACTTTTGTGACGGTTTCCAGAAAAGCTTTACGTGGTTGATTCCACATTATCACAGGTGGAGTCGTGCACTTCAGTGGAAAGAGAGAAGTAACAATGTCTTTATTGATAAAAACCAAAGTTTGATAGCAGATGTGGCAGTGGGTTAATAATGTAGAATGGCAAGACACTCTTGATTGTTCACTGCATACAGGACAGGTTCAGCCAACACTGTCAGGGTGACCTTCCTGTTGAGTCATGATGTTAAGGAAGGATCCCCTTGCATTCTGAACTCCTTCTCAGAGGGAAGTTTAAGTGCAGCTAGATCCAGACTTAGTCCCAGCTTTGCCCAACAGTTTATGTCTAAAGGTTTATCTGCACACGATCAATCCTTTATAGCATTTAGCCATTGAGATTTCAGAGTTTATAATGCTCTTAACCACTTATCAAGAGTCTCTTCTGGTAAGGAATCCTTCAATCTTGATGAGCAACCTTGAGAGCTATCCCCTGCCCACGGGGAGACCCTGAGTACGTTGCTCCTCCCACTGAGGAGAAATTTCACACAAATTGTTATTTGTGTGAAATAGCAATGTAGAGCAAAACACTGACTGTCCACTTAGCTTTGTCTTCCTTTAACATTAACGGATCATTTAAATCAATCATATAAATTGTGTTACCATTACTGGGGTATTTTAAATAGTGCCTTCAGTTGTGATACCAAGTGAACTTGATTTCAGAAGATTCCCAGTATTTTAGATGTATTAATTTGCCAATAAGAATAACTGGGCCTTTTCACTGCTTTCTCCTTTCAAATTATGCTGTAGTGCCCTCAAGCTTTTTCTGATCTCTACTGGTAAAGGTAGAATGTACACTGAAGGTTTTATTTACTGGGCTATTTATTCTTCAGAGTAGCTGGTGTCAAAAATAGTTTATCTTTCAATTACGTTCAGAGTATTGAAAAGTTTTTTGTAACTGAAAGAGTAAGGACCACAAACTTCTTGGTTATATCATAAATTACAGCATTTGGTATTTCATATAAGGGCCAAATTTTTTTAAAAAATTTTTTCCCTAAGTAAGAAGAAATAACCAGATGGGGATAAGGGGGTGTCCCTTATTCATTATGTTTATTAAGTGTTGTTAGGAATTAAATACTCAGTGGAAGAAAAAGAAAAGAAAGCAATCTATAGTTACAGTAGTATTATGTAATGTTTCTTTCAAGCAAGGAATGCAAAAAACCAGTTACTGAGTTATGCTGGTGTGCTTGCAGGACATTTAATAAGTAGGTGTTGTTATGATGTTGCTGGTGGTGTGGTTGACCATGTTCTACTCTCCTGCTGTGTGTGGGGCTGTACCTAAGATACCCATCAGAGATGACAGTATTTTTAGAAAGCATCTGCAGCTCCTTACCTTGTCTGAATTTACTCCTTGTCTGAATGCTTATAATGAAAATTTAAATGCCTGCCAAATCGAAATGTTGGTATTTTCTATTTTCTGCCTACAGTTTGTTTTAAATCGCTTAACAGGGTCTGTGACATGGAAAATATGGTTTGGGGGGAGTGGAATACAGGCCTAAAGCTATATATGAGGTGTTTGCTGGGGTCATTTTACACTGCCAGGGGTACACCAGCTAGCTGAGGCAGAGGTTAAGCTCTGTCCCTAGGTTCATATTCACAGTGCTGGAGAGGTCCATGGTGCCACTCCCCAGCTATTCCTGATCCATTGCTGGTGTTTCAGTTGCATAAGGGTGGATATTTTTACAGCAACTTACTGAGCTCCTTCCTGTTCTGTAAAATTAAATGTCATGATTGGCTCTGTATGCTCTGTAAAAATATCCATCTTTTTACAAAAAAAAGAAAAAATAAAAAAAGACTGTTTTCTTTTTCTTGCATTTCTGTAACATGGTACGTGTGTTCACAATAGCTTTGCACCCATGTCAAGCCCCATATCAAAACAAAGCAATGCAAGGGCAGGCAATCTGGAGCCTTTCTGTGTTCTCTGCTAATGAAACACTAACAATTCTTGGCACAGACCTGCTGATCTTTCACCCCAAACTTTTTCCATGTGTGCCCTTTTTGCTCACTCTGGGATGGGCAGGATACAAGCATGGACCCTCATCAGTAAGGCCATTGTTGCTGTGTTCCTCTGCTGGCTTCAGTCTCCAAACACCCTCTGCTTTGCTGTCAGAGTTGCTTTTTGGTGCCTGGGCCTTCTGCTGTGCCTAGCTGACCTGGTTTACGTAATATTTCTTTGCTGTGGCACTTCATCTGACTTACCTTTTTGCTGCAACCAGTGTGGCTCTTCGGTCATTTTCCTTACACTTCCTGGTGACCACTTGCTCTAGTTACAGCTTTTGGGTCCCTCTGTAATAGCAGAATCAAGACTGAGAGTTCCCCTTTTTGCTGTTCCAGCCCTCAAACACAGACAGTTTATTTTGGGGAGCTCCGACTTTCAGTTTTTGTCGTTGTACTCTTCAGGGCAATGCTGGGTTCTGCATTTTGCCACCACTACATCCTTCCTTGCCCTTCCTGTGGTTGATTTTACCAGAAGCAAGAGGCATTCTTGTAAATGTTTGACCCACAGTGCATAGAAAGTTGTGCATGTGTCACAAGCAAGGCTGAGATTTCTGTTAGTAAATCTTCCTTACACCCTCCCAGCCCCTGCCCTAAATGTGCACTTGCACACACAGAGGAGTGTGGCTACAGCAGCAGTGTCATGCCAGTGATCACGCATCTCCCACATGTTTCTTTGTCCTCTCTTTCCTTTATTTCTTCATCTTCCTCCAGCCTGCCACGTGCTGTGACTGTGCTGCTTCCCCTGCACTGACCCCAGGCTGTCTGGGCACTGCTGCTCCTCACTTTTCCTGCTCCTCGATGAGCAGAGGGGAAAAGGGAGGGCCACTGGGAGAAAGCAGGACTGAGCTGTCCAGGAGGACCTGCTCTGAGCTGCAGCCCTACTCTGAAGCCTGCTTTTGGGGCTCATTCCAGATGTAGCTCTTCTACAGCTGCTTGTGGAGCAGTGACATGAGCTGGTGCTTGAGGTCACATCCTGGAAAAATAAGCCTGTTTTTCGTAGGTAGAAAGGGTTCACAATTTTCTTGAATTTTCTTGAAATTCCATGGAGAAGATTCTGTTTTCTTTCTCTGGTTCAAATGTCATGCTCAGAGCCAAGCCTTGACCTTGCTAATTCCTTGCAGTAGTCCCAGAGGTGTGTTATGGACAGTTCCATCACCTCTTACACCACTTCTCTTCCAGTCTCAGTCAATAGGTATGGTATTTTTACTGCTGTCCTCTTAAGAGATTGTGTTAAAGCTGGTCACACTTTGTTTTGCAAGGTTAGTGAGGCTGTCCACAAAGAGACTTCATCTTGATGTGATGTCCCTGTAGGAAATTACAAAAGCTTTTGACACAGCAGCACAAAAAAAAAAAGTTTCATTCTTGCTCCTTATCTGCAGAAACATTAATGTAGGAGAACCAAGTTTTTAAATGGTTACACAAAGAAAGAAATTAGAAAGGGCTAAAGAAATCCCCTGGCTTTTCAGATGACTGCTTGAGCTGGCTGCCTGTTTGTCATAACAAAGTACTTCAGAAGTTTGTAAACTAAAACACAGTACTTCATTGGCAGTATTTCCATGAGGTTCATGATCCCGTTGATGTACTATGAAGCAAGATAAGGCAGTGATTGTAACTAGAGGCTCCTGTAGTCTGCATGCACACACACATATATATATATATGTATATGTATATGTGCTTCTGTTAGCAGAAAATACTTTGGAGTGTTTGTGTTTTTCAGCTCATGCAAAGTGTCTAAATCAGGCATGGAGCCCAAGCTAATCCACTGTACCTTTCAGCAGGGGCTTTATTCATGAGGGTCACAAGAATGTGAAATAACTTTACAAAGCTTTCTGTCAGCTTGCAGCATGGCAAGGATGCATTTCATCTGCCTGCAGAGCTGTGGAGAGATGTCCTTGATCTGGAAGGATGTGAGTGGGGGATGGAGTAAGGGAGCAAACTGTAGCAGAACTTTCAGCTTTTCAGTGCCTTGTGAAGCGCTCTGCCTGGTTCCCAAGGCTGTGGCAGGAGTGTAGGGGTACTGACACAGGTGTCACCCCTTTCATGATGCACCTTCCGTGCTCTCACACTAGCAAAATCTTTTCTCAATTTTAAGTTTCTGCTTAAATGCCCTGTTGGAGAGGGAGCACAGGTCTTGGAATTCCACAATACCTTTGTCACTTCCAGGTAAATAGAAGGTTGTTTTTTTGTTTTTTGTTTTTTGGGGTTTTTTTAATGAGATTAAGCTAAAATATTATTTAAATCCCAACCAAGTAAACTACTTATGTTTATACAATTACTGATGCCACCAAGACTTAATGAAAAATATTTCCTCACCCCATAAGGTTAGAAGAATTATCACTGTCTGATGTCAGTGCAGTGAGGACAAATTTGAACCAAGCTATCTTCTCATAGACTAACACAGTTGGAAGTGTCCTTCCGTTTATAAATTCTTAAAATAAACCAAGGAAAAAGGTAAATCTGCTGTGAACTGTAAGGTTCTCACTGCAGGTACTGCTAAGGACACACATCTTCCTCTCTGGTACTAATTTTAAATGGGCTGGGCAAAATAAGTCATTCAGCCTTATATATTTGTCAGTGTATTAATAACAGAATCAAGATTTTTTTAATCAAACTTGGCGAGCATTATCAAACTAATGTCTTACTGCCATGTTCACTTCATTGCTTAATAGTGTGGACAGATGAAGGGTATTTGCTAACTAGGCAATTAAAATGGCAATAATTGATGGCATGGATTTATAGTTTGGGAGTAGGGATACACTACCAGCTATTTTTTAAGAGTTACTATTTTTGACATTTGAAATAGGAGAGGTTTGATAATGAGACTTAGATATGATACATTCATTAAGGATAAAGTAAAGTCAGTTTAAAAAAAATCAGCTATCCAAATAGGAAAAATTCTAAGAAGCACAAAGCCTTTTGTTTCTGTGGGTTTCTCTTTAGTCTGTCTTTCTGTAGCTTTCATCAGATTTGAGTACACCCAGGACTGGGACCACCTTTATTTTCCACATCAGTACTGTGCCTACAGCTGCATGGTTCTGGGACTCTTACATGCTCCAGCAGAACAAAGAAATGACAATAGTAATTGCTTCAGAATTTTTTAAAGAATTAATCTTACTTTTACAAGATGTTGGAGCAGTTAAAAGCTCTCATTAATTTTATTTGCCCCTTTTTAAGAAGGTGGTGTTGCCTGGTGTTACAGATAAAGGCACCAAGGCAGAAGCAGGCACAGACAGCAAGTCATGAGCTGTCATGGGAAGCAAATCTGGTTTGTTTGATCCCCAGTGCTTTTCCTCCACCTTGGCTTCCCTCCTATGCTCACTCAATGCCAGCGACTTTACTAATGTGGAAAGTTGGCATTCATTGGGCAGTGCATAATCACTGAGCACATTAGTACTTCAAAAGTCTTTTAGAGACATGCTAACGTGTGCTTTTCAAATAAACTTTCCTGTGCTGCTACTATTATGGGTTGCTGAGGCAAGAAAAGCTTTCATAAGGTAAATGTGTTCATGTGTGTGAGGGAGGTATTGTAAGGCTTAAGGGTTTTTTTGTGGGTGGTTATTTTTGGTGTTGAAGTTTGGAGCAGTTCCTGGATTTCCTTCACTTCGCTGTATTTTAACTTTTAGGCAGATTCACTTAGACCTTCATCCTTTTCCCTTGAGTATGTGTGTGCATATATAAAATAAAAGACAATTATTAAAACTGACACTAAAAGGTACATGTGGATTCTTGTACTCGTTCATTTGTCTTTTCCTGAGTATAATTCACGCCAGATCAAAGGTTTCCATGGCAAGAGATCTTCCATGGTTTAATGTGCGAGGAAACAAGAAGTAACACTGTAAATGTGGGCCTCCAAATGTGGAATAGGATCACTGCATGTGACTCCTCCAAAGCTTCCTGAACTGAGGGGGTTGTCCCAGGCTCACCAAACACTGTTCTGCATGAAGTGTGATTGTGGTCAGGCATAAATTCAGGGTGAAATTTGGCTTTTTAAAAAGAAATGTTGCTGAAGAAGGCAGAAATTAATTGCTCAGTAATGTGCATTGACAAGCAGCTTCTCTGAGACACAGCAGAGAAGCACCTGAAGCGCTTTTTAGGAGAGGCAACTGGTGGAACCAGTTACAGCCCAGTAGCCTGCCATGGGCACGAACTGGCTGGAACTTTAATATCATGGTTTTACCATGGAAATTAAGATAAACAGAAAACAAGTGGAAAAGTCATGCAAGAGCACCTTCACCCATGATAGTGGTGTTGCCATTACAGGCCCATAACATTTGCCTAAAAGAAATCTCCCTGTCCCTGTGGGAGCTGTGAGTTCCAAGAGCATTTTACTCTAAAATGTAGGCTCATCCAATTGGGAAGCAACTTTGAGCTCAGGTAAGGATTCTCCAGATGAGCTGAGGTCTGGGGACCACCCTGGTTCAGTAAAATTTGTAAGCTTGCTGAGTTCTTTCTGCTCATTCTCTGCCTCAGATAATTGCATGTCTGTCTTTACAAAACATTAGGTTGTGCCTAGTTTCTGATGACAGAGGTTTTCAGTTGATTCTGTTTTGTGAAGGAAATGTCTTGGTTCATTTGAGTTCTTACACATCTCTGATTGGTATGCTCTCAAAAAATAAAAAATGTTTTAGTGTATGAGACTGGGATTTTGGCAAAAAGACCACTGGTTATATTGAGTGCAAATGTAGATGGTTCACATTTTGTGTAGCAATGACCATTGTCAAATTGTGCAGCTGATGTGGACAAGAAGCAGTTGGCACGCATTGCTGGAGATTATCCTCCCAAGTACCAGATGACAAATGGAGAAAAACATTGTACACAGTTAAATAAATAGGACCACCTTTTGAGGCCAGAAGATGATGGACTCTATGCTGTAGGATAAACCTGTCCTTCAGGGTGAATAGCTGTGAGTTTGATGAAGATGCTCTCTTTCTGCAGGACAGGTAAAAATTTTTCAAGCTAAAGGATGTCATTTTTTGCAAGGCTATGCTGAGCTTTGCAGTTTTTTGGTGGGTTTTTTTTTGTTGTTTTTTGGGGGGTTTGGGTTTTGTTTTTTTTTTTTTGGTTTCTCTGTCCTTGACAGAGAAGCTCTTGCTGATAGCAGTGCCAAAACAAAGGGCTAATGGGAACCAGTCCTAGAAACCGTGACTGTCAGGGGACTCGTAAGCTTGGCTGCCAGACCTGAAAGTTTTCATGGAACTTTTATGCTCCACATGTTGTTTTGTCGTTATCATCCTGATGAGACAGGCTATGGCATCAAAATGACACCGGCTAATTAAATGTCAGGAGAATCAGAAGATGTTGCAAGGCTTTTACACTGAGATTGGCAAGATTGAAACAGAAGCCCGTGACGCACATCACCCTCCTCGTGGCTCATTAGGATGGGATATAACTCCATGTTCAGCCAGCTGCAGGATGGAGAGACAGTATGGAGGCTGCCACAAGGGCTTGACACTAATGAGCACCTGAAAGGTTAAATAAACGTCTGTGGCTGATGTCAGGTCTCAGGTTATAACCTTGGCACTTGTCCTTTGATGTTTCCTTCTTCTTCCCTTCTCCTCAGAAGCATTCACCTCAGAATCCTGTTCTGGCTTTGATAGGGATCTACATGGAAACCTCTGTTTTCCATCTGGTTTTGTGTTGGCTTAGGCTGCTAAGAGCTGCTAGGATTCAGGCTAGAGCTTTTTACTCTAGGTTGGCCACAAAAGCTTTAGCTAATTTTAATTTTTCTGATTCAACTTCTCCATTATAAGATGAAGTGTCTATTCTACATATGTGTGTGATTTATTATATGTAATGTTAATGAGGGATGTATCCTGTTTGACTGTGGCAACTGTGCACTTCACTAGTGCACAGGTGGCCTTAATATTTCTGCTTTGTGGGTTTCTTCTTCTATCTTTAACTTCTGTAATCCTTGTGTTTTGTGGTTCACAAGATTTTTTGTCATTGGAAAATATGTTGAATTGGTGTCGGGGCCCAAATGTTACACCAGAAGAAATATCCTTTCTTTGTCAAAAGTCTGCATTGTGAAATCTTCACATTAGTCTGTGGTTTTACTCTGAAAATTGGCTGTGGGACAATGAAATACTGTTCAAGACATTCTCTGCTCTCAGGCTCTGTTTGCAACCCTGTCCTAGGAATAACCACACTACCTTTTTATTGCTGTCTGAAGCAGCATGGGGTGGACAGAAGGACTTTAGTCCTGCTTTGCTTCTCGGACACCCGTGAGGCATGTACTTCTCTTCCCACTGGAAGAATGAGTCTTCATTTAGCTGTGTCCAAAGCTGGTCTGTGTGGGAATGCCTCCACTCAAAGTAGGCAAGCAACACTGATTTATACGGATTTATACTGATTTATACTAGTAGAGAACTCGCCCTGTTGCCCTCAAACCATACTCTCACCCTGGAGCTGCCTGCTGGCATTTGTCATGCTTTAAGAGTGATGATATAGGGGTCACAAGGAGGATGGCTTGACTTTAAACTTGCAGATTGAAATTGCTTGGAGAAGCGTTATGGAGAATTAAGCACAATTTTCCTTGGAAACTGAGTAAACTCAATCCAGAAGCTGTCGAGAGGCAATAAATGTGGGACCACACAGTGCCATCTTTCCAAAGCCACCCTTCAAAGCACACTGCACACTGAGCCAGCCCCAAGTGCTGTGTGCACATTTCACTGGCTCAGAAATGTATGTAATGTAGCTATTTTGTTCAAATTGCTGCAAACTCCCCTTATTAAGGAAATTGAATTACACAAAGTGTTGAGTTCTTGCTCCAGAGACAGAGCTGGAGCTTCTCCATTAGAGGCAACCTTCAAATGAACCAAGGTGCACCTTTTCCTTCTGTGTACAGCCCAACTAAAACATTTTACCCTAAGCTGGGGTTTGGTTTGAGGGGAAGTGAGGGTAACCTTGGAAATATCATGGAAGTGAAATCTGGTCTCACATAATAGTATCAGAACTGATGCTATTCTAATAGGGCTCAGATATCTGCACTGTGAAATCCTGCACCTTAATTAAAATCAGGGGGTGGGGGGCATCTTCTCTAACAACGACATACTTTTTTATGTTCAGTAGTCATTGAAGTAATTACAGGTTAACAAAAATAAAGAGCATTAAACAGAATGTCAAAATATGTCTGTTCCTCACAGTTGCTCCGTTTTAACTCTCATCTCCTGTGATGTCACAATTTAATTAGCTATCTCAGTCACCATAGAATTTTCCAGACAAGATCTGAATTTGTGATCTACAAATCAGCAGAGCTCAGTTGCCATCTTCTCTATTTCATTCACTTAACACAGTGCAGAAAAGTGAAAATGAGGTTCACCTTGCACTTTCTCTGAGGCAGCTTTATGAGATACTGAATAAAAGTGTCCAGCTGTGAAATTCAGTTTTAGCAGCTGATTATGCTTTTCTACACCAAAAGTGAGGTGATCAGTTACTTATGATCACCTTTGGACCTGCACACAGATAAGCATCTAATCAACCTGAGGCTAAAGAAGCCTTTTCTCTGCCTTTTTCTATGGACAAGGATTTTCAGAGTTTACTTTATAAATGATGGTCTGTGGTAGCCTTAAATGAACTTTGTTTGGAAAATATTTCCAGCTTTTTCTGTCTTTCAGTCTGTAGATTTAAGTGCTAGTTGGTTGGATAAAACAGCATCATTTGTGAATATCTGATAGGGAGAGAGGTGAAATTTTTACTCCCACCAAGAACTCTTATTTCTTAGGTGCCAGGTGAAAGTGCTTTCCTGAGGACAATAGCCATAATACAGAGTTGGAAAGGACAATTCATCATTTTACATTCTCTTCTCTGCTGATTGGAGGGGGAGGCAGCGATTCAACGGCGTAGTTGAAAATGTTGGAAAATCTCACCATTGTAATTGTTTGAGGGGAGTCATCTCTCAATTCCTGCCCACCTCCACCCTTGTACACTGCCCTCCCTGTTTTGTACCCTACAATGTACACACATCAGGCCCAGCAGGTAGTAGGATATCCATGTCTGCTGTGAATTCAACAGGTTTCAGCTTCAGCTGTTTGCTTGCTGCTTCTGTCTCATATGTTTCTGACTCTGAATGAGCAAGTGTGTTCTGTGTGTTGAGGAATTCTTTTGTGTGTGTTGTGGAACTATGTGTTGAGAAGGTTGGATGTGAACAGGACTGGCTATGAACAGGATTTTTAATTTGACATTGACATAACTTGAATCACAGAGTCTGAGCCATGATTCCAGGCTGGAGATGAGGACTTAAGCCCCTTTAATATGCCTCATTGAAGACAGTGAGATGGCTTATCCAGACCTTTGCAGAGGCTGTCTTCCAAGCCACACCTGCCTGTGGCAGAGCTGGTGATGATGCCAGGTTGGGTTGCTGAACTGCATCCAGCTGAAGGGGTCACAGTGTGCCAAAGAAACCATGGCACTATCCTGAAAATGTAAGAGGGAATACGAGTTTAGGTAGATCCTGAAGAAGAGGATGAGTCCATTCTGGAAGGATCAACCCACGAGGAACTTTCTGCTCATGGTGCCAGAGAAAGGGATGTTGAGTGCCAGTCAACGTCTCCTGGTCTTATGGCTCACAGAAGGAAGTCTGTCCATACTTAAAAACTTGAAACTGTGGTTTCCCTCACCACAATGCCCCCAAAGTAAGAGTCAACAGCAGTTCCTCCTTCTGTTTGTGCTAGCCTGCCTTTTCTAGAGAAACCAAGTAGTAGACAGAAGAAGATAGGTGGCAGAGAGTCCTGTTCTGCAGAAAAGAGAAACATAGAAAGTGAAGGGCTTGGGAGCAAAAGGATTTTAAGAGTTCCTGAAAATGATGTGCCTTTCATAGCTCTGTTATCTCAGGTGTATTTATCTATTTTGGATGTGTATAAAGTGTTGGTGGCTTTTAGAGGTGAATGGTTCTCTTGCTGTGTGGATTTGGGATCTATGTACCTGCTGGTTTGGGCCTTTCCCAGCGTGTGTCTATACAACGTTGGTGCCAGTGGTTTTGTCTGCTTTTTATGGAGTAGCATGTGGCTGGGATCTTCTCCTTCTGCTCTGAAGAAGACTAATGGAAGAAACTCTGCTCTCCTTTTCTTTCTTTTCCACTGAACTTTCTTGTTACCTCCCTATAATCATGTCTGACACTTCCACCATCCGACACTTTCCTTCCATCCTTCCACATCTGACACTTTCCTTCCATCCTGTACTTTGCAAAATTTTGCTTACAGTAATCACAGGAGGCAATCTCTGAATGCAGTTGTGTCCTCCTGTTGGAATATTCTGGATTGCATCCTGCTGTCTCCATCCTATGTCCACTGCTGTCCAGTATGGCCAGTGTACACCAAAATCTAAGTGTAAGCATTGGGTTGGTTTGGCTCAAGCAGGCACAGCTGCCCGTGACAGTTTACACGTAGCCTGTGGAGATGTTTCACATCCACCCCCCTCAGATTAATTTTGTTTGGTTGCAGCACGTTTTTGTCTGACCTGGACTTCCCCACACGTGTGTACACTTCATGTTTTTGGAACTCAGCTTTGCCTGCAAAAGGAATTAGAAAGGAGGCAAGTGGAAGTAAAGTTCATTGAAATATTAACAAGTCATTTTGTCTTCTGCTGGTTTTCATCAGGGTAAAAAAGAACAGCAAAACCAGAACAAAAATAGCAATGACATTACTATGGGGGGCTGCAAACATAATAGTGATAGAGTTCACTTAGCTGTGGTGGTTTCTTTTAAGTGATAATACTGAGGTGTTTTATTTCTCCCCTGTGAGGTAGATCACTATTAGCCACAATTTGTAGTGTGCCCCATGTGGAGGCTGGGAGGAGAGTTGGTGCCTCAGAGGTTACACGAGGCTGTGGAAGACCCAGCGCAGAATCCAAAGCGTCTGGACCACCCAGGGACCTGCTCATGTACCACAAGCCATCAGGGAAAGATTAACTCTAAACCCTTTTGGTTGCTCTGTACGGTATAATTGTCTAAATGAAATCAATGAATACTTGATTTGAGAGTCTCCCATTGCTGCATCCCTGCTGTTCCTAATGTTTGTTAACAGATTGCTTTGTGGCAGAGTGCAAAGGTGCCGCTCTATAAAACTGTAATGACTTCTGGAAAGGAAGTTGCCCTGTGTATTGCAGAAAGCACCATTCAGTTTTGATTGGAACATGGGGAGCTGAGGAGTTGTTATTGCTTTTAGTACAGCTACTTGGAATAAAATTTTCTGCTCACTTATGGTTAAGATGACATTTCCTTTTTTCCTGCTTTTTTCTGTCCTTTTTTACCAATGGAGTTGGAATGTTCTCCTTTGCCCTGGGCAGGGAGCTGGCACACGGTAAGGTCCTGGCATGCCAAGGAAGAGGAGCTCCCCTTCTGTCTCCTATGCTCCTCTGTCTGTCACCCATCCTGTTTGCTATTCCCTTGACTTTCTCTTGGCTGTTTTTTCTCAGTCCTTGGGGGTTTTCTTGTCAGTCCCCAGCCAGCTTTTTTATCCTTTCTTGCTCTCTAAGCAGAAAATGAAGTGTTTGGTGAACTGACTGGGTTATCCCTGGTGAGGGGGTTGGTGGTGCCAGATCTCACACTGCCTGGCGCTGGCAGCCAAGGGGGCTGAAGAGGACAAAAGAGGAAGAGACCGAGGCTGTAAATGAGCCCCAGTTGCACGAGCCTGTTGGCACAGCAAGGTGAGACTCATCTGAGCATGATTTTGCTGTTGCTGCAAGTTACATTTTGTCACAATTTCCCCTGGTGAAAGGCCTTTGGGCTGGCAACCCACACTGCAGGTGCGTGGTTACTGACAGGGTAGGGGAGAAGATTATTTACAGCAGATCTCTCAGATGTCACACCTTGGGCACCAGGCACCAACACCTCACTTTCCCCAGGGGCTGTAGTTCATTAACTTCCATGCCTGTGGAGTGGCCTCCCTGCCCTGACAGGCTCGGGGGGGCTCCTGGTACCCCAGAGGAGGAGTGAGGCAAGGGCAGAGAGGGCTCTGTGCAGTGTGGCATCTTACAAGCTTGTCCACACCCAGTTCCCTCCCCAAAACAAGCCCCAGTCCCCAGCACAGTCCCGGTGCTGCCTGACCCAGTGTCCTTTCCCTGCCAGGAGTGTCCCGTGTGCCATCACATGCCAGCCTTGCTGCTGCCTTACAGCTGGGAGAAGAACTGAGAGAATTGGAACAGGATAATAATTATTTCAAGAATTTTGTTTCTTTTTTTTTTTTTTTGATTTTTGTAATACTTCTTAATAGCAATACTGTAAATGTAAATTGTATCAAGGCACAGGAGCTATTTGTGCTGCTTGTGTCTTTATTTCTGCTTCTCAGCCAGTAATCCAGTGCTTTTTGTACTATTCCATGAACCTTTCCTAGGAAATCAGATTAACATGTTTGACACAGCCTGTGAACTGACTCTTCCATGAAAACCCTGATTGCTTACAGGACACTAAACCTCACTCATTTTAATCCCTTTATACCATTCTAGTAATTAAAAAACCACCTTAACCACCTTTATGTGCCCGCCCCCCTTCACCCCCATGTTTGGCAGTTTTAAAATGCTGAATGAGTGAAATAAATCTCTCAGAATTTGGGGGTCTCTAACCTAGTGTCTGTAGCTTGTATTTCTTGTATTTCTTTTCCTTTTGGGGGCTTCAGCAAAGCCTGGTGTAATCAGCAGGAATTTTGGCAACCGTCTCAACTGTGTACTGGGTAAGACCTCATGCCTTTGATGAGAACTTGGGAGGCCCCTGCAGTTTACAAGTTACAACCAGGGACTGACACATCCTTATTAAAATATGGAGGGGCTCTGTGTTTTACAGAAATACTGAAAAGTGGAGAAAAACTTCCTCTTTTCCACATGCACACATATATTCACACACTGGTATTTTGGCAAACCAATCTACTATACCACGTCAGTGAGTTAATGACAGGCTGGTGAAATGAATGTTCACAGCTTTAAATCAGTCTTTTCTTTAGGAGCATTTAAATAACTTCATTTTTTGTTCAAGGTAATCTTAGCTATAAAGCTACAGGCCTGCATGAAACCCATATATTAATTGCAAAAGCTGGATGTGCTGTGGTTTTCCACACTGCTGATCATATATGGCATCCCAGATGGGTAGCAGATCTGATTTTATAGTCATGTTGTGTCAGGAGTTTAGACTGAGTATTACTTGTAATTCTGTCATTTATCTCTACCATTTCTTTATTAATGTCTTCAGCGTTCTTGGTCTGTCCTCAATCTTTCACATTTTGTACTGATGCTTTATTACAGTGTTTTCCAAATTTTTTTTTAAGTAAAAATCTTTCAAGATGAACAGCAGTCCTTCTTTGGAAGCTGACTGAAAGCCAAATGATCTTTATTCATATAGCTATTGCCTTGCACATCCCCTCTTTGGAAATCACTGTTCCATTATGTGCTATTGCTTCCTTGTCCCTACATGCCTTGATGAGCAGTAAAATACAGTGTTGACATTTAAAATATTGTCACAGGCATGGCTGATGTTTGAGTGAGTGAGTGAGGGAGTTTTCTCCTCAATGGTGATTTTTCTGGGGCTCTTTGCAAATTCAGGCTCTAGTAATTTTTTTTTTTTTTTTTTTTTGTATAAACTACACTTGCAGGGTATTTTTGAGGTGCATATTTCATCTTTGCTTTGCAAACATAAATGGAACTGTTCTTCTCATTGTAGTTGCTCTCAGCCATGTTCATCCTGTGTTTTGTCCTCCAGCTGCCCCAAAAGATTTGTGCAGCACCCTGGATATAACACTTTACTGCATCACAGCAGTTACATATTTTAAAAAATCTCACTCAGAGCTTGCATGGCCTTTACCCACCATGCACAAACTGTCACCTGGGGTGTATTGTAAACTTGGAAAAGCTTTCGGTGTTCTAGGTTCACAGTTTGTCACTGCACTGTTATTTCCATTGCTGTGTCTTTGATCTCACAAAAAGCTCTGCCCTGGTCAAGGCATCTGTTGACACAGTCCCCCTGGCCCACATGGGCCTTGGAGCTCGTTATGGGATGAAAAAAGGATCCTGAAAGCAGAGCTTCAGAAAACACCGTGGTTGCCAAATAACAGCATTCCTAAAGCTGTTCTGTGTCGTACTGTGGGCCTCTGCTTTGGATCTGAGCCCTCTCAGATTGCTGTCCACGTTCTTTCATCAGTGTGGCTGTGGCAATGCAGAAATATTACCAGTAGTTATTGTTGTGTCGACGTAGAGGAATCCATCCTGTGAAGGAACTGCAATATGAGCAGACAATTGATGGGCCCTTTGCCCTGAGCTTACTGTCTGAATGTCTAGAGTACACAGAAGGTAAGTTGAGAGATTTGGAAGCTGAGAGAAATGAAGAACATTCAGCTTCACCAGCTGAAGATTGCTGGTGCCTTTAGATGGGTTCCCCATCTGAAATGTGCTGCAGCTCCTCCAGCTTGGTCAGCAATCTCTCCTTGTTTCTGATGTGTTTTTTCTGGCAGTCAAGGGGCTGGCACAGAAGATCCTGGCTTGTTCTCCAGGTCACTTTGTCCAGTGTCTGTGCTGGAATGCCCCAGCTGTGCAGTGCTGGGCTCTGCTCATGCATCAGGACCGGACAGTCACAGCCTGAAAGCACAGCCTGAGAAAGCACAGTGCAGATCACCAAATACACACTGTTTTAAAGAGTGTGACTGCTCTTCATGTGAAACCTGATAACAAAATATGCTCAATATGAAATCCCCAGCAGGCTCTGAACACCCTCTTCTAGCCAGTCCCATTAGACCATGAGAGGCTGACATGGTTTTCCCTTCTACTCCTTGTGATAAGGGAATTTCTGTTACTGATACTTATCAAGAGAGACTTCTATAGTAAAAGTTATGGACAGTTCAAAGCAGATCAGGAAGGAATATGGTTAACAAATGACAATTCCAATTCTGTATACAAGTTCAAGTAAAAATGTAGAAAGGGGTTTTTTGTTGTACTAGTGGAAATTTCTGAATCTATAACAGGTCCCTTACTCTCAGCTGGCATAGTTTTAATAAGAAGACCTATCCATATGTCCTTGACTTGTCATTTGTTAGAAAACTCAAAATCTTAATGGTTCACATTGGAGAAATAAAGGTCAAGATACAGGCAAAGTTCCTCTGTATTACAGAAGATAATAAAATGGGAATGTATTTGCTCCTTCAAATATATGCTAATTCATCACTCCAAGCACGGTGTGATTGCATTCCGTCTAGTCAGTGCTCTTCTTCGTATCTTAAAGAAGAGATATAGCCAAAGTAAAGGGCACTTGGAGATAGACAGGGAAAATAATTGAGTCACAAAGAGTCTTCTGTTTGAGGAGGGATGGGAAGGATAGGGATTGTTTTAATTTAAAGAAGAGACAAATAAAAGAGAACGTGACAGTAGTGTACAGAATGATGAACGACACAGAGAAGGTGAACTGGGGCACTCTTGCTTGCCCTTTTGTAAGTACAGAAGCAGAGGGACATCCAATAAAGCAGAAAGGCAAAAGTAATAACACTGTCGAAAGGGCATTTTTAAACAGTAACTATCTTGTTTCCAATGGCTCATCTTCTTTCTCCATGATTCTAGAGCATGTCTTGAGGGGCATGCAAAGATGTCTAAGAGATGAATTCAAGTTGTCTTGCTAAGCAGTTGTGATCATGCTGCAAAAGCTGCTGGTTGGATCAGGTTATTTGGCTTGTGTGAAGGGGTAGAACTTGTTACATAGTCTTAAAGAACCTTTTTAGTCTCAAAAGTAAGTGGGAGTTTAGGTAAAGGCATTAATGTGTGTGATGATACTATCCATGCATTTGCAAGCTAGAGTAAAAAGTAACTATTCAGGACAGAAATCTACTACTGATGGAAGGAATGGTCCTCTGCAGTTAATCCCCATGTCCTTTCTTTGCTGGTCTGCCTGAATGTCTGCTCATATCTGCTTTTATGAAATGCTGATGTTGGGCCACATTGGCTCAGACTCTGCTGTCAGGACCAAGCAGACTTCTGTCCCCAAGGAAGTTGTTGGAAGCACATTTATTCTTCCTGAATATCCCTTTCTGATATTCTCTTACTTTTGGATGTTCCATTTTTTATTCATTTTTATTTAACAAGTTTGTATTGAGATCCAAAGAAAATTTATTTTGGTCAGTGGATTCTAGAGAACTTCAATAAATGGACTAAACTGTATATGTACCTCTCCCCTGCATTATTGTTAAAAAAGGGGAGATAATGAGACATGCAAATTCCAGATGAGTGAGATCACGTTCTGGTTAGATTATTACAGTATCTGTTTGGGTCCATTGTTGCTTTTAGACTTAATCCCTGCCAGCCTTTTTGTAGCTGTGCAATTATTTTATAATTCCTCACCAGGCTGTGCTATTTCATGTAGCACAATCCTGGCCCACCTGTGGTGATCATCACTTCAAAGCCCCGGTTCCTGTGGTCATTTTGAGTGCATGCCTGCCTCATTTCTAATGGTCTGTTGTGGCAATGTCAGCTATGATGATTCAGCTCTGGATCACATCTGTGAAGTGGCTTTTCCTTTCCTTTCCTGGTGCAGTTTTTCCCATCTTAAAACAGGTGAAATGCCTCAGCTATTCTGGATGGAAACCACTTGCTATGATGTAGGGAAAATTGAATTTTTAGCAATTTCCTTATGCCTTATAATTCTTTGTTTTTCCCTTACCTACAGGACATCATGAATGCATTTGCCAACATTTTTCTTATTAAATTTTGTACAGCAATGGAGCATTTAAAATATCTACTACTCAACATAGAACAGATGTATTTTTTCAATCGTGTGAAGTGTATAATTTGTAAAAGTTTATAGGAGGTACTTATCTGTGTGTATGTATTGAATTGCTGTGTATATAAACTGTACACTTAAGGATGCATGTGCCTGGCACTACAGTCCAGCTGCCTCAGAAATAGTTACAGCCCTGGAATACCAACCTACAACCTAGTTTAGCCATTTGAAGTCACTGAGAAAAATTAATTGTAAATGTAATTTAGTACTTAGAGGTATGCAAATTTTATGTCTAAACTCAAATGAAAAGAAGCATTCAGTCTAATTTTTTGGCATTTGTCAAAAGCCCTCCAAAAACCATCCAGGCTGCAGGCTAAGCTGCCTTTCATAAATCTCAGCTGAAGACTTTCTGCTGACTTCTTAAGACTAAATTGTTTTTATTGTTCTCAAGTAATTACATTTTTGTTGTTATCTGTGTAAAGAGCCCCACTGGGTTGAGCATGTAAGTACGTGGGAATGGAGGGAAGGAGGATTTGTGTTAGTTAAGTGGAGATGATGAAGCTGAAAACATAGCAGCAGGACATAAATCAGATTTTTCTTCTTTTTCTAGTTGGCTTGTCACAATAAAACATTGCAACAGATGCTGAAGCCAGGGTCAGATCCAGATGAAGGAGATGAAGCCTTGAGGTTTTATGCCAAACATACAGCACAGATAGAGGTAAGGGATTGCTCTCCAGAAGATGGACTATGACACAAGTCTGCATCTTGCATGTGGTGTATCTCCTTTTTTTAAGCTTCCAAATGGTGTGGATTATTTATGAGGAGAAGGTTGAATAATGTGCTTTTGGCTGTGGGAGATAAAGGAATACACCTACATTAGAAGTGACTCCAAAGCATTGTTTCACAGTAGCTTTCCTGTGTGCTACCAAACATGTTTTGTTAGGGAAGTAATGACTGTGGATAGGAGCTGTGTCATGAAGTCAAGAATCATCCTGTATGGTACATCACTCAGATAAATAATCATGAGTTCCAAAACCACTGATGGTGGCTGATCAAATTAAAACTCTGGCTGGAGTACAAAGAGGTTTTGAAGTGGTGTAGACATGCAATCTGGCTTTTGTTTAAAATACTAAGGCTGGTTCAGCCGTTCTGTTCTCTATTTTAAACTTTACACCTGCCATGGATTGGACTTAGATAGAGGTCCACAGAGGTATCCCACCACAGGATAGGTGGAAGCTCCATGGCCTTGGCTGTTCAGAGGGCAGCTCAGCACTCCTCTTAATGTATTTTAGTATTTTGGGTGCTGCTGAGATCTCTCTTAGCAATATCAGCCAGTTTATCTGGGTAGCTTGTAAATTTAGGCATTAAACAAGCACTGTGGTCAACTTTTATGTGGCCAATAGTTTCTTCTGAAAAAGTGAAACTCAACCCAGCCTTGCTGCTATACAAAATAGATAATTGCTTGTCTTTGAAAGCAGTCCTAGACCTGTTGGGTGTTTCAGATATTATCTCCCCTTTATTAACATATCTCATATGTTTGATTTGAAATTCAAATAGTGGTGGCTTTTTATTTTCACCAGTGGCTGTACAGAGGCATGCTTATAGGAGTCAAAAAGGGTTTACTACCCATTTCTGTATTTTTAGTAGTACAGAGTCAACGATCAGAATGGGGAAGCAATTTTGATGGCAGTGTGGTGAGATGAAATAAAATCTAGTTTGCTCACCAGTAACTTGGTAGGTGCTGAAATGCAAACAATTCAAAACCTTGGGGTTTGTCAAGTAAAAAGATAAAGACTGACAAGATATGGGTGCTGCCTGAGTAACAAGGTGCTATTTCTGCATGTTCACCTTTACCACTTATCCCATCATAGAAATACATTCAAGATGAGAAAAGCATTTTGTAATCAGAGCAGAAAGCCCCTGAACTTCTTCACTTTTTACTTGGAGAGATTTGTTTCAATTTGCTGACAAATTGGAGCATTCTGAATTACAGCATTTTTTTATATTTGGGGAAGCCTGAACCTAGGTTTTTCTTGAGAATTCTATTTGCCACCTTATTCAGGCAGGCTTTTGAAAATGAAAACAGCTTTACTCTGTTTTGGGGTTGATTGGTCCAACTTCATTGTAATGTTCAAATAATTAATGCATTATTTTATTTGTCTTGTTATTTTTAATAATACAAACAATACAAATTATTTTATTTGTAAATGAAAGGGGAGCTCTGAACAAGAAAAATATGACAAAATGATTGGATAGTCACTGACTCTGACAAAAATGTGCATTTTGTTTGTAGATTGTTCGCCACGATAGAACAATGGAAAAGATCGTCTTTCCTGTCCCTAATATTTGCGAATTCCTCACTCGGGAATCCAAAAGTCGGGTATTCAATACAACAGAGAGAGATGAACAAGGGAGCAAAGTCAATGACTTTTTCCAGCAGACTGAGGATCTGTACAATGAGATGAAATGGCAAAAGAAAATTAGGAGTAAGTAATGTAATTTTTTTTTTTTTTTTAATAGCTTCATTATGCTAGAACCTTGCTTTTACACCCTCAAATACTTTCATTTTAATGATATATTTTTCTCTGTTCACTCTGACACTACAACAGGCAAAACTGTTCTGGGCTTGAGAGTGTAGGCCAGCTGAGACACTTGCATGCTACCATAAAAGAAGTGTAATATGGAGCAGTTATTAATGTGTTCAAGATGATGTTTTGGACTCCAAAAGTTAAATTGAGGGATGGAAGAACAGGGTATAGTTCTAGTAATGTTGATAGCATTGCACCTAATTAAGCCAAGGCCCCTAATATTTAACAAAACCATGTGTAGCTGCATATTTGAGGTTTGCAGATTCCAGAAAGGCCATTAGAAGACTTGTAAATGTCAGTCACATAAAAACCTCAGCTGCTTTAAATCTGCCCAGCTCCCATGGAGTCAGTCCCCCCCTGCCAGTCCACATCAGCCTGGCAGGACTAGGCTGCAGGGTGTCCCAACTGGCCCATACTGGTGCATGTCCCGTGGTACTGGGGAGGCACAAATGTGGCCTTGAGCTGCTTGTCAAGATCATGGGGGACACCAAGAGGAGGGGCAGGGGACCCCCAGCAGGTAGCCCGAATGTCTTTAGCTCCATGGTGGGCAGTACAGCTGCTGGCCCTCGGCAGGAATGGGGCTATTGCCAATGTCCGCGGATCAGGAGGCTCCTTCCAGCTCAGCCACTGCCAACTCTGCCCTTGGCTTTTGGAGCAGAAAGTTGTGTTTCATATATCATAGAATCACAGAATGGCCTGGATTGGGAGGGACCTTAAAGATCACACAGTTGCACCCCTTGCCATGGGCAAAGACACCTTCCACTATCCCAGATTGCTCAGAGCCCCATCCAACCTGGCCTTGGACACTGCCAGGGATGGGACAGCCACAGCTTCTCTGGGCACCCTGTGCCAGGGCCTGCCCACCCTCACAGGAAACAATTTCTTCCTCATATCCAATCTAAACCTACCCTTAGTTTGAAGCCATTCCCTCTTGTCCTGTCACTCCAGGCCCTTGTCAAGAGTCTCTCTCCATCTTTCCTGAAGGCTCCCTTCAGGCACTGCAAGGCAGCAATTAGGTCACTCAAAAGCCTTCTCTTCTCCAGGCTGAACATACATAAAAATGCCTAAAAGTGATCACTTCATTCGCTGCTAAAATGCAGATGCTCTTGGAGTGTCACACATCATCTGCTCACAGCAATTGATCAGGAAGGAAGGAAGAAATAGGGTCTAGAGCAGCAGGATAGTCAGAGCAATGTGGGAGCATTCTGAATGCGATGGAAACATGGATGTTATTTATGGATACAATTTTGCATGGATGCAATTTTTTATATGTCAGTTCCCAGGCTTTAATTTTCAGCAGCAGCATGAAACATCCCTGAGCATGAACCCCAACAAACCAAGTCTGCTTCTCTTGGTGGCACCCTAAAAACTTAGTAGTGACAAACTGATCACAACAGAAGTTGAAAAAGACATGATTCCAGAATCTGCACTCTAGTTGGGCATTAAAGTAGTTATATTGTAGAAAAATTACTTCAGTAAAAATATATCTGGGAGTTTTGTGTTAGAAACACAAATAAGAGAGCCAACCCAACAATTAGATAGACCAGACCTGCCTAATGCCATAAACAAAAAGAATTGGTTTATTTTTTATTCAGAACAGAAATTTCCCAATTCCTTTCATCAGTGGAGTAGCCCACAAGCCTCTGCTTTGGGGGTTTTTTATTATTTGAAAAGATAATACAGGTTGAAGCTGGGTTATTTCTTTAGCCAAGTGTCTGTTAGCATGAAGTTTGTGCTGCTTAAATTGACAGATGTCATTTTTGCAATGGCTCCAAATGCTTAAATATCAGCAGTCAGCTGCACAAGGTTATCACAGGGAAATCTGAATATTTACCTAATTGCTATTAAAGACTATTTAGACTAAAGCCTGGGGCAGTCATGTGCAGTTGAAGGAGTCTGCTGTTCATAAAAACTTAGCTGGGTATGCTGCATACTTGTGGGAAGTTTTCAGTACTTTAAAATCTAGTTAATAGGGATACATCACGTTTGAATCCTCTCTGACTATTGCACATAGGATCCTGTTTCAAATGTTCATATAAATGTATTTTAATGCATTAATACATATGAAGTGCTTCTCTGAGTCTTAGCACCCTCTGATCTTGTTCCCGGCCTTCTTGCTGAACCATGTATATGACTCTGGACACAAATTCAACCCTGTTTTACGCTGTTTCCCTTTTTAGTCTTTTCTAGCTAGGCTGTAGGTTCTTTGGGATATGGACTATTTCTGTGTGTTTGTACAGCACTTCACATATGGAGATGATGGCTTGTTTGAGGCCTTTTAAGCAGCAGCACAGAGCTGTTTGTCAGCAGGTGACCATGGGCTTCTGAGCATCACACAGGAAATAGTTAGCTTTTGTGGAAACAAAACCCAGGCAGGCCAAATTCTGCCTGCTTCCCAAGCAGAACAAAATGTTTTCAGTTTGACAGAGGTGGGGAAAGTGCTGCAGTTCTGAAACCATGGCTATTCCATCGTTCTTGGCCTATGTCATTGGTGTACTTGGTGCAAATAGGTTATCTGGGTGATAACATTCTGGGTGTTCTGGTTGAGTGGCATTCACAGTGCTAAAATCTATTTGTTTGCTTGATTTTATGTCCCCCTGCACAGAGGCTGCACATTCAGATGCATCAGAAAAGACTCCCTTGCCCAAATATCCAGGCCTAAAATCTTACCAGAGGCAAAACTCTGGTATATAATAAACTGTATTGTGATCTTTGCATTAAAAGCTCTGCTTGAAACTTTATGGAAAACCTATGTTTAAGATTTGTCTATTTTAGTTAATTTTAAAGATCTGCATATTTTCTACATTAATCTGTATTTAATTCACTTGCAGCTATTGGTGATTGAGTTTCTGCTTGCTTTCAGCTTATTCATTGCTGCTTTTCTTCCCTTTCCAGATAATCCAGCCCTGTTTTGGTTCTCCAGACACATCTCTCTCTGGGGGAGTATTTCCTTCAACCTTGCTGTATTCATCAATTTAGCAGTTGCTCTGTTCTACCCTTTTGGAGATGATGGAGATGAAGGCAAGTAGAGTTTGGTCTTATTTTTTGTTTTAATTTTAGATGCTTTCATTTCTAAGGTAACAAATAAAGCTGCATTTTCAGGTGCAGTCGTATCTGGAAGCCATTTAGTGTCTCCTAAGTAGGTACCAGATGTTGTCTGAAATGTAGTGGTTGATCTGTGTGTCACGTGGCCCACACAATGCAGAGTAGAATGAACAGAGCATAAGCTGGAGATTATCTAGATGATCTCAGCTAATTTTTTATATTGCCATATTGCGGTGTCCTACTGCACACATTTAGCTGCAGCTTCTGAACTGAGGGAGGATTCCTGGCAGCAGAGGGACAGAGATTCCTTAAGCCTGACCAAATTGAATGACTTGCAGTCTTGAAAACATATGGAAGAGAATTATTTGAAAACTAGCTTGTTGGATTTGGCTATGTTGTTTATTGGGATAAAAGGGCATAACTGTTGCAGAGGATAAATGCATTATGTAAAAATACTCTTAAAACTTGTGATTCTGTCTCTGCTTCATCCCATGTCACAGGAAATACTTAATGAAATTTTTTATTTGCTATAAATGCAGCAAACTAGCAGGAGGCCTCTTGGAAGCCCAAACAAGCTTAATTGGGATAAAGGAGTCTGAATAGTTCAGAATACTGGTGATGGGAGCAGAGCCATTCACCTCTGGGCCTTTGATTCCTGGCCAGTCAGTAATGTGACTGAAAGTCACCTCTGGCTGATGCCATGTGAACTGGGCTGGTGGAAGCAGTCCAGCTTCTAGTAGATACATGTGCTTTTCACAAACACCACAGCTGGCACTGGCAAACATTCCTGCTGGCTGGTGGAACAGAAAGGCAGCAGATTAAAATGTACTGGCATGGGGACCACGCTGCCCTCGCAGCCCATGGGGTGGTCTCTGCAGCTCTCAGCTCAGGCAGCTCCACAGCCTCCTGGAGTGAGGCAGAGTTTGCAGGGCTGTGCCCTGGAGAAGGGAAGCATCCTGTCCACGATGCTTTGTAAACTGGGGAGTCACTAAGAGCATGTTAGAGCTCGTGGAGGATGAGAGGAGAAATAAAGGGTTAAAAATAAACCTTTTAAGCTACTAAATTTTAGCCAATCTGTACTCGTGGAAATCCTCTAGTCTGCAATCAGTAGGTATTAATAGTTATTCTGAACTGCAGATTTATATGGCATTAGTTTAAGTGGCCCCAGTAATCCAGTGATAGCGCATTTCAGGATTCCAGCTCCTGGTGCTTGTAAAGCCAAAGCGAGTCCTGAGCAGTAAGGAATAGGTGTGGCCAAATTGGATTAGCAGGTCATGAGGCAGCCTCCTTACTTCCAGCCTCCTTCTCCACCAAAGCCTGATCCAACAGCTGGAGTTTGTTTCCCATTTTTCCCCTTCACCCTGTGTAAATCCACCTCTATTCACCTGTCTGAGGTGCCTAGGCTGATGTAATCATCCCAAAATTCTGCTTTTTAGTAGGTACTTGCAGTTCTTATGTAATATAACATAAGCAAAACAGATCCAGCTGAAGGCTGTTCCTCAAGGGAGCCTTCAGGAAAGAAGGGGACAAGAGCACATGGTGACAGGACAAGGGGGAATGGTTTCAAGCTGACAGAGTTTGACAGTTTAGTTTAGATGTTAGCAAATAACTCTTCTCTGTGAAGGTGGGGAGGCCCTGGCACAGGTTTCCCAGAGAAGCTGTGGCTGCCCCATCCCTTGAAGTGTCCAAGGCCAGGTTGGATGGGGCTCTGAGCAATCTGGGATAGTGGAAGGTGTCCCTGCCCATGGCAAGGAGATTGGAAATTGATGATCTTTAATGTCCCTCCCAACCCAGCCCATGATTGTGAGAAGGCTCCTTGCCCCCAGGGTGCCTGTCTGCACATGGTACTGGTGTGGGTCCTGCAACATGAAACTGCTGGACCTGCAGTAGGGAAGAAGGGAAACTGGTTTGTGAAAGAACCACAGAGGACTTTGGCCTCACCTTTCAGATGGGCTTGAAAATTTTTTTTTAGGATCCATTAAAAGTTTCCAAATGTTGGGGAAGAAACTCTTCTGACAGAGCTGACCTTGAACCTCCCACCAGGGGTAGAAACACTCCTGCACTTTGGAAAAGTTCAGATGCCATCTGAATGTTGAGGCTAGGGCCTTGTCTCATTGTTTTCTAATCCCAGTGATGCTGCTCAGCTGTGTATCTGTTGCCAAAGAGATAGCATGATTCCTATTGTGAGCCTGGCTAAATTTTCTATTCCCTTCTCCCCCGTCACTGACCTCTCAGTTCATCCCATAACAATAGAAGTCAGTGTACAAGTGTGACAGCGCCCTGAGATCTGAATGTGCTTTTTATATCACAGCACATGGTGTGTTTCCAGGGCTTTAAGCAGAGGGCTGAGGGAAAACAGGGGCATCGCTCGAAACTCGGGGAGCGCCTGGAGCCAGCATCTTGCAGAGCAGCAGAGACTGGCTGTGCAGGCGGCGGCTGCGCTGCCCACGGCGCCCGGGACCCGCTGCCTGCCCGGGAGCGGAGCGCAGCCCTCAGCGCTGCGGGCTCTGCAGATGCTGCCCGGCCCTGC
>VZSR01002340.1:8323329-8369495 GCA_013398615.1 Brachypodius melanocephalos
TGCCCCGCTCCCGTGCGGAACAGCCGCGTTCCTTCGGGAGGGAGCCTCATTTTCGGGAGCCGCGGCTGGAAACGTGGCACTGCAGCGCTGCCACTTGCTGTGCTGCCCTCAGGACCGGCTATTTCTGTAGCTGAGCAATCACGGAATCAGACCGGAGGAGCCCTAATGATCCCTGCTGAAGGGAGCTGATTAGTGGCTTGCTCCAGGAGAAGGGTAAACTGTTTCATCTCTGAGCACTCCCTGGATTTTAATGGAAATTTCATTAGCTGCTTGTATTATTACCTGTGCAAAATGCAACAATACTCTGAGAATAATAGTTCCTGCGGCAATTAGGGCAAGCCGTGGTCAGCAGTTGTGATGCATGAATCACGCTTTTGTTAGCTCTGCTGGCAGAGGAATTGATCTTTTTGGATCCGTTTCTTGGTGAAAAATGGAGTCTCCAAAGATGCCTTTCTGAAATCTCCCTTTCTCCTCTGTGCAGGCACGCTCTCCCCGTTGTTTTCCGTGCTCCTCTGGATAGCAGTGGCGTTCTGCACAGCAATGCTGTTTTTCATCTCCAAGCCTGTTGGCATTCGACCCTTTTTGGTGTCTGTTATTCTCAGGTCTATATATACTATAGGGCTCGGTCCTACCTTGATACTCCTTGGTGCTGCTAATGTAAGTACTTCAAAAACAACCAGAACTTCCCTTTCAGTAGAAGGAAAGATATTAAGGGTCTCCTATTAAAAAATGCCTTTGATTAGAGCTGTGCAAAAACTTCTTTTTCCGGTTCATTGGTTAAGCCAAAAAAATAAATCATTTCAAGTCATCCTGAAACAGCAGTGTCAGCAAAGTGGGAAGCTAAGAAAAAAACTTAGTTTAGTTTTGTGCATATGCAAATATTTTAAAAACAAAAACAATATGAAATTTAAAGAAATATTGCTGCAGAAGGGCAATCAAATCTACAGTTTCTCATGTTAAAAGAATAATTTTCTCTACAAGTACTCTCAGCACTATTGACACAAATTTGTGAAATGTTCCTGAGACCTTAAACATATTTTCAAGAAGAAAAGACTTTTCAAAATTAAAAATTCTCTCAGCCCTTTGCCAGATCTCTTAACTTAGACATGAGTAAGTTTGCATGCTTATTGAGCTTGGTAAGATACACAGTCGTGCTCACAAGTCATCTATTTAAATTTCTGCCTGACTGCTACAGCTCTAATTCACCCCAGCACGAAGTATTGGGCTGTTTGCCACAGGTTCTGTATGTGAGAATTTCACATACTGAAAAACACCCAGACATACAGTCAAAGGTAAAGGCAAGTAAGCAGCGCTTGCCCACGTCAAATTTGTGAACAAAGGAGTCGTGTTGAGTCCTCATTCCTTGTCCTGGATTGCCAGAGAGATGAGATGAGACCTTTTCCTGTTCACTTTTGTACTGCTGCTCATGTGCAGGCAAAGCTCAGGAGCCATGGAGAATCTGACGCTGTTGTTTAAATGCTATACTTCAAAAATGTCCTCAGTTCTGAGGGGTTTTTTTTAGGGATTTTAAATTGAAGAACACGATGTGAAGGAAGTAGATCTCGCACACTCCCACACACTCTTTCAGTTGTGTTACTATTGTTCTCTTGGTAGTAGCATGCCTAGCTGCTCTTACATAGTCTCGAGTCTAAACGCAAAATTGTTGGGAGTTCACCTCGTGACATTAACCCTGCCCACCTATTCACTAATGTTGTAGGAATAAATCACAAAGTAGTAAGGCACGGTGCAGTGTTGGAGAGGAGATGTACTTCCACTCACCCTCATGAGCTCATTCCCAGTGTGCTCTCAGAGCTGGATTTCTTTCACCTCACTCCAGCTATCTAAAGGTTGTGCATTTAGTCAAACCAACCTATCTAGATGGCAACCCAAGCAATAAATACCAGGATTTTTCTGATGTCATAAACCTAGTCTTTGTTACCCCCCCTCCCCAGCTCTGTAACAAAATCGTGTTCCTGGTGAGCTTTGTTGGGAACCGTGGGACTTTCACCCGTGGCTACAGAGCGGTCATCATGGACATGGCTTTTCTCTACCACGTGGCCTATGTGCTGGTCTGCATGCTGGGCCTCTGCGTGCACGAGTTCTTCTACAGCTTCCTGGTGAGTACGTGCTGCTGTGGAGGGGAAAACTTTGCAAAAATAGAAAATACCGTTACCCGTGCAGCTGTCTTCAATTTCTTCCTGACAATCAAGCCAAAGCATGTGTATTTTTAGCATGCCGTTGTGTTGCTGCCCCTTAGGAGCTGCTGTTTTTATTAGAACCTGTTTCTGTTAGGACTTATTTTATCTGTTTTAGAGCTGGAAGTTTGCTCCTTTCTTCTCAGACAGTCATCACCCAGACCACAGCTTCCCAGCTTCTTCCATGTTCTGTGTCCACAGTTCCTTTATCTTCTGTCAGTCCTAACATTTTGGGGACAGTTGCCCAGGGGTGTGTGCATCATACCTGTACCAAAGGATCCCATTCCTCATCCCCAGTACACTCTTAACAAATGACTTGGGAAATAGGGATGGCATGCCTCTGGTGCAGCAGGAAGATTCATCACTTGAAATGTATCCCACTTCGTTTTCTTTTGTTGCCATTACCCAGATGGAATGCCTTTTAATAACGTGGTACAGGTGCAGTGAAAATGAATCACACAAAATGATGCTAAACTCCACTAACTGTTCCCTTCATGCTGAGTAGCAGTAAAAGATGTTTCACTTGTTTGCTAGTCCTTTTGCTCTATAGCAGAACATGTGAAACTTGTAGGGAGACTGACTAAATTGTGGTCATTTACATGGGTTCACTTTCCTGTTGTATTTTTCCTCATCTTCCTGAATAGTGTTGAACTCCCAGCATTTCAAAGATGTGTTAAACACACTAAAATTTTCAGATGTTCAGCACTAACTCAGGTAGGGCTCCTGTTGAAGTCAGACTTTCCAGATTTTGACATTAAAGTTTGCTTCAAAGTTTGGGCAGATTTCAAAGGAGCCAAGATTGTGGCTGTAGCTGCAGGACCCTCTTCAAATGGGTATAACTCTCCTGCTTAAAAAATGCACAAATTCTCTGCAGTTCCTTCAATGAGTTAGGTGATCTCTATCTTAAAATACTTTGCAAAGTGTCAAGCAGCTGTAGAAACATTTTATGTGCTTTTTTTTTTTTTAGTGACTGCTATTGACCAATGTCCATGATTCATGGACTTTATCCACGTACCCAGGTTGCTTCCAGGTGTTCACTTAGTAGTGGATGTAGTCTAAACTCTTAATACTTGTTCATAACTGTCTCCCCTCTTTCTTCCTTTATTATTAATCCTTTCACAAGGCTGTGGATTTCAGATCTCATAAATTGTGGCTAATACCTTCTTCTGTGGAGCATTTTGATAAGTCATAGTGTGTCGCTTTATATCTGTAATCTGAGTGTTTTAAAGTAGAAATACATGCATTATAGATAAGGTCCAAAGCACTACAGAACATCAAAAAAATTGTAAGAAAAAAAAAAAAAGTTACAAGTTCTTGTAAAGCTCCTGTCACATTTAATTGCTGGTTTAGGCTTTTGACATTTAAAGCAATATTATCTTAATATATACTTTTCTTTAAAGTTAAATACCAGGAAAGCATATAGTGCAGGGTAGAGAAGAATAGAATATACAAACAGTGCCATGAATTTAACTTTGTCCTAGAAAGAGGTGGCCCCAGTCCTTGTCCATGTGACATTTACATGATGCCATGAGCTCAAAGAAAGTTTACAAATATGTAATTACATGTATGAGTGCATTTTTGAGTTGCAGCATGTGCATGTTTGTCAGATGAGAGATAACTTTGTGAAAAAATTACCTTGTAGATATAGATCCATAGTACGAAGACACTTCTTAAATTTTCATCTAGCCTGGTTTTAAACACGGGGATATAACGGGTCTTGACGGTAGGTGTTTTCCATCTCTGAATCAGGCTCAAATATACTTTGTGGCTTTGGATTTTGCTGTAATTAATTTTAAAATTTAAATTTCTGTGCTAGATTTCCTCCTCCATAAGCATGCCCAGCTCCCACTGGAAACAATGTGAGTGTATGAAGCTGAGAGTGTAGAATATGGCTCGATGCACGTTGCAGTAGTTCAGGTTGTTTTCCCATGTAGCATCTATATATTGCCTCATTTGTATTCATTTTTCCTCCACTCTCTTGCCTTCCCCAGCTGTTTGATCTGGTGTACAGGGAGGAGACGTTGCTAAATGTGATAAAAAGTGTTACCCGGAATGGCCGTTCAATTATCCTCACTGCAGTGCTAGCACTCATCCTGGTTTATCTCTTCTCCATCATTGGCTTCCTCTTCCTGAAAGATGACTTTATCATGGAGGTTGACAGGTTGAAAATCAGGACCCCTACTGCAGGTATTGTTTCTTGTATTACAATTTGCTTCTGACTTATCCATTTTTCTGTCTGCTTAACCTAACTTTTCATCTGAGGATGTCAAATTTCTTTATTTGTGCCTGCATGAGAGCAGAACTAATTCCATATACCTTAGAACTCAATTAAGTCTCTGTGTAAAATTTAATGTGTATAGTGTTGTTTTAGTCTGGGCTTATTTGTTGAAAGGCTAAAATCTAACACATTTGATTTATTATGTTTGCTTCACAAACTCATGATAATGTTAAAAAAATAATCTGTACTTCCCAAGTGTTTTCCTAAGTGAAAAGCAGCATGAAGTGGATTGTAATGGTTCTCACCCACCTTAAAAGCAGCTCAAGGTAATTTCTGTGTACTGTATGAGGCATGTGATCTTAACATGTTCATTAGCTGCATTAATTTCATTGCTTTTTAAGCTTCATCCAGCAGAAATTTATTACAGAATTCACATTTCTACTTATAGGAGCATCTTTTAAATTCAGTGTGTATTTCGTGATTGTCACCATTAGTGTATAATCCTGGCTTCAGTAAAGTCATTGAGAGGTTTGGAACCAGTTTTTAAAAGGCCAGGATTTCAGCTTTCTGGAATGAGAGACTTTAGCAAAGTGAATAGGGAGTTACAAACTTTCTTTGCTAGGAAAGAGCCAGGTCTGGTCTCTTGAGAGCTTGGTGTGTGCTGCCAACCAGCCTGCTGGGAGCATGGGCAGGGGAGTAACTGGCTGCAGAGAAATAGTTGAGAATAGCTGGTGATTAAATTCCTCGAGGCATGATTTTCCCAAATGCTGAGCTCTTCAGACCTGTACACAAGCACAGAACTGGTGGAACCCAGCCGGGGCAGTGCGCACTCAGTGTTTGCCAGTCTTTTCCTGAAGTTGTTTTTTCAGGATTTAAAGCTCACAAACAAGGCAAAGGTCATTCAAGACTCATGGGCCTGGTGTACTTCTGCAGCTGGTTCAAAACCATATTAAAAAAATAAACCTGACAGATTTCTTTAGCATACTGTGATTTTTTTTTTTATATTTTCTTCTTCTTCTTCTTCTTTTTTTTTTTTTTTCTTTTTTTTTTGCCACTGATCATCCATTGGGGGCTAAATTTGCTTATATTTGACTTACCATTAATTTTTGGGACAGAACTTACAGTGTGAAGTCTCACTTTGAAAGGCAGTTGTGACCATCTTAATAGATCAGGCTACACACAGCTCTGGTCTGATCCAGGGCAGCAGCTCCTGTGTGTTTGTGTTGCTCCTGTGGAGTCCTTGGCAGATTTTTGTGGTGTGGGTATGTTCTTGCTGGCTTCATACATTGCCATTTCTGATCAAAAACTCATCAAGAAAATATGCTGACTGCATGCTGATGGAACATTATGCTTCCCAGGACAAGTGCTTTAAATTTTTTCTTCATAAAGTAGCAGAAAGAGTAAGTCAGAGTGGATGTTTTCTGCATTACACACACTGTCTTAGCCTGTTATTTTGTTGTATAGTTTTGCCTTCATTTTTTTTCTCCTTAAACCTTTTTGTATCTCTAATTTGAAATGCAGAAAATTGTTGAAGGTGCACAAGAGAAAATTGGTTTGATAAAATCAAGCTGATGTACACATTTACCACTTTGGGAATGTTAAATTAGTGTTTTACACAAACCCATACATATTTACAAATGAGCACCAAACTGTGTTATAATCCTTGAAAACCCTTAAATATTCTACATTCAGGATAACTGAACGTCAGCTTGGTGTCCTTCTTGTCAGCCTTTGTGAATAATTTATCTAATGGTTTTAAAAACTGACATTATCTTCATATCTGACAGTTGTTTCTTGCTTTGAATATATTTTGTTCTCACCAGAAGCAGCTGCATTTGATGTAGATTCATTAATTTCAGGAGATGAAATGGGAATAGCTGTGATATACAGTAAATATAAAACTGTTTTTGTTCATCGTGATTGCTTTGAGCTGTTGAGGCAGACTCTTTTGAGGAGGGAGGAATTGCTGGTGTAATTTGTTCTGTTTTTCCTCTTAACTCTCCAACCCAGTGATTCGTGCCTAGAAAATAATGATTTAAAATTAACAACAATGTTGGACCTGTCTTGATGTCAACATCCCACTTTTTCCACAGGTATTGGTGAAGTTCCCACTACAACCCTGACATCAATAATGGGAGCCTGTGCAAAAGAGAACTGTTCCACGAGCATCCCAGCTCTTAACCCAGGTCAGTACAGAAGTTCCCTCAGACTGATGATCACTCAGAACCGAGGGATCCCTGGAAGTGTTCCAGGCCAGGCTGGATGTGGCTCTGAGCAGCCTGGTCTAGTGGAAGGTGTCCCTGCCCATGGCAGAGGGTTGGAATGAGATGATCTTTAAGGTCCCTTCCAACCCAAACCACTCTGTGGTTCTCTGATCTGTGTGTTGCTGTTGCAGGGACTTCTGCTGGTGTGAGAAGTGAAATGACTTTTGTGAGTCAGAAGTGCTCAACTTCTGCAAGGTTTGGAGCTTAGTTGGCAGCTTTGCTGTTAATGGGAGTGCTTCCCACACCTGATTTCCAAATGCACTGACATTAACTTTGTTATTAAATGAGCTTGCTGAATCATTATGCTTCAACGTTCAGGTTGCTTCTTGCCAAGTGACTCAGCTGAGAGAAGCTGCTTGCTGCTTGTCTGCAGCATCCTCACCTGCACACAGTGAGCCACTCTTAGATCCAGTTAGGGCCACAGAAATTCATTTTCATGGCATAGCATATCTATCAGCAAGCTTTTGTGTATTTTTTCTACATGCAGCTGAGCCAAGGCTGTATTGTAGCCAGGAGACCTAGGAACCCAGATCCAGGCCCACGTGTCTGTCTGTCTGTGTCCCACTCTTTCCATGGGAAAGACACACAGTCTAGCTGAGGTGGCTGGTCTCTCACTGCAGGTATTAAGTTTGGTTTGATGCATTGTGGCCTTTGCAGTGGAGGTGTGTGCACAGTGGATGCTCTGCAGGCTCAAAATATTTATGGCCTGTGGTTGCTGGGGGCTGAAAGTGAGGACATAAATGGTCCCTTCCTGTGTGCCAGCATAATGTTGTTTCATAAGCTTCATTCTTCCACTACTAATTTTTGAGTTTTTAGGATCAAAGCTTTCAGGGAGAGGGCTATAAAAGCAGGCTTTTTCTCCCCAGCTGGTGTGTAAACAGGCCTCATAAACAACATGGGAAGCTGTCTGGCTAGACAGAGAAAACAGTCTAAGAGCTATTGGCAAAGCTGCTGCATTCAAAGAGTAATCAATCAGTCAAAGAGATGCAATGTGGCTTTTGCCAAGCTCTTTAAATGATAGAAATCTCACATTTCTCATTGTTTGGGTACTGCTCCTTTAAAATCAAACCATAGTGAAACAGGGCTGTACAAAACATCTAAGTGCACTCTTACTTAATCTTGAAGAAATTTTATTTATACGGTACCGTTAAAACCCACCAACATTCAGCAAGAACAGTTTTGCTCACCTTAGCCACCCAGTCAAAAGAATTGTTCTACTTTCTGTCTTTTCCTGAGACAGATTCCCCTTCTGGCAAAAGTGTGAGCGTGGTGGAAAGCAAAGGCATGAGATCACCATCCCTGGAAGTGTTCAAAAGGTGTGAGGATGGGGAGCTTGGGATGTGGTTTAGTGGAGGGCATGGCATGGTTAGGTGAGTGGTTGGACTCGGTCTCAGAGGTCTTTTCCAACTTCAGTAGCGTTGTGTTTCTATGAGATTTGGGGAGTTTCACATTGCAGCACCAGAGGAGTCCACAGCTGTGTGTGGGAAGGAGAAAATGTTCTCAGTGGCATCTCAGGTCCCGAGTGAGACATGAATTATGTTGCTTTTCAGATCAGAGCAGTGCTGATCATTTCTTCTGTTGGGACTCTGCTTCTTCCTTGGGTTTCCCTGGTGGAGCCTGTGCTCAGTCCCTGCTCTTTCTGGTGAGGGAGTTCCCTGGGAGCCAGTGTGCTGTGCCCAGAAAGCCTCTCCTCTCTGCAGCCTGCTGCTCACTGCTGCTCTGGGCTGCCAGCATAAAAATACTTCATCCCATCTGCCTTGGAGCCTCCCTCTCTCCACTCCAAAGACATTTCCATATCACTTCAGGTGGAGTGCCTAATCACTTAAAGGAACTTCAGCTCCTACAGTACATATCTCCTCATCCTCTGTAGCCCATAAAGACCTGTGCTAGAAAGGTGCACAGATACCTGTTTGTAAAAGGGGACATTTCCAAAGACTCATTCCACTGCCAGGCCTGCTCCTGCTCTGTGCAGGTTCTGCTGGATCCACGTGGGCACAGGCGTGTCTCACCTGATGTGCTTGTGTGGCCCCGGAGCTGTGGGCCATCAGATGAGGATTTTTTGAAGTAAATCTTCCTATCATCCCTGCCCCATGATTAACACTGTAGGGTGGTCTCAGCACTTAACTTGTTTTGCCTGTGAGTTAAATTTAATCAGAAGGTGGCCTGCCTAATGCTGTCCAGACCCTCACAAGCGACTTTCCAGGGTGGAACTGCTTGCAAAAAACTCCCCCTGAACCTCAATTAGTGTCAATATTGGGTCATTAACAACAATGCACTCTACAGATCCACTTCTTTCTTTTAAGTAGGGGAGTAGCTTGTGCCTAGAGGGGCTGAGCCTGTGCTGTGAACGCTGTTGAGCATTGAAAACTGACAGCTGAGGCAGAGCATGTGCCTGTAGGGTTGCCTGGCCCCCAGGCTGAAGGCAGCTCTTGTTGTTCCACATCTGGGAGTGGAAATAGAACAGCAAAAACGATGTCTGTACACTCCCCACAGCCTACATTGCTGCACTAGAGGTTTCTGCCAACTTTGGGCTGTCTGGCTCTTTGGCAGAGATCTTGCAACCTGAGCTTGCTTTTCTGGGAGCTTTTCTGGGATGCTGATGCTCTGTGTTGCAAGATGTGCAAGGTGATGTATCTTGTTTCTCTGAAGCCTGGCTTGCTCTGAATTAGCACCTCAGTGGACAGGGAGAGTTGGGTGTTAGGGCTGCTGGTAGATAATTCCCTCTTCAGTTCTCAGTCCTGGATTATCCTCTCTGTTCACCAGAATCTGATCATCTGCTGCTTCCAGCACCTGAGTCTGGTCTTGTGAACAGTGAAAATATTGTAGTTACTTAAAGGAAATAGAAGCTGTGACTTTTTCAAGGCTTTTAATTTATTTTGTGAATAGTCTCCTCATGCACAGCTAAAAAAAAAAAACTGAAAAAAATTTAAAAAGATGGAGTATTGTTTGAAAGGAGCGAATAATGGCAGGATACAACAGCAATGATTAGTTGGTATGCATAAAATCAGTGTGCTAGTTAAAAAGGTCTAGGTAGGACAGGATAAAAAAGGTTTTTTGTTTCAATCCTTTCAGTTTCAATATTCAAGCAGTTATTTTTAAATCCAGGATTATTTGTGGGAGTAGTGTCTGTAATGACCATATAGTTTAACAGGGAAGTCTGTCCTGATGTCTGCTTTTGCTTTTCTTTTTGCTCAAAGTTCCTTCAGTAGGGAGTTGTTTCTCATTTAATTTGCCTATGGAGCAGAAGCAGTGGTGGCAAAAGCAGCAGACACCAGTGCTGTCCTGCCCATCCCAGCCGGGATACATGCACCACAATTTGGGAACCCACATCCAAAATTCAATTTAAATCCAAATTACTTGTCTGCGATGTGAGTGCTTGCAGTCAGCTCAATTTATCAGAGTCTATCTCGGTGCCCCAGATGTGGTGGTTTGGGGCTGTTAAATATGTGTTTCAGTCAACTCTCACAGCGGGATGTTGTTATTTATTAAACCATGTTACAATGAGGGCAGGGAGCAGACCCAGTGTGAATGGCTGCCTTCCCCTGCCTGAGCAAGCGTGTCCCTACAGAGAAAGGAAGGCAGGAGGAATGGCAGCCACAGCCCTGACCCTTCAGCCCGAGCCAGCAGCACACAGGGAACAGCTCAAGCAGGGCTCTTGAAGGGAGCTGTGGCTGCAGGGAGTGTGTGGTGGGAGGGACTCTGGCCAAGGTGGACAAAGTCCCCCCGGGGTTGGTGTTCCAGCCCAGCTCCTCTGCACGTTCAAATATCCCCTGTACAACAGTTCCCTCTGTGGCTCAGCCAAAACCACACAGCAGCTCTGCAGCACAGATAAGAACACAATCCAAGTTTTCAAGCTGAGATCAGGGAGAGCCTTTCCTTTAATGTCTGTCAGACCTGTGCTTGGGCACGTGTGCTGGTGGAAAGATCATGGACAGACTGACTTGAGAAGAAGCCAGCCCCTCCTTAATGGTTTCAAATGCTAACATGACTTGGCTTGTACATCAGTAGGTAGAGGAATGATTTCACAGGAAGACAATCCTTTTTCAAATGTGCTTTTAATTCTCTGTTTCTATTGCTTCTTGTCTATGCTGCATTTTTAAGGGGCCCACTGGAAAAGCAGTGGGAAGACTGCAAGGAGAAGGGGTGCTCCCATGAGCAGAGATGGTGGCTCTGGGTCATTAACAGCTCTGGTGGGAGCCCTGCGTGTGATTTTCTACATCTCTCTTCAGGCTGAGTGTGCCTGATGTGCCTAAGCATGTCACCAGCAGCGATGTGCACATGGGTGGGGATGATCAATGAGGTTCTGGATGAGAAATAGGAGAGGCAGATGTGTCTTGCAGTTGCTTTCTCTAACAGAATTGTGGCTTTGTTTGATGAGTGATTGCTCGATGCTGTGGTTCCTGTTTGCAGGTGAAGAAGAGGAGGATGGAATAGAGAGGACCTGTGACACCCTGCTCATGTGCATTGTGACCGTGTTAAACCAGGGCCTGAGGAATGGTGGTGGTGTGGGAGACGTGCTCAGAAAGCCTTCCAAAGATGTGAGTGTTTTGGCTCAGGAAATGCATTACTCCCTGTGCATCTCATGAATGCCAAAGTCAATTTTTGGAGGTTATAGACAGTGTTTGTATCTAGTCTGATCTCATGTCACATAGTTGATTTATCCATGTAATTTTTAGATCCCAGATGGGATATTTAATGGGAAGAGCTAAGCTCGGTGTGATGACGATACTTGAAGAAAGGATCTCTAGGTAGTTGTTTACCACTTCTGGAAAAATGCAGAATATCATAACCTTCAAAGCACTGTGGAGAAGTCAGCCCTGGGAGGCACATCTGGAGTGCTCTGTCCAGTCCTGGGATCCTCAGGACAGGAGGGACAGGGAGCTCCTGGAGCAGGGCCAGCAGAGGCTGTGGAGATGATTTAGGGCCTGGAGCATCCCTGACAGGGAAAGGCTGTCCAGCCTCGAGAGGAGCCCCAGCTGAGAGGGGCCCTCATCCCTGTGTGTCCCTGTGAGCAGGGAGGGCTCAGAGCAGGGCCCAGGCTCTGCTCCGTGGGGCCCAGCAATGGCACCAGAGGAACGGGCAGGGACTGATCCCAGGAGGTTCCACCTGGACATTTTAGCTGATATTCAGCATTGGCACCTTCCCTGGAATAGGTCCTGTGTTTGCTTGTACTCAATCAGCATGAAGATCAAACCAGAATTTCATATATTGTGGCATATTTTCTCTTTCAAAATTTTTTTCAAAAATGCAGTTCATTTAAGGACCTCCCTTAATATTTGGGTGGTTTCATGCATTTTTATTTAGGTTCAAAAAGAACATCACAAATAAAGGCAATCTAGCAGTGCTTTGCTTGATGAGCCACACCATATGTGTTATAAATAAACTCAGGATAACATAGGATCTCAGCAGGGCTTGCAAGAGTCCAGAGACAACTCAAATCTGGATGGAAGAGCTCCCTGTACTGGAAGTAGGAGTCTATATCCTATCTCACAGACTGGGAGGTTCTGGAGGAGCCAAAGTTTATTCCCAGTGGAGTCTGTAAGCACTTACAGACTTTGAAAGTGACCCTTTGAAATTGATGCTTGCCACTTAGCAGCTCTTTAATGCTAATTATATTGAAGCACTGCACAAAGGGTTGTGCTATTATTCCCATGAATATGTGGGAAACTGAGCAATTGGGTAACTTCAGGTCTCTATCATGGTGAAGGAAAGGATTTGGGTAGTCCCTCCCTAGTCCTGTGAGTAAGGCTAGCAGAATTTGGCATATGAAAAGAAAGACCTGTAGCTTTGCTTGCACTAATGTGAAAATGTTTTTTGTTATTTTAGAATTGTGCTATTTTTATACCTTATTGGAACCTTGTTGTTGCAGGAGCCCTTGTTTGCTGCACGAGTTGTTTATGATCTTCTGTTTTACTTCATTGTCATAATTATTGTTCTCAACCTGATCTTTGGAGTCATCATTGATACGTTTGCTGATCTCAGGAGTGAAAAGCAGAAAAAGGAGGAGATACTAAAGACCACGTGTTTCATCTGTGGTAGGTGTTACTGATCTCTTGAGTTATTTGAGGGTGAGAGGAGTGAAGATGAACTATTCCTCAATAAATAAAGCATGGACCCCAGGCGTGGTTATCTTCCACAGGGAAAGTCGGTAAAAATTCCAGAGGTTGATTCCAAATTTATTCCCTCTCAGTAGGAGACAGATTTGGTTTATGAATCAAAAGCTAGCTTTGCTGAGAGGTGGCTGCACAGTCTCCTCCCAGAATCCGAGGCAGAAGAGCCGTGTCTCACGCTTGCATCGTCACCACCAATGGAGACGGGGCAGCTGCTGACTCTGCTTCACAGAGCGTGCTGCAGATGAAAGTGCAGCTCCTATTTCACAGCACAGGGCATGCCAGAGGGGGAGCACCAGCAAGAGCTGCCAATTTCAGAAGGTGATATGAAGCAGGGAACAAAAGAATTCGGTGGAAATCATCCCCACAAAGGCCACAGAAAATCACGCTTATTTTGAAGTGCACTTACAAGGAGGGACAGACCTCCACTCCCTGGGAGACATCACAAACACCTGCTTTTTTGTAGGCTGGGTGCTGTTTCCATGGTTGTACTGACAGGGATGAATGCTGTGCAGAGCACAACATATCTTTAGTGTCTGTAGACAGGAAATCCAGGAGGAGAGTGGAAACATGGAGGCAAACATTGGTGATTCCTCTCCTTCCTCACTTCTGGTATTCTTCTTCAGAGGTCTGGACTATTACAGGGAAAAATCAAAAAAATTCTTATGGCTACAGCTCTGTAAAGACTGTGTGACATCAGAGCTGCAGGGACTCAGCCTCTCTGCCAGGTTTAAGCTCACAAACAATTTCACTGAAGCTTAAGTGGAGCTCTTTATATACTTGATGGTAAAAGTGTGCATAAATCTTTGGAAGATCAGGGCCTGGACTGCACACTCTGTGCTTCCCAGTATACATTTAGAAAGAGCCAGAGCCAACACTTGTAAAACACTTTATGGCCCTCGGCATGGAAGGCACTGTAAAACTGTAACATATTTATTGTATTGTTATTGTTATTAAGAGGAAATATCACAAAAGATAATAAATGCTGCATTGAAAGACTTCTGTCAGGAATGCCTTCTGGCCTGGTATTTCTTGCCTGGCAGTTATGGCTTTTAAATTAAGATCTTTCAAATTTATGATCCTTTAAATTAAGTTAGCTTCCTTTCTCTAACATATTTAACAGATTTGCGTATTTTTATGTTGAAGTTTATTTTTTGGCTTTGTGTTCTTCTCTTTTTGCAGGACTGGAGAGAGACAAATTTGATAACAAGACCGTTTCGTTTGAGGAGCATATAAAAGCAGAGCACAACATGTGGCATTATTTGTACTTTATAGTTCTTGTCAAAGTTAAAGATCCAACTGAATACACTGGCCCGGAGAGCTACGTGGCGCAAATGATTGTGGTAAGTCAATTTGGGCATGTGCTTTATGCAACTGAGAGATGCTCCTTGCAGCTAGGGCAGAGAATATCTTTCTTTTCCCCTCTCTCTCTGGACAGTAGGAGGCATCGATCTGTATTTTTTAAGATCTTTTCACGTGTTTTAGTCTGCAGCAAAACCCGCTCTCGAACCTAATGACAAAGATGAAGGTGCAGGCTGCAGTCTCCAGTTTGGCGTCGATGCTGTCACGCTCTGTGGGTTCTGCTGCCTCATTAGCCAGGGCTGGGGCAGGAGAGCATGCATCAGAACATCTGCTGCTGCTCCAGCTCTGTCCAGTGTCTCTGGGCTGCTGTCCAGAAAAATAACATCTCCTGCTGCACGCCGAAACGCGGGGTCAGCGCTCAGGGGCTGGTGCTTTTCTCCTGTGGCTGTTCTGAACAAGCTAGTGAAAAGACCAAGCAGAGCAGCCACAGGGATTTGAAGAGCCACAGAAACTGCCTTGTGAAGCAGGGAGAGTGTTTGGATTCAGAGAGAGAAATGTGATGATGCTGGGCCAGAGAGGTGTTCGATTACATTTTGCTTCCAGCCTGCTGCCGAAGAGGGTTTGTTCTACTGAGTGAGACGAGTGGATTATCAAGGCTGCCTGGCTTTTTGAGGAATTCTGCCTGCCTGCTGGGATATTCTGGTGCAGCATTTTCTTCCCATGGACTTGCTGGCGGGTATTGCACTGCTCAGGGGCTGTGCCAGGCTCTGTGGTTGCAGAGCTGGCGTGTGTCTGAATCCTGGAGGAGGCTGTAACCAAATGCACATCAGGCTTCACTGCTTATGCATTTCTGGAGCCACATTTCTTATCAAGACTATCTCTCTGTTACCTCTCATCAAGCCTTTGACTGGACACACTACCCAGCCTCATTACTAAGGTGCTGGGTGGCCTCTTACTCCCCAGTTTAGCCAAGGGGAAGATTCTTCTCCTTTCACTTCAGCTGTTGTCAGGTCAGGCGCCAGGTCTCAATCGATCCCAGCTCCTTTCTGCTTTGTCAGTGCAGAAAGCTGGGTTATTTATCTTGCCTTCAGATGGGCGTCCAGGATAGCTGGGCTGACTCACCTTTCTCACTGAAATGGTTGGTTTAGACAAGATGCCTAATTGGGAGCAGGCTAAAATTAGAGCTGACTCCCAAGCACTGTGCAGGCTTAAGCAGAGTTTACCTTGAAGACCTCACATTAGTGGAAATGGTGGTGTTTAGACAGGAGTGTGTGTTTGATTGCTGCACTTAAATGGAGCTTTTGTAAGTGCTACTGCCACTAGAAGGGAAGGTGCTGTGGCAGGTGATGGGAATTCAGTGCTCAGGTGCAGAGGAACAGCCTATTTCCTTCAATTTGGAACCATCAGTCTCATTGCCCAGCTCAGGGTGTTTATGCTGCAGGCAGTGATGGATCTACACTTCTGCAGTTTGGTGGGCAACCAAACTAAAACAAATCCTTGTAGACTCTGTTGCATTACAGGAAATTATTCATGGTGGCAAGTTGTCCTGTTACACATGGAAATATTTTAGCTTATGTCAGAAATACATTTTAATTTGTGGAATCAGACTCTGGGGCCTGTCTCATTTGTTCATTCCTCCTCTTTCTCTCCCTGCAATGTTTGTAGGATTTTAAACTTTGTGCTATGTATGTTAAGTTATTAATGTTTAATTCCAAGAGATGCATTAATATTCATAGGAAGTGTATTCATCCTGTGGCAGCAGTGGTTTGACTTTTCTGATGTGTAATTCACTAATGTATTTTACTTCTGCATTAATGGCTGGAACTCCTCTTTGGATATCTGAAACACTAACAGAAAAGCACCAAAAACTCACATGACCTCAAGCACTGAACTGATTTCTCAAAGCCCCTGTTCCTCTGTGGCAGAATGCTGGTTGTTTAAGTGGTTAGCAATAATCCAGATTTTGGGATTATTAAACTGTCTTTTTCCACAAGTATATATAAAGTTAAAAGTTATTTTGGATGATGGAGAGGTACCTATGGACCTAGAAATGTAAAGCTTACATGGAATGAAAGTATAAGTGGTAGAGTGGCAGAAAAAAAGAGAAATAAATGTTCGAACAAACTACAAGTATCTGGTATGGGATCAGTAATTGTGTCTTTGTGTAGTTTAAATTCCTAGTATGAAATCCAGGGAAGATGTGCTGCATAGCAGAAGCAATTGGAACTTCTGAAGTGAACAAAAAAAAGGACACTTTCTCTTGGAGCCAGAGAATTTACTGTATACCACATGCTACAAGGAATACTAAGAAATTAAAGAAAGTAATCTGACTGGAGGAATGGAGTGTGATATTTGGCTGGAAGAAGAGATTTAGAGATGCAGCTTTGCTTAGGACCAAAAGAAGAGCCAAAAGGAAAACTCTCAGAGTTTTGCAGCTGTCAAACGTATGAGCTGCTGTACCAAATGTTTTTGGTGTGTCCCAAATACAGCCTGATAATAATGAGTTGCACCACAGGCATGTGAGATGTGCTTCAGTCCATGCACTAATTAAGCCTGAATATGGGTTTTGCCATGGAGACAGAGAGAGAAGCTGATTGAGACTCTGTGACAGCCTGAGAGCTGTGTGACCATCCTTGTGATGCTGGGAGAGGTGACCAAGTCCTGGGTGGGACAGCACATCCTGGTTAGGATCTGGCAGAAAAAAGACTTAAAATTACTCTTTCACAAGGGACTTGCCAATGGAATGGATTCATTGCTGAAAAGGGCTTGTTAGGAGTGTATGGGATTGCAGAAAATATTTATAAATGTGGGTGGTAGGGATAGCAGGGCAGCTTCAGGACCTCTTTGAAAAGGACAAAGGTGGAATGAGATTTTGCATTTCCTACTATACAGAATATGGCTGAAAAACTCTATGAGTCATACTCCTGGAAGAACTTCTTCATTCTATTAGTTTTTGTTATGATCAATACTGCCTTCTATGGCTGCTTCTGTAGCTTCAATGGATTCTGTGGGATTTAATGGAATTCTGTGTTTTCACACCCAGATCACTTAAGGAGAACTTCTACCCAAATCCAGACTTTCAAGTCCATCAATACACATCTGTCAAAATTTTGGAGTATGCTGCAGTAACTTTAATAGAAAGTAGAGTTTAGCTCCAAGAATCGTCCTCACTATCCCTACAACTGCAGTGAGGAACCAATTATTATTTGCATTTGCCTACTCCTGTCTTGCAAAGTATTGCAAAGAAGTAACATTGGAATAACGATCAGTATTAACTAAACATCAGGAAAAGCATCTAAAGCATCTGATAGTCCTTTTCTCTATTGCCCAACCTCATCAGAGCCCAAAAGTATAACATCTGCTTTGTGACTCTCAGTCTTTTCTATGTGTCATTTGTCCAGCAAACAGCGAGGGATCTGGTTTGAAGGCTTGCTGATAGCACGACAGATAAAAAAACCAGAAATACTGTGGCTTCCTTGTTTTGGAATGTTATTTGAAAGGCTAGGTGCCAAAGTGGATGGGGGTTATTTACACATCATGGTTCACCTCTCCAGTTCTCCAGCTCGAGAAGGGGAAAGAAACACGTGGGTGATGTACACACCCCTCACTCAAATGCAAGATTCTTGTAGGTTTGCAAGTTCGCTTGTATTTCTGTTCCAGGGGTAGTTTGCTTCAAGGCATTCCTGTTATCTTGCATGTCTCTGGCCTCAGAAGACCTTGGGTAGATGACTTCTTTTGCTTTCTTGCTCTGACTGTGGACATTGTCTCTGCAAACTCCTCATGTTCCCTGTGATTTTGATTTTCCCAGCAGCTCTGTGTTTGCTTCAGTGCTTAGCATACTGCTCTGAGCAGTGATCGAAGTAGTCAGGAGCTATCTAGATTTCATAAAGAAAGGTATTAATTTTTCTGGGGTTTTTTTTCTTTTTAGAAAAAAAGCATCAAGCATAAAATGTATTCTAAAGCCACACACAGTTTATACCCCCCAAACTTTATGGAGATGTTGGTGGGAATAAAGCACTAAAGCTCTTCCAGCGCTGCCCTTTCTTCTTGCACATTATCTTTTATCAGTTATTGGGTGAAATATTAATGAATATTAAAGCAGGGCAGTAGGTTTTATTTGTTTGTTCTCCAGGCCTCTTTTATGAAGTCAGACAAGTATTATACAATATCCAAAGAGACAAACTTTGAAAAGCTGGCTGCATGCCTTGTGTTTGCACTGAGAACCTGCATGAATGATTTCCCTATTGAATTTTCATTCCTGTAGAAAAAAACCCTGTTTATCTGACCCATTTGACCAGAAACACCATCCCTGGCAAACCCAGAGATGCACATAACTTGTATTACATCGATACAGCGATCTTTCAGTGTGTCCATTTTTCAGAGAAGACAGTTTAATGTGATAACTGGAACAATGAAGGTTAATGTCCAAACTTTTGTACGTTTATACTTTTGCTTTTCAGAGCTGTAATTTGTACACATATATTTCACACAAGCTTTGGTTGCTGTAAATAGATATATGAAGGTTTAAAAAAAGGGACATGATTAGTTACTGAATTTTTTGCAGCTCAACAGAGATATGAATTAGCCTATGACTTGTACCTCCATTCATTTGCGAAAGTAAAAGGCTATTGGCTTAGCAATTAAATTAATTATTTTGCCCATTGGAAGAATTAAAGACTTTAGCAAACCAAGCCCTGAAAGTTTCATTCTCGCGTGCTCTGTCCACAGTTCTTGGCAAGTTTCGTAATGGCTTTTATCAGCATTAGTGCTACCTGTCATAACTACATAATTACAGCACCTAATTATATTATTACTTATTTACCCTAGTTATGTAATTGGATGTAATTGTGCAATTATGTAACTCCTCAGTCAGCTGAAAAATGCTCTAAAACCAGCCTATGCTCCTAAGAGTAAAGGATACTGCCGTGAATTGGACCATCTCTCTAAAGCAAGGCAATCTTTGCTGGGAAATTACAGGTTCTTTTCTCCATTACGGTCATTGGGACCATGAACCTTTTATTCCCATCAAAGTGGCAGGGAGGAAGCAGTAGAGACAGGTTGAGCAACACCAGCCTGAAATTCTGAACAATTGTCTTTTGATTCAGTTCTTTTAAGAGCACTTTTGTGGCACAGCAATGACCTGGCATTGGCCGTGTGACAAAATATTTTAACTGTTTTATTTTAAATATTTTGAAGGTGTCAGCTTTTTTATTATTATTATTTTTCTTTTAAATTATTAAATAAAAAAGTATTTAGCCATGTGAAGAGGAAAAATACATTCCCCTTTTGAAATATTCTGATTGTATTTGCTGTTTTTAAATACTGAAGTTTTGAAAATTTGGCTGGATTTAGTGCACCTTTGAGCTGGTGCTGTTACTTCTGTTCTTCCTACCTCCAGCCTCACAGTTTTGCCTTCATTTTCTATTAGATACCCAGAAGTGGGTGTTAGATTGAAAAGCTGCACTGGGAATAATGCCAAAAGAGCCATTGAGAAGCCTCACAATAGTTGTCATTCTGCCCATGCTGTGTGCTGGGCAGCGCCAGCCCTTTTCCCTTGGCACCCTCCACTCTCCTGCCTGGCTGCTCTGCCTTTTGCCGTGTTCCCACCTCGGGAGGGGAGGTGTGATGTGAGCCATGGCAGCTCCTGGCTGCTCCCATAGCCAGAGCTGCTCCGTGAGGCTGTGACCCCCTGGTTCAGGAGCAGGGCGAGGGGACAAGCTCCCTCCTGGAGCCGGAGCTGCTTGCGTGCAGCCCCTAGCACACCTTGCAAAGGAGCTTTTTTTCATCTTAGCCAACCCCAGCACACTGGCAAAACAGCCAAGGTGTGAGCCAAGGGTGCCTACAGAGCCCAGCAGCTGTGGGTCAGGAGGCTGCCTGCCCGTCCCCCCACACCTTGGGAGAGGTTGCTCTGGGGTTACTCAGTGAGCAAAAGGCATTCCACCAATGCCAGACCCTGGTGTGCTCCCCTGATGTCTGACAGAGTCAGTGGCCATCCCCAAGCAGACCACGTGGAGCTTCTAGGGGAGGCAGCTCCAAGGGAAATTCAGGCAGGAGAGGTGGAGACAGTGAAAAAGTGCTGCACAGAAAGGGGAAGGGCATGCTGACAGCATGGGGGTTTGTGGAACAAGATGTTCTTTACTGCTGTCAATTTTTGTCAAAGAATGTAATAAAATTATATGGACTAAGAGGACTGTTGACCTCTGCTCTTAAAATAAAGCTTCTTTGGAGAAGGAAGAAAAAAAGTTCTGACATCCAAAATTCTTCTATTCTGTTAGCCATCACCCTTTTGAATTTTGGAGGTAAGAGTTTCCTTGGCTAGTTCTGTAGATATTCTTATTACATCCAAGGATCACAAAACACTGTATGGGTAGAGAGAATGACCTAAAGCAGAGAAATGTCAATCCAAGGTAACCCAAATGCTGCAGAACGGGCACTTGGGATCTCGGGAAGACACTCTGTGTGCTTTTCACATGCACTCTGATGATTCATCCCAGATAATTCCAGGAGTTTCCTCCCCCAGATGTCCACCAGGCCCTTCTGCCACAGCGAGAGCAGAGGCAGGAGGAGCAGGGACGTGTTTGTTCACTCCTGAGCTGCTGCAGTTCACAGCCCAGAGCACAATTGTGGAAACTGATGGCCACTGAAGTCACGCCAGTCTGAGCTGCTCTGGCTGAGGAGAGGACATGGCACTGGTTCTGCTGCCTGTGTATGGGTGGGATAATATCAGCAGGGAGAAAGGGCACCAGCTGATCGGAGTGACCCCTTCAGCTGCTGCAGCTGAATCTGCCAGGGACAGTGAGCTCCTAAACTGGCTCACTATAAATAAACTGTATTTTTGAGGTTCCTTCATTATCGTAAATTCTAGTTCAACATGAACTTTCTGATCTGGCAACTCACAGGCTTGAAAATCCTTACAGGACTTGTGCACACAAATGTTGTGCCGGAGTGGGGCATGGAGTTCATAGCTTTTGGGAAGCTAATAATGCTCCCATTGTTAGGGCTGGGTTTTTTTACTTTGGCTTTGCTCCAAAAACTAGCAGATGTTATCAAAGCCAAACTTGCAAGGATGAGATGTATGTACATATCATTAAGCAATGCAACTTTTTGTTAATTACTTTTAAAAGGCTGATACGATGCATGTCACGTTATGAGTAATTACTTACCCTGGCAGTAACACCAAGAGCACAAAAGCTGGCTGCTAAATAAGAGCTGAGGTCTCTGAGAAAGGCTCATTTCCTAGGGAATGCAGTGTTGGTTTTGTCTGCAGTTGGGTTTTCATAAAATAAGCAATTAAAGGAATACACCTAAATAGGTGATTTACAGCTCCCATTTTTTTTTCTGTTGTACTCAAAATAGGAGAGTGAGTGAGAACACAGCTCTCTGTGTCCTTCCACGTGGACACAGCCCCTCTGTGGAGTCCAGGGCTTTGGATTAGGTGCACCCTAACCCAGAGGGAGTCCTTCTCCTGCACCAGGGCCTGCCCCAAATCCACAGAGGAGCTCAGAATTGATCACTGTTGAGTGATACAGTCACTAAAAGAGCTGAAACTGGGCTTTACAGAGGTCCAGCCACTGCTTGGGTGTATGAGGGGAGGTCCATCTACCCTCAGATACCCGAGTATTATCCAGGTTTTACATGTACAGAATTAATTGAGGTAGTGTTCTTTCTGCTGCTAGGTATTGAGTTATTTTGCTATTGTTGCTTTTCTTGTTGCTCAAAAATAATTTTCATTTCTGTGGGAAGACCATTGCTATTTTTGCTTCTCTGTACAATTTTGCCTCTACGCTATTATCTCATTAAAGTGCTGAACACCTCCCTCTCCACTTCATAAAATCAGCAATCACAGTAATGTGCCTAATTAGCTGCTTTCTTGCTCATTTGTGTTTCTTAAAGCATGAAAAGTTAGCATCACGTGAGGACTTTGCATCTTTGCATAAAGCTCCTATTCTTCAAGAGAGCTGAGCAGCTTCTTTTCTACTTGAAGGGTTCTGCATCTTCCAGCAATGAGATCTTTGGTCTGGCATAAATAATTTAGTTGGCCTGCTTGGCTCAATGATGCATGAGACATAGGTAAATAAAGGGAAAGGTGGGCTTCATTTGGTACCTCCATGCAAAAGCTTGAGGTTTCAGTGGCTTTATCTTTATACACATGCTTTTCAGACAAGCAAAATTAATTATCCTGCTGCTGCTTGAACAGGAAGCCATAGATCTGATCCTGGCTCCTTAGAAATGATGTCATTAGCTGAAGCAGGAGAAAGCTTGGTATCCAGGGCAGGTGCAGTGAGGGAATGGTGATGACCTTCATCCCTCAGCTGACTTGGGGAGGGAATGGCCATGGCACAGAACCCTTGTCTCTGCTCAGCCCCTCACATTCTTGTTAACTTCTAAAGCACGATCCTGTCCATTTCTCTCTTTCCTTTGAAATCACTTCTGTGTACACAGCTGTGATGTAATTTCAAGTTACAGAGCAGAGCCTAAAACTCCTGAAAAGTATATTCATTGATATTTGGGGGTTTTCACCCCTGAGATCCAGAATCAGCAGTTTGATGCTACCCAGACCTAGTCTTTTTGGCCCCTGTGATATTGTGGCTCACTTGTAAGCTTACCTTGATTTCCTCTGTATTTTCAAGATTTGGCCACCTGTCTGTTTAGGCTTCAAAGATTTTGCTACAAAGATGGGTTCTGCCTTGGTAATCCAGCACAGTCACAGCCTCCTTGTCCTCCTTCCAACTCCTACTCATTCAATTTGCAAATTAAAATAAATGAGCGGAGTTGGGTTCCTGTTTGTTTGCTTGCTGCTGGCCTCAAAAACTCGAGGAGGGGTCTGGACACGAGGCTGTGTTCCTTGAAACTTGCAGATCCCCAGGAACAGGGAGTGGAGGTGTTCCAGCTGGAGCGCCCTCGAGCCGAGCAGCGCTGCTGGCAGGACACAGGCTGCATTCCCTGCTGGAATCCACCCTCGCCTCGACCTGCCAGAGGCTAGAGCTGCTAACTTTCCAGGCAGCCTGCAAAAGCCATCTTTTATCCCTTTGTTAAAGAAGCCTTGTGGCTTGAGACGGATCTGTGTGTGGGCAGACCTTTAGTCTGTTGTTCCAAGTGATGGAGAGGCTCTCCAAGGCACTGGATAGGCACCTACTGTTGCACTTAAAATCCTGGCAGTGACAGAGCCCTGATCCTCCTGGGGCTGGCTGCACGGGGCTTTGCCAGTGAAAGCTGGACCTTCACTGGGATCACAGCTAGTGATAAGCAGCTGAACCCCAGAGGAACAATGTGATGAGCAGATCCTGAAACGTGTCAACTGGATTAATTAGATTTTGCTCGATGGGAGAAGCAACAGACACAAAACACTTCAGTGCTGTTTGAGAATATTATAGCAACATTTGAAAACAATTATTGCTCTTTGTGTTACAGTGGTACTAAGCCTCTGGCTGCCTGAATGGGAAAGAGATTGAAAAATTGTCTACAGCCAAGGCAGATAACTGCAGATGCTGAGGAAGGGAAGGACTGTGGGGTTCCCCAAAAACATGAGGGCAGTCAGTAAAAGAACAGAGAGATGAATTTGTTGCCTTACCATTTAAAAGTAAATAGGCCTGAAGCTGCTGGGACTCAAAACGTAGCAGTGGGATTCTGCAAGATGCAAACTAGGGAAAGGCTACAAAAAATGCAGCTCTGTTTCTGACCTCTCACAGTGCTGAGGCAGCAACATTTGGGGGGATTTGGTGTAACATTGGTGTGAGCTTGATTTAGCAGGTGCTACAGATATGATGAAGTTACTTGTTTGCTGAATCTATCACAGGAGGAAAAATCCACTGGCCTGTATTTCTCTGCATGGATAAGTTTCTGAATTTGTGTAACTTTGGTCTCATTGTGCCATTTATCTTTTGGAATCAGCCTTATGAGATTTGTGTCAGGCTTTTCGATTGGGTTGCAAGGCTGCTTTGCAGAATCTTCTCTCTTGTTTGTGTGGTGGATGTGTGTATGATAAAAAGCTAAGATTGCATTATCTTTAATAAAAGCAAAGATGTATAGCCCAAAGAAATCAGATTAGTTGTAGTGAAAGAAATCAATCACGTTGGCAAATTGCATCTGTGGGACAAAGTGCAAAATGTTTGTTTCATACAGTATTTATTGAACAAATTTGTTGAGAAGATGGTTAAAAATGCTCTACAAGAAAAAAAATGGAAACCATTTTGTTCAATTTAAATGGCATTGATGTATTTTTTATATCATAAATTCTTGCAATATTACCAACAACAGTCCCTGATAAAGTACTTTACACAATTGCCTCACAGGGCATTTTGAGATAAAAGTATATATCGGAGATTGTAAAGTGGCTGCATCCAATTTATATATAATGGAACCCACTACAGCCATCCTCCAAAATTCAATAGATCAGGAATCACATTACACTTCCGTGAGTTTGGGGTAGTAGGAGCTCTAAAGAGCCTCCAAAACAAACAGGCAACTTTAAATCATGTTTAATGAACGCTGTGTATTTTACACACATGTGATTAAAATGTTTTGTTTCTGTTTTTCATTTTGCTGGGTGATGCTGAAGAAAAATCCTAAGTTCAGGCCTGTGAAACTGATCATCTGCTTGTTCTCAAGTGAAAATTCAGTTTAACTGAACACAGCAAACCATTTAAAATGCTGGACTGAAAAAAAAAAAAAAAAAGCAGATCTGTACAGAGGATCCATTTTAATATTTCCTAGCAAAAGCACTAAATGAAAATGTAATATAGACAGATAAAGGGTCATGCAGTACCATGGTGGTTTTTTCTTTTATTCCTCTATGCCTACAGCCTTGAAAACAACCCACAGTAGACACCAACCTGGATGAGTAGAGGGCCCAGTTTTGCTGGTTCCTTCTATTTCCTGAAGGGAATAAAAGTGCTTTGTGCTTCCGTCCAGGTGGATAGGCGGCACCTTGTGTGCTGCAGTCAGACCTGCAATGGGGCCAATCCTTGGCCATCGTGCCTGCATGGGCAAGGAGTTGTTCTTGTGCAGAGGAGTTGTTCAAGGAGTGCAGAGGAACTGAACTGAACTTGCCACAGGCAAGCCTTTGAGCAGAGCAAGGGGTCAGAGAGCAGGCTGATGGTGTTCAAGCCCATAGGGCTGGAAAGTGGCCATTGGTTGGTGGTGTTTTGTCAAGAGATGCTTCGTAGAGAAACTTAGATCTTAATCCCCTCTCCTCTGAGTGGTACTCGAGGATGTGCATTTGTGATCTTCCAGGTCTTCTCCAACCTTAATGGTTCCATGATTTTGAGCATGTGTAAGGCATGTGCATGATTGTACCGTTGCTTAAAAATCTGTTCCGTGTGGTGATAGTCAATAATTCTTGCTAATTTTCAAAGAAAGTGTTGTTCTCTCAGTTGTCCTTTCAGACTGCCCCATGTGCAAAATACATCAGAGTGAAAATGGGCCCGAAGCAGGAACATTCAGATCAGGACTCAAAATGCCTCTGCTCTGGCAGTATCCTAAACCAGAACAATTGCACTGCAATCAGCAGAGCTCTGCCTGTGTAAAGCTGAGAACAAGGTCAAGTCCTGAGCCTCTGAAAAACGAGTCTCCAGCTGAGTCTTTGTATTTCCCAAAGATTCTGTTACACCAAATTGAAGCTAAAGCCAGGAAATGGACAGTACTTGCAAAATACAAGGTGACAGGACCAGAGAATTAAAGCTAAATGTGAAAAAACTCCCAAAACATAAATTTCAACAAATATGCTCCTGAATCCTGTGCTTCAAAAACTAGGAAACAGAGGTCATGTCTTGGAGTTTACCATGGAGTTAGACCCCGATCCATTGGATCAAACCAGCAGGCACATTGACAAAAGCAGGTCAAAATTTGTGGTGTCCTCACCAGCTGGATGGTACATCTGTGTCTGAGGAGGAGACATCAGCTGCGGATTGGTACTGCAGGGGTCATTTACATTGCAGTGGGATTCATGCCTCTGGCTTTTGTCTGGAGCTCAGCATCTGGACTGTGCTGCTGGTGTGTTTTGTGAAGATAAATTACTATTAAAAGAGGAATGGGAGGAGCAGGGGCTTCAGCTTGCTGGTGCAAGCAGTGTGGGAGTGGGAAAGGCAAGGGGCCGGAGAGGCATCGGGATTCTGGTCACTCTAAACAAAGCCAGCGGGACGCAGTGACGCCGCTGCCGGGCTCTGCGGGGTCCTGGCCCACAAACCCGTGGTGAGCTCACTGAAACGCTGTGGGGAGCAGCAGGGGAAGCGCAGGGAGGAGCAGGTGAGAGCTGGAGGCATTTTGGTGGCAGAGCTGGGGCTGCATGGGCAGCTCGGCTCCTCTGCAGGGCTGCCCCGGGTGGCACCGGGGGAGCTGAGCCCGTGGGGCTGCACAGCAGCACCCCAGGTACAGCCCAGCTGGGAGGGCACAGACAGAGACCTGCCACATCCCCCTGCACACAGCCTGCCCTGGCATTGTGCTGGGCACATTCCCACACCGAGACAGCTGGGACTGAACCAGAGCCTCCCAGGCTGCCATGACAAGGTCCTTTCTTTAAGGACATGTGCGCCTAATGTCAGAATATTGAAACCATACCCACGTGAACAAAGTTAGTAAGGCGGTGATTCATTGCTGTTTCAAACCTCTATCTAGCCACAGTAAATTTCTGCTCGGTAGTGACAGCCTGTGTCCACATGCAGGCTATGATTTACAGTTCTGTGTTTTGTATCAACAACATCTGGTTAACAAAAGAAGGGAAAAAAAAAGCCAAGAACATTTATTTTCTAACCTCTGTACCAGATGTTTCGTTATGCACAAGATCCAGGGATTATATCAGAAATAATTTAATTATTTTAAATGAATAATTTGAAGTGTTTTTCCTAAGTATGTCTCGTAACCACTAACAACACGAAAACATAGGAATGTGGAAAAATAAACTCATGTTTTACACAAATTTATAATTGTATCTATTTTAAGGGTGCAAATATTATGGACCAAATCCTAGGTTTTGATGCTAGTGCTGGGATTCTTGAAGATTTGCACAGGACAATATCAATTATCAGGGTTATGAGAGAGATAAGGTGGCAGAGAGCAACTGATACAGCGGAAGAAAGCAACAGCTCAGAAATGTGCCGTAGGGAGAGGATGACACCAGAAGGAAACATGTCTTCAAGGAGAGCAGCCCTGGGATGGGACACAAGCTGAGGCTCTCCAAGCACACAGGAGCTGTGCCCTGGCTCTCCCATGAGTCCCCTGCGGTCCCTGCACACCTGAATTCCACCTGGACAGTGGCTGGAATGTGCCATCTCAGAGACAAAGCTGCTTAGGTTGGTTTCTTTCCACCTTCCAGGTCAGAGTGGCTGAAGTGGGATCCCTCCCCGTGTGGCTGCTCTCTGGCTGCTGCAGCCTGGATCAGGGTGTCCTTTTCCTCTCTAGGGACACGCTGTGACTCACAGACCTGCTGTTGGCACGTGGCTTGCCCACAACAGCAGTGTGAGAGCACATTCAAACCGATGGAAAAAATTACTTTCATGATCGTTTCCATGTTTTGGAGGTAAATGCAAAATCCCTTAGGTGTGTTTGATAAGCAGAAATATTGTGGTGCTTGTCCTTTACAGAGCTTCAGTTTTGAGTGTCAAAACTGCCCCGTAGAGCATCAGTGAAAATTCTTCACAATTTGTGATTTATTATCATTCCTCACCATAATTTTTGCAGGGGTATCATAAATGGAAATGCTGGTACAGAAACACTGAGACATTTATAACTGCCTGGCCTGGATATCAGTCTTGAAGAACTAACAGTTAGTCAGAATTACAGTGATAGATTCTGTTGCAGCCTTCAAAAACATTCAGCCAAGTTAAAATGAAAGTAAATGCATCAGTGCTAAAGCAGACAGTGGCTCTGTGTTGTAGTTTCAACCTTCTTTCGGGGGGTAACAGGTTTTTCTATTTTTCTGTGAGCTGTGGGAGCTGTAGCATGTATCAATCCAGTATAGACCCAGGCAAAATTATTAGTTTTCTTGTTGCATAAAGATTTATCTGTAATTGCCAAGGTTTATTTTTATTTTCTTTGAATTACTGTTCTGGATGCATATAGATGCATAACAATTCCTAGTTTCCCTCCCTATGTTCTCGTACAGCACAGATTCCTTATCAAATACAGTCTTAACATTAAAGTGTCAAACAGGATTTGCAGAAAGCTATTTGGGTTTGTAGTTTAGGATGAACGTTTATCAAATTGTGGATTAGCTGAATCATGCACTGAACCAAATTATTATTGTCTGTGATTAAATCACAAAGTGGTTATTGCCCTGTGTCATCTAAAGCACACAATAGCTTAAGTCTAGAAAATCCCTTTTTAAGGTGGCTATAGGAGCTACATAACTCCAGACTTTTAGGACCAGACTCTGTCCACAGACAAAAAAAATAATAGCTTTCAAAAGGTCATTTGGACTGATCCCTCTCTGCTTATATGGGCAGCACATTTGGGAAGCGAATGGATGGGTTTATTTGCATTTCAGACATACAGAATAGTTCTCAGTAAATAGATCTCTTTGTACCCAGCGCTAAAGTATTTATTCAAGGTGCTGGCCCAGAGAAGGGGAGTGAACTGTTCCTTCTCGTGCCTGAAAGGGCAGGGGCTGCCTGCTGGAGAGCAGTGATGCCCAGTTTGTTTGCCCTCATGCTGAGGGCACAGAGGACTGCCAGTGCCACTCCTCAGCCCTGGAGGCCACGGGGTGACCAGCAGGGTCTTTTCTCAGCACCAGTGCAGGAGAATTTTACCACCCCAAAGGGGTCCTTGAAGGGCTACAGTCTCTGTAAAGGGGCTCAGTCTTCCAAAAGCGGCAGGAGCCTTTTTTGGGGGCTGCTGCTGTGGTTGCTGCCTGCCCACAAAGGTGTGTTCCAGGCCAGCCCAGCACAGCACATGAAGGCACCAGTAGCAAACCTTCCTGGTGATTGATGTCCATGCTCCTTTTGTGCACCCTTCTGCAACCATCTAGCTGAGGAGCAGGACAGCTTCTAGGACCCCTGTTTGCTCAGCCTTGCTGCTGGGGCCCTGCCCTCCTGATGCCAGCCTCGCTGAGTCACCAAGGAGAGAAGGATCCTTGCAGAACTGTGGGCTGGGGGACACAGAGGCCTCTCCCCTGTCCTGGTGCACGCAGGTCACAGCCCAGGAGGAGTCATGAGCAGTAATCACCCCTTTTCTTGGTGAACAGATAGGAGAGAAGTCCTGAAAGGGCTTGTTTTCAAGTTGCAACAAGGGGTCACAGGGTGGAAAGGGCTGAGTGTCACCGCACTGGGGTGTCCTGGAGAAATGAGTCTGGCACAGCTGATGGCGGCGTGGCACTCGCAGCCCGTGGCAGTAGCACCGGCTGAAAGTATGCATTAGGCTGCCTTTGCTCCTCTACTTCATCCCCCTTGTCCTAGTCTTTGACCTATTTTCTCTCACTGTTATCTAGTAATCTATTTTTTAAAGGCTCAGCCCAGTCTTTCCTGCTGGTTGCAGCTGATCTGTCTTGCTGCTAGCCTGTGAAACCAGCACCTCCTAAAGAAACATCCCTCTGCCAATTACTCCGAAGGCATGGATTCAGCTCAGCGTGAGAGCTTGATTGAAAGCAGTTGGCTGTGCCAACGGGACAGGGATGGCTCAAGAGAGGCTTCGCACAAAGTATAGAAACTCTGAACAGATTTCTTCAGTCCTTCCTCCATCCCTGCTCAAACGGAGCCAGCAAAGTCAGAAAAATGGCAATATTTTACCGAAGGGAGGACTTATCCCACAGCTCTGCCATCGCCCTGGAAAACCCACAGAAGGGAAGGAGAGAGTCGCACAGGAAACTGCAGGAGGCAGACGCAGACTTTTGCTCTGAGCCTGCCTCACCGAGACGGAGGGTTTGAGGTTTTCCAGTGAGCACAAGGAGCAAATCCTCTAAGCCCTGTGATTTCTCGGGCATGTGCCCTCGCTGTGGGCACCTCCAGTATGTGCACCCAGAGCACTTGCGCAGAGGTCTGGCCCTGTGGGGGCTGTGCCTGCGGCTGGAGCCCTGCCAGCTGAGGGGGAGGATGGAGAGAGCGAGTGCGCTGGATCGCCACACCAAATGTCTGCTCTGCTCGTGTGCAGTCTCTCTGGCCCGCAGCCTTTTGGCTCACCCCACCTGCCTTTTTTCGCTTTTTTTCCTTTCCCCCAGCTGAACTGGCGGAGAGGAGGCTGCAGCTCCTTTGTGTCCCTGCAGCTTTCCTGTCTGGCTGACGCTGTGCCCTGGACACAGATGTCTGCTTAAATATGGATCCTGCGAGGCACAAGTTATGCTTGCGGGAAGAGTGTGGAGCAGGAAGATGCTGTGATCCGTAGGTGGGCTGTGAATTGCTGCCGTCCTGTGCAAGAAAGAAATAACAATAACAACTAACAACACGCTGCCTTTAAACCATGGTTGTTTAGAAAGAAGATTCCAGTACATTTTCACAATTAATTATTTGTCCAGGAGGCCACTTCGTTTAAAAGCGTCCCGTCCACATCGCTCACCCTCTGTGAGCTCATTAATGCTCGAGCTGTGTCACCTCGGGCTAACCTGGTGGCTGTTGATTGAGTCCCGTGACAGCTGTTTGCAGGGGTTTGCCCTGCTCCCTGCCAGCAGCCTGCCTTCCTCCTCCAAATTGCCTCTTGGTTCCAGGCAGGGTTCAAATTTCTGAGTGAACGCTAATCTGGGCAAAATGGTTGGATTTCTAGGAGTAATAGGTAAGGCATGACAGTTAACATCCTGCACACCCCCAGGAGTCCTCCTGCGTGTTACAGCTTGAAGGTGTTGGTCAAGGTGAACCCAGGATCGAGCCCATAAACATTTAAGTCCCAGAACAAATGTTTGGGGTTGTACAAACATGTTAATGACCTCCAGTTAATTGGCAAGCAATTACCTTGAAGTAAAAATAGCTTTCCCATTGCTTGAGCAGTCACAAGAGTGCGTGCCCCCCTATGAACACTGAAATTTTTGGCCAAGGAGCCTTGTCCAGCTTGCCTTCTGGATCCTGGCAGGTTTATGATCAAAAGTTTGTTGTCCCCAGCACCAACTGCTGTTTGTTTGTGGTAGAGACTCAGCAAACAGAGCTGTCTGCCAAAGCTAATTTTCGTGCTGCCCTTTAATAAAGTTCTGCAGTTCATAATGCAATGAAAAAGTAAGATCATATTGACTGGCAAAAGCGTGCCGTTCAGCAAGGGAAAGTACCTGCTGTGTGCACTATAAAGGAACTATCAGTGAAAGCTAGGTACGTATTTTTAACCTAAAGACAGCCTGGCAGGCTATAATGTGTCTCCTACTGAATTTTGAATCTTTCTGATTCTTTACATGACAAAAATACACAGCTGGGCTGACTTCATTAGATGTCTATTGCAGCTGAGAACCAAGAGGCCTGCACCTAACACAGCTCTTGGGACTGCAGGTGGGACCTGTGGGCAGGTGTTTGACCTGTTGCCTCTCTGCCACCTACCAAAGTCAGCAGCATCTTTTTGGGAGGTCTCCTGTCCATGCAAACCATCAGCTTATCTTAGAACTTGGATCAAGTCCTTGCTTGATCCTCCACAATACTCTGGGGGAAAAAAGACCCAGATTTTCCTGATCTGTAACTAAATCACACCTGGGTTTCTTTCCTGGAAGAGATTATCACAGCATTTCTAGGAAGGCAAAAACTGGGCACACGTGAATGAGCAGAGCTTGTTGCTGAAGTCCCGTGACTCTGGGGCTCGTGGTGGCTGAGATGAGCTGGCATGTGGTGCAGGGTGGTTCCAGCTGAGGAGCCACATCTGCTCCGTGTGCTCCACAGCGTCCTGTGGCAGCGGGTAGGGGCTTGCTGCCTGCTCCATCCCTGTCTCCAGCTGCTCCTGGCCATCCCTCTCTCCAGTGTAATGTCATGCCGAGGAGGAGGGAAGCAGGTGACACTGGGAGCCTCGGGAGAGCCAGGGTGTCTGGCATCCGCACAGATTCCTCTGGATGCTGCAGTGTGGTGCAGGGTCAGTCCACAAAAATCTTTCCAAAGCAGCCGAGGTCTCTGCCTTGTGTCCTGAAGGAGTGAGGGAGTGGCAGATGGAAAAAACAAAACTAGCAAAACGCATTTCACAATCCTGGCAGCAGTACTCGGCAAACAGAGGAACCACAATGATGGAGTCTCAGATTGCTCTCCCTGTGCTGCCTGGCTTTAGGAACTTTGGCATTGTTGTGATGCTTGAAAGGGCTCCTGTTCCCTCCGGTGCCTCCTCTGGCCTTGCATTTGGTATCTTCAGGTGCTTCTAGCAGGAGGAGCTGTAATGAGTGCAGATACCAGAGCTTTCCAGGAAACATTCAGGTACAAGTGCGGCTCTGTTCACTGTAGCTGCCTTGAATTAAAGTTCTGTGCCTGTAGTGGCAGACAAATTTGCTGGCAAACATTTGGAGAAAAAAAAAAAAAAAAAAAAAGCAGCATCAATCCAGAAAGGCACTGTGCACAAACTAAGCTTAGTATAAATGAGTACACCTGTGCTCGACACCAGGCACGTGATGAATGCTCTGCTGCATCCTAGCCAAAATAAATTTAAAATGAATCTCGGTGTGTACTGGTGGAAGCTGAATGCTGGTCTTGTAAGCAGGCCTGCATGTGGCAGAAACAGGAGCCTCCCGCTCCGCGTGTCAGCCGGGGATATCCACAGGGAGGGTCACGTGCGCTCCACTCGGGCTCACCAGCAGAGCTGGTGAAAACAGGTTTTGATTTGAATGAGTTATGACCCATTGAAAATGGCATCATGCGTAACCACAGTAAATTGTCATAATGAGATCACGAGGCTCGGGGAGCGAGCGGCGAGCAAAGCGGCCTCGCTGCACCGGCGCCCACGGCTGCCAGCCTGGGGCTGCAGAACCCAACCCGGGGACACGCTCTTGCTCCCTGGGCATCTGTGTGGATTCAGTGGCAGCAACAGGGCTTGCACAGCCAAACAAAAACTCACTGGAAGTTTTGAGTTAAAAAGAAGGAAAAAAGCTAAAATTCATACAGCTTTGCATTTAGTCTTATGCAGAGTAACAGAGGGGACTGCTAACACAGAGAGTGTACAAACATGAATACTGTTAGTGCTGCCATGCTCAGCCAGGCTTAGCTTGGTTGTTTCTAAATCATGCTGCTGTAGGAGGGGAGGGTTTGGTGATCAGGGCAGAGCACTAGCGAGGTGGAAGGAAATCCTGGAAGCACCATAAAGCCTTGGTGTATCCCAGGCTCACAGCTCTGCTGGACCAGCCCTCCCGGCCCCTGCTCAGGCATGGCTGCCCTGGGCTGCCCAGCTGTAATTGCTGCAGAATCATCACTGCCTTCTCTATTTTCATAGGAAAAATAGAGGCAAAGTCTGAGATTATGATCAGTTTGATGGACTTAAAACTTTACCAAATACCTGGACACATAAGTAGCAGAGCTCCTGCCTTCCAGGTGTCCAGGATGTGTCCCAGCCACATCCTCCTGCTCCCAGTGAGGCACAGGGCAGAGGTGTGTGCATGTAATACGCTGGCCGCTGCAGGACCTGCAACTTCCCTTTGTCTCAGGGCAAAGCAGGTTGCTCTCCACGTGGCTGCCATTCCTCCTAGTCTTGCACCCTTCCACCTCCTCCACCTGTCAAGCTCTGCACACAAATATCTGTGCCCCTGAGCCATGGAGACAATTTGGGCTCATGTGGATGGGCAGCACCCTCCTGACTCACATTGTCTGTTTACAGTGGTTTCGTCATGGCTGGATCCATAGCCTGAGTCCATGGATGCAGGAACACCCAGCTCAGTGCTGCTCCAGGCAGTGCAGGTTAGCCCTGGCCGTGGGGCTGTGCTTGCATTTATCCAAGATACACAGCCTGAACAGCACAATGAAGCCTAAGCCGTTCCCAGGACCCCACATCTCCTATTGTGGGCAGCTGGATGCAGGTCCTTCTGCTCTTCCAGTAGAAGTGCTTGAGGCTGGTCTGGAAAGCTCTTGTCTTGTTTTCCTGGTGTTGGCTTGCTGACATTGCCGCAAGGACAGCTGAAATAGATGGAGACCAGCCAAGCTGAAGAGACAGAAGGGAAATGTGTCCCTGCATACACTTAAGAGCAAAGCACGGGGAGCACTGAGGCTTTCCAGGTGTACCAGAGGAGTGTTCCCAGTGGGGGCATTTCTGCCTGCCAGAGCCACAGGTGAATGTGCCAACACTGCCCACACTGCAGTACAGGTGCAGATGCAGGGAATCCAGGTTTTCCAGTTGGCACCTTCTCCATAGCTAAGGAGAACCAAATCTGCTTGTTTGAAATACTTTCTGAATTTACTGCTTAAGTTCACTTGCTGTGTGTCATCCACTGAGCAGAAGTCCTTCTGAGCTTTTATTCTCTAGTCTCAGCTTAGCAGCCCTGCATAAACCCCTAATAACACACCTTATTTTCTAATACACATGTAGGAGAAGAATTTGGACTGGTTCCCTCGAATGAGAGCCATGTCTCTGGTTAGCAATGAAGGCGACAGCGAGCAAAATGAAATCAGGAACCTGCAGGAGAGGCTGGAGTCAACCATGAGCCTTGTAAAACAGCTTTCCAGTCAGCTGGCTGAGCTCAAGGAACAGGTAAGTGCCTTGTGTGGGTAGCAAAGTGAGCACGTGTGGCTGAACTCCATCGAGTTGCAGTCAGGACAGTGTTACAAAATAGACTTTTGTCTCAGGAGGGTTTTATCTTTCCCTCCAGCAAGCTTTCTGGGTAGATACACTGATAAGGGTTTGGAGTGAAATTGCACTCTGTTAGCAACAGCAGAGATCAGGTAAGGAGAAAACTCCGAGGGGGAATTAGTCATGAAATGCTCCTGGTGAGTGTGCAAGGACAGAAGGGAAACTGCAGAAGGGATGAGGGGCTGCATAACCCAGCACTGAAAGCAATGTGTCAGGAATAGTTTCATACTGATGGGAGCCTGGAAGAAAAAATCTGTGTCCAGCCCCTTTCCCCCACCGAGGACATCAACAGAGCCCCTGTGAAAACAATTTGCAGAGCGTGTCGCTTTGCTTGTGTCACCTTTGTGCTGGTGCCCCTCCTGTGGCTCCCTCTGTTCTCCCATATGGAGCACAAGCTGCTGGCCTTCCTTAAAGCCTCCCCTAAAGCCCTGTTCCTGTCCAAATCGCCTGCCTGGTGTGTTTGCTCTCCCTTCAGGATCAAAAAGCCAGCTCCTTTTATGCTACAGGTGCTGGTCACCTCTGCTTTGCTCATTACAGTTTCAGAAAAGCATCTGTGTGTTTTCTTTATGGGAAGCTCTTCAGTGGCATCGACAGAGTTATCTAATTATTCCCCTTCAAATCCCTCCTTAAAACTTTTCCCTGTGAAAAAGCAACAAAGGTTTAGGCTGGATGTGCTGAGACCATTGCTCATTGTGCTTGCCCACAACATCCTGGTGGGATTATTCTCAGCCCCCTCTGGCTGAATCTGTTCTCTCCTGGCTTAAATTTAAACTCTGTGTGGCTGGGGCCATCTTTTAGTTCTGTGATTCTGCAGCACCAAGTGCAAATGCTGACCCTCTGCAGGGCTGCACAACACAATAGCAGCACAAATAATACTCTGTAAGACCTGCCGGGGGATAAGAATAATGTATAAATGAGAATAAAATGTCCATACTTTGCAGGAAACAGATCTCCCACTTCAAAGACATCCCTTACTTGTAATTTTCTGTGCTGCAGAAAAGAATTCCACTCCCTGTTGTTTTGCTTATATGTATCTTGCTCTGTGACTGCTAAATAATAGTAAAAAAGGGGAAAAAAATCTCAACTCATCTCTCTGCCTTTCCACCTTAGATGACAGAACAAAGGAAGAATAAGCAGAGGCTGGGCTTTCTTGGATCAAACACACCCCATGTGAATCATCACATGCCACCACCCTGATACCACGGGGAGAAGCCGTGACTAGCCTTTCATCAGTATTCCTGCTTTATTATAGAATAAAAAAACTGAGATTGAGAGGAGTGAACAGTGCCTATTGTTACAAAGTTAAAAACAACCAAGTGCCAAGATGTTAAGTGGTTTAGCTCTGGGAACAATTTGTAGCTGTTTTTCATGGTTGAGAGGGACCACAACCTAGAATGTGAGCGATACAAGGCAGCTCGTTTGTATTCCCTGCCTGGCCCGGCTCGGCTGCGCTCGGCTCCGCGGCTCCAGGGCTGGCTGGGACACAGCCTGGGACACAGCCTGGGACACAGCCTGGGACACAGCCTGGGACAGCACTGGGCCACATCCTGGAAGCCCCTTTCTCCCCAGAGCGCCGGGAGAAGGGAGCTGAGCAGAAGAAGGAGAAGTGTTTATTGAGGCAAACACGACAGCCTGGCTCAGAATCAATAGGTCGTCTCTGGCTCACTTGCCAAACAGCAACATTAGTCATATTTGCTTGGCATTTACTATTTTTTAATTATCATAAATATGTCAGTCCGTGAGTGGTGATGTTGCTTCAAGTAACTTCTACTAAGGAGGGAAAGGGGAGAAACCTCAAAAGACTGGGGGAAGAGGGAAAAAAAAAAAGGAAAAAATAGAAAAAGAGTTGCAAAGAGAAACATTAACGCTTTTGAATTTTAGCTGTCACCATGCAATTTCTTATTTATAACATGGAGCACAATGGATCTACAGCTGTGGGAATGTTATGCACATAACACTGACAACATAACTGGAAGTGATTTCTTTCTCCTGGCTTCAGATGTTCTCGATTAATGTGGCCATGAAGGTTTCACATACTGAGGAGTTAAACTGTGTTTTAAATTCGAGTTGCAATGGAGGATTCAGGGGGAAAAATTATACCTGTAGTTTGAAGCATGTATAGGATTTTAATTTTTTAAAAAAAGCTTAGAAATGTCTTTCTGTACAGAACTGTAATGGTGTCATTATCTTCCATAAACTCATCTTCAGCAAGAGTTGACTAGAGTAAATAAACACCATGTTCTGCCAGCTTTCCTTTGAGCTAAAGATCATGGGTTGATGGTTTTGCCTGCCCTTCCTGCTTCCAGGTGTCTGCAGGGAAGCCTGGTGGGGAACAGGGGGGCAATATCAGAGAAGATCCTTCCAGCTCTCAGCCATAAAAAAGGCAGCAGCTAAGACACCAGTGCAGGTTTCTGCTCTATCCTGTATTTTTTGGGATGGTTTGAAAGAAAATTTATAGGGTTTCCATGGAGTCCTAGGGGAATCTTTTGTCTTTTAGGAAAAAAAATTGAGGGGCACAAATGGGAGTTGTGTTCTCAGTTCACTTTCCCTTGGGTTTTGGTTACCAGATTGTCTCACATTTGAAAATGCACCTCTTGTTACACTGAGTCACTTTTTAAACCAAAATATTCTTGCAATGATTTGCCCCTGGAAAATTTTCATTTTGTTATAAAAGCCATTTTGATCAAAGGAAAAAAAATATTACTGGTGTAAATATTTTCCAGTTTCTTCCTGGAGAAATACTGTTGTCCTGGTTAAGGCACAATTCAAACCAACAGGCCTGGAGTAAAGGGAAGGAAAGGGTATTTCACTCTTTATCCCAAATTCAAACCAGTTCTTTAAGCTACCGGGGTTTTTTTTGTTTTTTTTTTTTTTTGCAGTGATATGGCTGAGATAAAAGTAATATATTTTAGCAATATATTTATATCTTCTACCACTAAAATATCTCCGGTTGGCTTCAATTGTGTGCTTCAAAAATAGTGTAGAAATCAGAGGTTTGTGTGTTTTCCTGGAGGAAAATCTCTTTCTGTTGGCCTTAGTCCAGAGAGCACCCTGGTTGTGAGATGTGATGGCCAAAGGAGTTGCCCACAAAGATAAAGTCAGCAGTAAGCTGGTAGAGACTCAGACCCTGTAGCTGTATTAATTCAAATCAGTTCATACAGTTAATCTGCTCTATGATCTACTCACAGCTTCTGTTGCAACAGCAATTTCCTCTTCCTCACACGTGTGGCTCTAAAACACAAAGCACAGTTCAATTATAAGATAAGTTAAACTCTCATTATTTATGGGAGGGTTGGTTAATACTGGAATTGGTTGGCACTTTCCTTGTTTACACTCAGAAAAAGCAGCTGCACCTCTGCACACCAGGGGAGGCTTCTGCTGCTGGAGCTGGAAGAACTTGGGGCTGGATGGGTTTGTGCCCCGAGCTCAGGGCTGCAGTTGGGTGCTGCTGGTGCTCCCTCTGTCTCACACCCCAGGCCACATCCCCTCGGGCTCGGGAGCCCAGCTCCTGCTCTCCAGAAGGGAGAGTGACAGCATCAAAATCAGAGAGCAGATGCTGGTTCGCCTTGGCCACGGTGCCTTTCTGCTGTTTGTAGCTTCCCAGAGAGACCTCCCTAATCAGCAACAGTAGGTGATGCTACTTGCACAGACTGTAAATATATTTCACTGAGAATTTCGACATCTTTGCTGTTCCTGTCAAAATTTAGGCCCTGCCCTCCTCTCATCCATGTGAGCAATCTGTGCACTCACACGTGGTAAGGCAAACAGGAGGTTCCTTGCAGGGATAATGGTTGCAGGGTGAGGCCCCAAGACTTAAAGATTGTGAAATATCCCCATGAAAGAGTTTATAACAAAATTCATTGTTTTATACATATATTTATGTGTATATCTTTGTTAAATGCAGCTGGGGTAACCTCTTCCTAGGCAAGTATCTTTTACCTTACCTATTTATATGAAATGATTGCAAAGAAGTTAAAACATCTAAGAGCTTTTAATGCCTTAGAGAGATTTATAATGATAAGCTCCTTGACAGTTAAAATCTACTTAAGTAAATGTGTCCATTGCTGCTGAATGTAACTTTTAATAAAGTGTGTCATTTTATACATGTCTGTCTCATTCTTGGTGCTAAGGTTGGGGGAGATGTGTGTTCTGGTTTGGGAGGAGCAGGCTGGGGGTCATGGATGGGGGAGCAGGCTGTGGATGTGCACCCATTCCTTCATCTTGGACTGAGAGACAGGCCAAGGGCTTTCCCCACTCCTCTGGGTGAAAGAATTGACAAAGACAAACTGTGTCTCTCAACTGAGACAGCTTGGGCTGAGTAAATCTCTGGTCTTGTGAAAAAAGGAAGAGCCCTTCCTACAAGCCTGTGTCTGGTAAACTACACCATACAAGTGCTTTTTTTCTTTTTTCCCCAGCTGTTTGTTTTTTTTGTTTTTTTTTAACAGATAGTCAGTATTAATGAGGAAAAGAATAAGACCTCTTCCTAGTGAGAAAAAATCCTGCTAATTAATTAGTAAGAAAAATCCTATTAAATAGAGCGTGCTGTTTCTCCCGTGCGCTTGTTCCACCAACTTACTGAGGTTTGGAGTAGAATTAACTTTTTTTTCTATTCTCTGGCATGATTTTAAGGCTAAATAGAAAGGAGCTTGTTTACTAGTAGGTTTGTTAGATAGTTTTGCAAAAAGGATATCCTAAGAGAAAACGGTGTTCCAAGCACCAAGCTTTCAACCTAAGATTACAGTCATACTTTAAAAGCCCCCAAACCAGCATTAAGCTCCTAAGCCCAAAGGGGAGCAGTTTTGAATGCAGGACTGAGAAGCTAATGCCAAGGCTTTTCTGTTTCAAAATGTTTACCTCCAAGGCACATTTTAATTTAAGAGGTGTTTCAGGGAGCAAACCTCTCCCTCCACACTGGCTCCTGCCCGTTCTGGCCTGCAAGTGAATTCTGCTCCTCCCTTCCCACCGTCCCTGCTGCTGCTGCTGTGACAAAAGCATCTGCAGGCAAGGATGTTTTCTTTGGAAATCACGTGCTTATTTTCTGGGGAAGGCTGCCAAGTTTATTTTTGAGGAGAGAAAGCTGAGATTTAGGGCTGCTAACCTCCCTGCTGCCCCAGGATGCCTGCAGGAGCACAACTCCTGCTTGCAGGTACCTGTGCTGAACATCCTGAATTTGCACAAAATCATTCAAAACTCCTCAAAAAGAGCTCAGGCTGTGGGGGTTTTAAATGTGCAGTGGTGTATTGCTATCATAAGCTCACACTTGCCTGCTCTATTTATATGCTGCACTTTTTCTGGCCGGAGCAGGAAGCTGCAAGGCAGAAGACAAGCAGCCTTTCTAACTTTGCTATTTCAACGTGTTCCTCTTGCTGCAAACAGCCAAGAGTTAACTTTCTTTTTATACTGGAAGTTTCTTTCTCCATGTCTCCACCTTTGTCTGCTGCCACTCAGGTCAGGTGAGACCTGGGCATGTCCTGGACCATGGGGTTTACTGAGAAACCAAAGCAATAAGCTAAAATGTGTAGGAGCATGGTGTTCTTATGACTTAATAAGTCTGTTTAAATATTGTAGGTCGTCAACATCCAGTATCTGACTCAATGTAAGCAGAAGGTTTTCCTAGCAGCCCTTCTTGTGGTAAATCATTGCAGAGTCTTCATCCCTTGGTGGAGCAGCCATGAGGTCTTTGCCAAGGCAATGCACACCCGTGTGCAGGGCTGTGGGGTCAACCCAGCCACTGCTTTATGTGGCCCATGTCACCATTCAGATGCCAAGAGCAGTGTGGGGATCCAGTTACAGCCCAAAGACTCCAATTCCCTTTAAAAGTTACCCCCTTCTGGCCCCCCAAATCTGCAACATTTATAGGCTTTGTTCCCAATAACACTGAGCTGCCACTGTGGATTTGGGCACATCCTCAGTGTTTCCTGTAATGGCCTTCAACTGGGATATGTCAATCTGAATTTCACAATCCTCTCCTAGGAGCACTTGCTGCCTTATCAAAGATATAAGGATATTTTTCCTTGCTTCTTCTTTCCTGCCCCACCAGCATTAGAGGATGAAACACCAGGGAGCTGTGTTAGTTCAGTTCCTGCTGTAGAGACCCACGGCTGTGGGTTCAGCAGAGCACAGGACAGCCTTGAAATAGGGTTTAAAAAAATCCATTTTCAGTGAGTTGGTGTTGGATGATAGAAGCTGGCTCAGAGTTTGTATTATTTTTTATTTCAAGTCAACTTTTGCTGGCTTTGATGTTGGTTCTGGCCCATTTGCAGCCCACTGGGAGCTGCAATGGCGACTCTGTCTGGCATGAATGCTTCCACCCCAATTTGATAAAGCCAGCAGAATTCCTGGTGCTTCCAAAAACCCCTCCCAGCCTTTCATCTTTCTGTTCTGGGAGCTGAGGGGGTTGGTGCTCTGTGTGACTGCGTGTGGTGTGTGCACACACAGCCCAGTCTGAGGGGATTTGGGAACACTGGAATGGGAATGGGGACGGGTTGGCTGTGGCCCTACACCAGCAAAGCTGGTGTGAGCACTGCCCTCCCATGGGAAATGCAAATCCTGCTGCCTGTGGCAGGGCTTAGCCAAAGGAGGAGTCAGGAGAGGAGATCTTGGATCCCTGGAGCTGTCATGGCTCTTCTTATGCAGGTGTAAACATCTGTCCAGGTTCCTGGTTGTCAGCTGGGATGTGGGAAGATGCTAGCAGGGTATTGTACACCTGGCCCCAGACTGTGAGAGCTGTAAACATGACGTGTGAACAGTTCAGGGAAAGAAAGAGAACGAAGAAGGTTCAAGGGAAGGTCTCAAGGATACAAGAAAATGTTGTCAGGGATGGTGATTTTACTGGTGGGATGTACCAGAAGTTTGCTTTTGAGTTACTGTGAAGAATTAGTGTTACCAGAAGCTGGCTGTCCATGTCTTTGTCAATCTTGAGTGTCTTTTTGGAAGAGAGGATTCAGAGGTCCACTGAAATCTCTGTTGTTCAGAATCCTCCATCTATGAAATCTGGGGGTTTTTTCACAAGTTTGTCCACAGCACCTCACTTGGCACGAGTGCACTCTTACATGGCTAGCACAAATCTAAGTAAATAAAGAAATATAAACCGAGCTGGAAATTTACTGAGTACAAGCTGTCTTGCAAAATTGCCTGTGTTTCCTGGCTCTGGATGGGATGGAAATACCACAAAACTCTCTTCTCTCACAGTAACGTGATACTTCTGCTTCCGGGCTCAGCGCAAAGTGGGAGGTGGAAGCGTGGTCAAGAGAGGAAAAAGAAAAGCAAAAGCAAATTATAATCAAGCTTGTTTCTAACGTGGCAAAATCAAACTCTTAATTAGAATGCTCCAAGTGGCCACTGTGGTCATCTACTCAAACATCTCGTGTAGTGCAGGGTGTAGAGTTTCATCCATCTGCTCCTCTGTGGCACAGGGCAGGAAAAGGGAGCTAACCTGGCCTGGAAGTCTCCATGGGAAGAAGACATGGGGTGAACCTGCCAGCTGGTTCTCATCTGACCCCTCCTCAGCCCAAGTGCTGCATCCTGGCCAAGCAAACCTGGTTCCCCTGGGGCCATGCTGGTTCCTATTTCTCCAGGAGAGGGAAATCCAGTCTAATGCAATCTTGGGATGCAAAGCTTGTTCTGCAGCACAGGCGTTGTAATAATACCCCACATGTCTCAGCACATGGCCCTGGGTGGTGGCTGGGGCATTTGGCCACTGAGCCTATGGGGGCAGAGCCCAGCCCACCCCGTTCCAGGTCATCACCTCCAAGGCAAGGAGCACATAAGTGAAGTTGTCTTGTGGGCTGAATGTGATTCTTGTGCACTCACACCAAATCTAGGCAGGTATGGTGCTGCCAGATCACCTCTTTTTTCCCGGCAAATGCTTTTATTTTGCCTTGTGTGAGGGTGAGGGCTCCCTTCCCGATGGCCTTCCCTCAGCCAGAGGTTCACAGACACAATTTCTCCAGGCAAGTGACAAGCTATCTTATGGGGTCCCTGAAATTTTCCCCATCTGACCAAATATTTGGAGGCAGAAGTTACATCAGCTAATGTGGCAGGGAAGGAAACAAAGCTGTGTCACTGCTGGGACAGTGTGATGTGGCTGTGATATTGCTGTGGCAGATAATGCTCATGGTGTGAGCAGCCACATCCCAAGGAGAGGATGGCTGGGAATTTAGGGCACTGCACAGCTCCTCTCCCCTGATCCAACCTCCAGCATAGCACCTTCCTCAGTGTGAAACAGGGACATTGATCCACCCTGCCTTTGTCACTACTCCCCCCTCAAACGAGAGGGGTGAAGGTCTGTGTCCCCAGCACTGCCTGTGTCCTGGGTGTCCCCTCCTGCCTTTGCCAGAAAATGTCCTATTAACAGCATCTTCTGGGAACTCGTGGAGACCACACATGTCCTTTCAGCCAGGCCAACAAATAACCTTCAGCTAAGTCTGCCCAGGGCTGTTTTGGATCTGGTGATCTGCATTTAGAAATAGTCTCAGTTTTTTTAAATGTTGCCTGAAGCCATCTGCTCCCCTCTTCATTTTATGTCTTAATTGTCATTTATAACATATTATATGAGCTATTCAAAATCCAGACAGGCACTGAGGGGAAGCGAGTGAGTCCCAAGCTGCAACACACAGAAATCTCTGAAAGTCCTCCCTGGGTTTCAAAGGGCTTGGGGCTGGCACCCCCATCGAGAGAGCCCGAGTGGCTGCAGCTCAGTGGGATCCCGGCTCTGGGACACACCCCGTGCATTCCACGACTGCTGCCAGGGCCAGGGACTCGCTCTTGGCTGGAGCCAGGCAAGCCCCTGATGTCTGCAGGGCTGCTGGTGGCCGCTCTCACAGCCGGGGCACAGCCGGGGCACAACCAGGTCAGCTGCTTTTCTCAGGTCACCAGTGCGTGAGCAAATCATTCAGCCCAGATTTTCCTGGCTCCTAAACCTTTGCTCAGCCCACAAGGCTGCTTAGTGACTTAGCAGGGCTCTGAGGAAGTCAGCTATAAATTGCAAACACGCTATGGCCAAGTGACTGGCTGCGGTGTTTTCCACGTGCCATTTGTGACCCTAGAGGGGCTGGCTGGTAGCTGGGAATTACTGCCAGGGTGAGGAATGCCAGCTGCTTGAAGAAGCAATGGCTTCAGACAAAAAAAAGTCGTTTGCCTTGCCTCCTACTTTATGGCAAAATCTTTCCACCTCCGTGTTTTCTGCCTGACTCCGTGCAGGGCCTGGTGCTGTGATCCGGCAGGGAGCTGCTGTGGAACTCAGTCTGGTTTGTAGGGTCTGAGCTCAAACCACCCCAGGTGACAAAGCCACGGCCTGAGTCCTGCAGCCTCAGCAGGGCAGCATGGCCAAAGGGCACCCTGCTGCCCCTCAGGGCTGTGACACCTCCCAGGAGCACAGATGTTCCAGATCAGGCTCCAACTGCACACCAGCATGAGGTGGTGTGCAGTTGTGTTTGATGGGAATGAATTAACCCACTCAGCCCTGTGGGACGGCTTGAACTCCAGCTGAGACCCTCATCTTTTGGAAATGACAGCTGAATGAGCTAACCTGTGCTGGGAAATGTGCTGCTGCTCTTTGGTGACATCTCGGCTTGCTCTGGTGGCACCATGGTGCTGGCGACCATCTGAAACCCAGAGATATTTCCTTTTAGGAGATGCCTCTTGATTTCCTCTTGCTGCTGGTGCCAGACTCAGACAGCAGCCAAGGAGCAGTAAGTGCAGATGGGTGAGAGGGCTGCAAATGCCCCAGGCCAGGCTGCTCTGGCTTCTGAGCATCATCACAGTATGGGGAGTTATTACCACATTACTCTATTTTAATAATAATCTATTACACTTCAAACACATGAAATAAAGCAGGGCACTGAACATCGGTCTGCATGAATAAGGATTTTATGGTTGTTTGGGTTTTTTTAAGGAAATCCCTGGACATCAATGGGCAAACTGAGGGAGTCAGATGCTACAAAGAGAAGACAAGAGAAGGGTCCCAGCTTCAGGCCCCCTCTCAGCCCTGCAAGGAGCAGTCCAGGACAGCTGGCACTAATTGGCACTTTCCTTGGCAGCAGATGAAGTGCGGAGGAGACAATGGGGCCTGGGCTGGTTCCTGGTGCCTGGAGGTGATCCCCAGCACTGAGACAAAAGCTCACTGAGAGCACAGCCAGGAGAAGCTGCAGTGCCTCCTCCGCTCACGGAAGGAAAACCTGAGTTTGGAGTGTCAGTCCACAGGATTTGTGCCCACCACCAGGGCACATCCAAGCCCATGGGCACACGTGAAGGACAGCAGGGCCCACAGCTGACCACTGAGCACCAGAGGTGTGGCAAAGCCTGTGGTCACCTTGGCTGGCCATGAGCAGCTGGTCAAGCCCGTGACTCCCAGGGAAACGCTCAGGATCAGGCTTCCTGCAGGGTCCCATGCTGGGAGCTCACAGCAGGAGGGGAAAGGGTTTATGGAAAGCTCTGTGCAGTGGTGGCCTTGCTTCCTGCAGAGCTGGGCAGAAATGTAAAGCTGTGACACCTGGAACACGAACAGGCAGCTAGAAAGGCCAGGCAAGAGCAAGAAACTTCTTCATAACAGGACTTGACTTGGCAAGGAGGGGTAAAGGAAACATAACTCTTTTTTAAGAAATGAAATTATCATGTAACTTCTGGATTGCGTTATAACGGGGATTTTTGTGTGTATGAGCAGTAATTCCTTCAGCACTGTGCTTTTTTTTGGTGAAAAGTGTATTCATTATCTTAGACATCTATTGGCAGCTCAGAGGCACTGCTTCCTTTTGAACTTTGTGAACAAATTCAAATGGGGAGGGGGAAAAAAACCACCCCCTCCCCCACTTTCCAAAAAGTTCTGCATGGTCAAAAGGGCCCTGAGCTAAAGCTGTACCGAGGCTTGGGGCCAGTTGCAGCAGCAGCCCAGCAGTGTGACATCTGAACGCCTGTGTTTAGGATTACCACCCAGGTTCTACAAAACTAAAGATGCTTTTTAAATTATTTCATGAAATTCAAGCCAAGTGAAAGCGATGATGATCCCTGTTTGTCCCCTGGAGTGGGAACACACAGTTTAGGCTTGGGTGCCTTCCCTTGCACAAACAGGAGAAGCAGCTGAAGGACTTGGAAGCTGCAAGGATGGAGTGGAGCTCTCGGGCAGTAACCAGAGCTGAGCTGAGGGAAAACAGCTGCGAGCTGGACACCAGCAGCGTCCAGTGCTGTCCTCAGGGAGCGGTGGGAGGGGTGGTCCTTCACCTCAGGAGGTCCTTGGCCCTGCTGGTGCCGGGATTTGTCCCCCTCCAGCACCGCCCGGTGTGGCTGTGCAGTGCTGCTGCAGCTGGAGAAAGCAGCCAGGGGGGAGGAGGAGGAGCTGGGGAAGGCAAGAGGGGAGCTCGGCAGCTCACCAGGATAACGAGCTCACAGAATGCATATGCACGCCTGAGATGGAGCTGCCAGAGCCAGAGCCAGAGCC
>VZSR01002340.1:8378306-8402363 GCA_013398615.1 Brachypodius melanocephalos
CTCTCTCCTCTCTCCTCTCTCCTCTCTCCTCTCCTCTCCCCAAGTGTTTTGGGGCTGGTTTTCCCATGAGAGCTTTGCCTCCTGTGATGCTCAGAGCCACACAGGCCATTTACTTTGCGTGTGGAAGGGAATAATCACCATGGAAATGTGTAGCTATCAGCAGTGAATCTTCTAATCCCACAGGATGAACTTCAGGCTCAATCCCAGAGAAGGTGGTCCTCCTATCAGCATCTGGTGGTACTGCTGAGTGTCAGCCTCTCCTGACCACAGTGCTGCTTGTGAGGGTACAGCAAGGGCATTTTGCATGGAGCCTTTAGGGTATCTTAGAGGAGAAGAGGAGAAAGAACAACATTTCTACTTTTTTCCCCCTTTTCTTGTAGATTTTTTTCTTTTTTACTTGCCCTAGTTGCTACAATTATCATAACACACATGGCCCACTAAACAGGGGTAAAACCCACCAATTTCAAGCAGAAAGGCTGGAAGATTGGGGCCATCCTGCTCCTTGCAGTTGACACAACCACGCTCAGACTTTCACTGGAGCAGAAGGTGGGTTTGGGTGGTGCCTGTAGAGGCAGGGAGAGACATTTGGAGGAAGGCTGGATTCCATATGCTGGGCTGTAAGTCTCGGGGTTGTGCTGCCACAGCTTGTTCAGAGGAGCCTGTGGGATGCACTGTGCTGCTGCCAGAGCCAGTGTGCCCAGAAGCCACACATTCCACTGCTTGCACAATGTCTTGGGGGGTTTGCTTGGACTCCTCGGCCCCCAGGGTGCTGCTTTGCACAAGCACTCGTACCCTTGTGCTTGAGGGAGGTGCCCCCAGCCCCGTGGTGCCCCAGGGATGAGGAATGGCCACTCCCAAGTACCACACACACAGAAGTTCACCCCGGTCACCCGGAGGCTGATTCCGTGATTTAAGGCAGGAGGGGTTGATTCATTGCTCTCAGCACCCAGCACAGTGTGGGTGGTTTGGTTTGTTTCTTAACTCCCCTTTGGGACACTGCCAGCGAGGGCATCCCTGGAAGGACGAGGTGCAGCTGATGGTGATGGGGCTGGCAGGAGGATGACAGCTCCTGGGAAGGGCAGCAGAGGACCTCCAGCCAGCCAGGATGCCCAGGTGCACAGGGAGCTGCTGGGATGCAGCCCTGGCATGGTGCAGAGAGAAAACCTCTGCCAGCCGCCCCCACCACCTTCCACGGCCTTTGGCTGTCTGATAAAAATAGCCACTTGCCTCTGTGCTGTGCATGCAGTAGGCAGCTGGCCACTGGGACTTTCTTTTTCAGCTGATTGCGTGGCATCTATTTTAGCAAGTAGCTGCTCTCAGGAGGTTTTGCTGATGGAAACACCTGCCCACTGCTGTGCCTGCCCCAACCACCCTCCAGGCTCTGAATGCAGCTGGTGCTCCCATTGTGTCCCTGTCCTGCAGGGCTTCTGCCTCCCCACAAAGCCCACAGCCCTCAGTTGGTCACTAAATTTGTCATTCCTCAAAAGTGGGTCTCCCTTTGTCACTGCAGTAGATCAGCAGGGCCCTCTGCCTTCTTGGTGAGCATTTCAACCAAAACTTATAGAAGCAGGTTTGGGAAAAGGGACACACATTCTCCCACTGTGCCATGAAAAGAACAAGTTCAAACTAAAGTCCCAGGGCAGGCTAAAGCCTCGCTTCAACTGCATAGGAGCATTTAAAATGTAGGTCCAGGAACTCTGCAAAGGGGTCTCCAAGAAGGAGATGTGTTGTGAAGAGACATAACAACACGCACTCTCAGCCCACTTCTTGTCTCTGGAAGCAGCAAAGGTGCTGAGGGCAAACAGGTTCTGGCTTGGGAATGACTCATGTCCAGCCTCCTTCCTCCACTGTGCCTTTGAGCTCCAGCCTGTGGTTCCACACAGCATTGCTTTTCCCAGGAACAAGTGCCGATCAGGGGAATGATGGAGCAGATACTTCAGGGTGGGTTCTGTGCTGCACCACACAAGGAAAGCCCCTGATCAGCCCTCAGCACAGGTAGGGAAGGAGATATGGGAGTTAAAGGTCTCCGATGCTTTTATTTTCAGAGGCAATCAGCAATTCTGGCTGCCTTCACTGTGGGTTCATCTCAGGGCAGCTTCAGCTGAGCTGGCTTGCAGGGGCTGTAGTCACCTCCTATTCTGGAAGTCAAGGCCTTTGGAGGCCTTTCAGGTGGGAAAAAAGGGAGTGGCTGAAAAATGCAGCCCAGGAACGCAGCCATGCGTGGTCCCCAGAGGCTCCCCAGGCTGCAGCTGGCAGCATCCCCCTGAAACCGAGGGCTGCCAAGCTTCACAGGCAGTCATGGGACACAGCTCCTGTGTTGCAGCTCTCCCTGCATCCCCTGTGGATGCATTCAGAGTTGGGATGGGCTGGAATGGGTGGCTGCAGGGTGGAACCCGGTGTAGGGAGGGCAGGGAAGGAGCTGAACAGCTGCTGGCTGCTTTTCCTCCTGCCGTGTGCTGCAGGAAGCACCCTGAGAGGAGTCAAGTTCCTCCTGCTCCCACTCCCTTCAGGCCTGGAGTCTGTTTGGTGGAAAGAGTGAAAGGGGAGAGTAGACGAGTGCCTGTGGTACTTCCCATGGTCAGTAGTTTTCTCATCCTTCTCTCACAAGCTCTCTCAAACCCTCTCTCACAGGATCTCCAGACGGAGGCTGGAGGATACCAAGCCATCCCTTTCATGGAGCCAGCAGCCTCCCTGTGGACACAGGTCCTGCCTCTCACCTAGCTGCAGGAGCATTGCTCTCTCCCTGGCAGCCTGCCCAGGCACTGCCACAGCTCAGGGGTGGCCCTGAGTCCTGAGGGCCTCAGCAGCAGACACTCACTGCACCCTCAGGTTGTTGGCATCCACCATCCCCCTGCAACCCTGTGCCACCAGCACGATGCGACACTTAAGACATGCCTGCCATAGCTGGTCTGCACCCTTTGCCTCTGAAAACAGAGCTGTGGGTGATGCTGGAAAGCAGTGAGCAGAGGGAAGGGGTGCAGGAGGACTCCAGCTTGCCTCTGGCTGTGTGTCCTGCTGGCTGGGCGAGCTGTTTGCTTGTGCTGCTGCAGCCAGCCCTGGGATGGTGCAAACCAGCGGCTGCCAATTGACGTCAGAGGAGCGCCGGTGGTTTGTGTGAGTTGAGGGACTGCTTCTACTCAAGGTGGGTTTCCAACACCACACAGAAATGCTTAAATCCCCCCAGCTTCCCCTCCCTCTGCTCCAGGAAACAAGTGCCTTGTTTCATTCATTGGCTGCTTTGGTTATGGCATGAATCCTGCCCATATTTTGGCTACTCGGTTGTTTGCTGAGGACCAACCAGCCCAGATAATGCTAGCAAAGAGCAGGAGAGTGAAAAAAGAGGGGGGAAATAGGGCAAAGCCAAGTTTAATCTCCTCTGCCTCAGTTTGTGCCACATGTTTCCAGACAGGACTAAAGCCATGTATTTTTTTTCTTCTCGCATTGCCTGAGATGTTTTTGAGGCTTGTGAAAAAGCAGGATACTGAGTTCCTGCTATCTTTCTTCTCTTCCCTTCAAATCACTGCATCTTCTGTGCAATATGTCTGGGCCAAGGCAGTTTGTTTGAACTTGCTGCATTTCCCCTTGACTACTCAAGTTTTCCTTCAGCCACTTTATTTTTATTTTGAGTTGCTCTTATTAGCTACAATCCCTCTCTTTTTCACTTGTCTCTGGCGGTATTTGACAGTGACAGAGTCAGTACATTTTCCCTAAGCCCAGATCAATGTCTTTAACTACAACATATCTTTCCAAACCCAGAGTGATTCCTACAGGGAGTGCTTGGTGGAGCCACTACTTTGACTTCCATGGACTTTGTGTCAGGCCTGTGCTCTCAGATCACTCCACACGCGTTGCTGCCAATCCGTGGGGCTGGACCCTTTAAGACTGTCCAAAACAAACACTCCCCGGGTGAGATCAGTGCACAGACCATCACGTGAAAAGCTCTGTGATAACAACTGACTGCGTGTTTGCTTTCATATGGCATTGATTCTTATTTCCCTGGCTATTTTTAGTCTTCAAGGTTGTCCCTTAATAAACCCGCTTTCTTTAATAGCTGGTGTTGCCCCTAGCATGCTGCAGCAGGGCTAATGATGCTTTGCATTAGGTGTGGGAAATACGAATTAGTTTCTCATCCATTTCAGTGCCTTGAATCAGATCCCCATACAGCCACTGAAAGAAAAACCCCATCAAGCTCCATACCAGCCCCAAACGACATGTTCCTGTTAGTGGGAAAGCCTTACAGTAAGATGTGCCATGCTCAGGCAAAGACAAATCAAACAAGTCTTTATTCCTCTTCTACTCTGCCTGTTTTTTCCCTCCAGGGAAGAGGATGTGTGACCCCAGAGCTGTCTGGGGATGTGGAGTGGAGCAAGCCTGGCACTGAGCCCCAGCTGGAGTGAACCTTTCAAACGGGGTCAGCCTCCCTCAGGGATGAGGATGAGCCTTAACACCCCGTGATCCTGCATGTCCTGCAGGCCTCTCTTGCTCAGTGCAACACCTGAGCACAGAGGGGTCCCTGGCTGTTGTCTGCAGGTCCTGAATTTTCCCTTTCAGGTGTAATTTGGTGGCATTAAGACCAGGGCCTGCTGTTCCCACCATGCAGTAGCCACACTTGCCTCCTGGGCTAATGAAATGCCCTTGTTGTCTATTAGCAGGCAATTATCCTGTGGGATTTTCAAGCACTGGATCACTGGAATTTTTTGATAGTTTGCTGTAAGCAATAGCATAATCAGTGGCTGGAGAAGTCAGGAGAAGTCTCAGGAGCCAGTTTGCAAATCATGCCACCCCTTGGGGCAGCTCACATGGAGCCCATAGACCCTGTGCCTTTTGTGGGGTCAGAGGATTATATGCCAGGCTAGTCCTGCCTCACTGGAAAATGGAGAAGCAGGAGAAGCACTGAAACCTGGGTGGGGTGACTGAGAAAAATTCTATTAGAAATAAAGTGGAGATGCAACTCCTGTTAATTCAGAAGCACAGAGTTTTGCTAGCTGAGATCCTGCAATTTCCTTTTGTACACAAGAAAAAAAAAAAGGCAAAAAAAAAAGGCAAAAAAAAAAAAAAAAAAAGCTGAATGTATGCAAAAAGTAGCCTTACCAGAATACATATATAAATATATGAGTACATCCCATAAACTGCCCTTTCCCATCTCTCCCCTCTCCCAGTCAGGTCACAAAATTTCCTTCCTTTGGTGACAGCAAAGAAGCCTGGCTGCCTGGGTCCCCACCCGAGGCAGTCTGGAAGAATTGGACAAGCCATAAAAATACACTAATTTTCACATTCCTAACCTAACAACGCTTTGGCTCTTGAAAACCCAAAATGCCTGATTTCTGGGGGTTTATTTTCTGCATGTTTTCACTGTTTCTCAGCGCGTTGGCAGGTTTGGGCAGCAAAATGGGGTGGGAGGATTTTGTATTTCCTCTTGGGTCCCTTCATGTGTGTGCTGCTCTCCTGCCTGGATCCACAAGGTGGAAGGGAAAGTGTAAATGTCTATTTTCTTCCCTTTTCAGTGTGATTGTTGCCTAAACTATCCCACCAAATCCCTGGTGACCAGTAGTGTCACTATAAATGGGGATTGCTGCAGGGCTTAGTTGACTCGGGCACAGTATGGATCTGGGACACCAGCTTCCCCTGCCCTCCCCGTGTCTGCTCTGGCAGCTGTGGAACTGGAAGAAAATGTCCTAAAAAAGACATGAGGGTGGTTTCCACACACCTCTGCATGTGTGCAGCTCTGGCTCCAGCAGTGATGCTCCCAGCCAGCCTCATGGAGGACAGATCAGGGAAAGGATTCCTCTCATCATAGTTTCGGTGAAAGAGAAATCCTACACTGAAGTGAGGAGGAATCCCTCTTCAATTAGCTTTGGGCTAATTAAAAATAGTTCTCTTTACACAGCTATGAGAGTGAAACGGGGTTAAAACCCTATCTCGCTCAAATGTCCCATTTCCAGGACAATCAGGGCTCATAAAGCTCAGGCCTGCCTTAATCGGTGTCACTCTCTATATCCCCTGTAACTTGAGGTCAGCCCAGCACTCACCAGTCATAATCCATCTGACTGAAGGAGAAGGCAGGTACTCAAATCATCCTCTGCAGGTTATTCTCTCCTCTCAGGCCGGGCTGCTGCTCACCTTTGGTGGCTGACTCTCAGATGTCTGTGCCGGGCAGGGATACCTGGGTGCACCCAGGTGAAGCAGGGGGTCGCTGGTGACTTTGGGTGGCCTCAGCTCCACACTCTGCAGCCAGTCACTGTAAGCCTTAGAGGCTATTGCATCTTTACTCCAATGTAAAGATGGCTTTGTGGAGTATTGAGGTAACAAATTAAATAGCCATTGCCCACATCTCCTTTAAAAAGAAAGGAAAAAGAAATCACCAGCTCCCCCACAAATTTGAAGTTTAGACGGAGCTTTCAATCATTTCCTTGGACAAAGGCATGGAGACCAGGTACAAAAACCAAAAGAAAAATGTACCCCAGTCTTTGTAGATGCAATCACTGTTTATGCGTGTGGCTACAGAGGCAATTTAGCAGACGATAAATGCTACTGAGTAGCGATTACTAGAGGCAGCCATTTAGCAGAAAGCAAAAATCCCTGGGGAGGAGGAACTGCAGAGACCTGGGGTGAGCTACCCCCAAAATTAACCTTTTTGGAGCCCTTGCTACAGGTGCTGCAGTCTGTGTGCAGAAATGACCTGGCGAAGATGTTGCTGGCTGAGGGCCCAGCAGTGCCTGACGTGACACGGGACAGGGCTTCCCCGGGCCTCAGGACAGCCCGGCCCTGCCCTGGGCTTTGTGTTACAGGCCCAAAGGAGCAGAGATGGCGGCGGCTCCCCGGTGCCTGCCGTGCCCGCTGCCTTAAGGAGGCCTCGAGCTTCGCGCCCGGGACGGAGCTGCTGTTGTTCCTCTGCACCTCCCTCGAATCCCCCTAAGCCAACACCCTTTGCTAAGACCGAAAAACATTTTCCAGACGCAAGCATGTGTACGTGTGTGGGTGGGTGGGGTGCAGGGGACTATGAAAATTTCAAGGCGAGGTATGACATCGTGGCTTTCTAAATATAGAGGACCTGAGCTGCGGCTTCTCTCACACGCTAGCAGCGTGCTTTCTCTTTCGAAAGGCCCCCAGAGCAAATATTGCACTGGCTGGGAGCGTGAAAAAAAAAAGGGGAAAAAAAAAAAAGAGTCCTGCGAGTTGATTGCAGCTCCCGGCGTTGTTGCGCAGAGTTGTTTTTTGGGCAGAGCTCCAAGCGGTGCCCACGCAGCGCGGCCGGGCCTGCCGGGCGCAGATGGCCGTCACATGAGGGCTGGTGGCAGCCCCAGCGTGGGGACAGCGCCTGCCGGGGCTTCCCCTTCGCCCACCAGCCCCTCTGGCCTTCCAGGGGCAGCAGGGGAGGGACAGGGACACCGACCCTGGCGGGGCTGAGGATGTGACATTTTGGCTCCCCGCGTCTCGGTTCCCTTTTCGCCGCCGTTGTTGTTGCTTTGGTATTTGCATAGCACGACATGAAAATGCCTCGGAGCCAGAGGAAAGTGGTAGCTGCTGCTTCTCCTTTTAAAAAAAGCCAAGCATTTATCCGTGCAACACCATCGCTCTGTGTGTGTTCAGGGTGGAGGAGCAGGCATGACACCAGAGGGTTATGGCCTTTGGAAAAGTTCTGCAGAACTGAATTTAATCGAGACAGATGATCTCTAAGCCAAGCTATAAAATCCGGCAGAGAGTTATATCCCAGTAATAGACCCTATTAGAGGGTCTAGCACAGTCTATAGAAAGGATCTCCTCTCTATTAAATTCTCTAGGGCTTGAGTTCTCATTTACACAAAGGGCCCTTTTAGCTGTGTAAAATGGCCATAAAGTAGGTGTAAAGATGATTGATGCCGTCTTTACAACCCCTTTACACTGGGAAAACAGTGTAAAGTGGCCAGGTTGCAAATGAGAATCACACCTGGGTTTGTGAGAGTAAATTACATCGAGCCCTTCACAAATTCTGTCTGTCCATAGAGGTTTAATCCTACCCCTTTCTGTGGAATTCACCTAAAAGATAAATTTCCCAGGCTTATACAAAATTGTTTTCTTCTTCAACACCTCTGTCCTTTCCAAGCCTTTTAGTCCCGGTCTTTTTCCTGGTGCAGTCCACGTGGACTCTGACACTGGGTAAAAGCTGGGAGGTGTCTGGATATGCTGTGGTAGGTGAAAATCCTTTAATTAGTACTTTCCAAAATTCTTAATCCAAGCAAGATACACATTGTAAAACCATACCTGGGGGGAAACTAGTTCCTAAACCTTCAGTTCTGTTTCTCCATCTCTCCTGTTCTAGTTTTATGCTCTTGAGATACATGAAAAGGAAATAGATCGAAATGCCCCGTATTTATTCATTAAGCATATAAACCACCAACAGAATGCATGATGAATATTGCTTTCTTCCAGAGCAAAGGGTTAAGGTGCATCGTGCTGATTAGCAAACCGAATTTGTGTCTGGAAGTGGAGGGTGAGCTGATACGGAGGTGCACAGCTTGTTAAAAAGAGCGGGCTCTGTTCTCCAGACCTCCCTTCTCCTCCCTGCCGACACGCCGAAGGCATTTACAGCAGCTCTGTGATCATCCCCGCTGCGGCTGCCGTGCTCCAGAGCAGCCCCGGCAAATCTCAGCCCAGGGTGAGCAGGCAGAGGCCAGGCACCGCCTGCCCAGCCCCATCCCACAGCCGCCGGGAGCCCAGCACCTGGGAGGCGATGGGAGACAGGCAGTGAAAACATGTGGGTGAGGCAGAGGTCAGAGGATTAAGGAGACAAAGGGCAGCTCTGGTGGAAATGCCGCTGGGCCAGGCCTGCAGTGCTGCACACCAAGCTATTCCCTGAACAACAGAGACGTTTGGGATGGGCAGGGAGGGAAGCATACCCTGCTCTGCCAGCAGAGCCTCCCTCTTGCTGTGCCAGCCATGGGCGCAGTGCTGAGGGTGGGAGGAGGCCCCAAAGCTCAGCTGTCATTCAGACTCGCTTTGATCTCTTTCCTGCTTCTCCTTATCTTCTTTGTGGAGAGAGGATCCCACATTTTTGGCTGGAGGGAGGGGCAGGTGCACCGAGGGCTGTGCAGGTAGGAGGAAGGTACATCCTCTGCCCTGAGCTTCCACAGAGAGCACGGCTGGAGGCGTGTGTGGGATGGGGGACAAACCTGAGCACACCACAGGTGAGAGGTGTACCCATGTGCAGCCCTGTGTACCCCTCTCCAGGCAGGATGGCCCTGGCACAGGTCTGTGAGCACTGCTGGCAGCACATTCCACCAGAGCCGTGGGAGATGGGCTGGCTCCTGCCAGATCTGCATGGATGGCCCCAAGGATGAGTCTGACATCACCAGCCCTCCATCCCGCTCCTCTCCTGTCTCAGCTTGCCCCAGCAGTGCCTGGGAGGCAGACTGAGGTCTTTGGATGGGTGGTGACACGGGCACCTTTGCAGATGTGCCCTGCAGCGAGGCTTACAGGTGGTTGTTACTTTTAGGTGCATTAAAAAGGTCATTTGGAAGCAGATCTCAAAACCCCTCATGTTCTGCAGCTCCTCACTTTGTGGTTTGGCAGAGAGCACCTTGGTGATGCTATGTCTACTCCAGAGGCACTTTCCATGACTAAAGCTACAGCCCCTACACCCAGCAGTGCTCTAGGTGGGCCACAGGAGACCTCTATACGCTGCGATCTTCTGACCCTGAAGACTTGATGGTCTAATTCCTGGGTGATGTGTGATCACCATATGTAAGACAGTTTTTTTGGTAGGATTAGAGCTCCTTAGACAACTAGGTTTTTGCTAGTCTGGGTTTTTGACTTTCTGATTACTATTTTTGCTGCAGAAAGTTGGCTGTTTTTTTCTTTGAAGCCTTATATAAATTTCATTTGCTTCCTCCTAGCTAATGATTATGGCACAATTTTTCTGGCATGTGACTGCTCCACCCCACCTCAGAGACATCCTTGTTCTGGCTGGATCGGGAAATCCCTCGTCATGGCAGGGTGTGAGCACCAGCTGGCTTGCTCTTGCACAGATATGGATCAGGAGGCAGTGCCAAATGCTGCCAATTAGGAATTGCTCCTAAATTTAGATGTCCATGCTGTGCAAGTGGAAATGGCAGTTCAAGGGACGAACCAATGTGGTTGTCTTGGTGTAAGGCTAATAAGATGAAAAGCACTTCTAGAGTTGCACTTTCAGGGTGAAAAAGCACTGCTTGAATATACTTTGTTTTTCCATCCTCATTAAGAAATCATTATCCTGTTGCCATCATCATTATCAAAGATGTCTTTGGGAGACTGGCAGTCTCTTCTTGCTTCCCTCCCTCCACCCCATTTTAAAAACATTCATTGTTGCAGGGATATATCTTTCAGGGCTGTTGGCCCAACTCCACTGCTGGTGTGTAAGGCTGATTGTCTTCAGAGGAGTTACACCAAAAATGCATTTGGCCTTTTGTGCTTGGAGTATAATTGGTGGAACTGGCTAAAATCCGGGTTTGTCAGCCTGCAATTAGAGCAATGTGGACCTAGTTTTCAACATGACTAGTGATTTAGGGCCTCTCTACTTTAGGGGTGCAACTCAAGGTTCCTTAAACTGGTCTTTTCTCCCAAACATCAGAAATCTGCCTGGGGTCTCAAGCAAGGCTCACCAAAGAACCTTCAGTGAACTCACTCATATTTGTTGTTTATTAGTAATTGGGTTAAGTAGCCTATATCATTAATCACTCTGAAAAGTTATATGTACATTTTATATGGCAGCCATCAATATATTCACTTTGGTGTTGGTTTCAGCCCACATTGAAAGAGGTCTTGACCTCCCTCATTACTTTCCTGAATGTTAAATTCCCATCAGGTTAGCGTGGATTACACCCAGAGCACCAAGATACAATATATTCCCAAAGCATGTTCCCACTGATATAAGTAAGCAGTTTGGATCAGATCCTTATCTGGTAGAAATTGGCATAGATTCTCTGAAGGCAAGAGGGAAATGGACCCTATTTTGTAATGGCTGTAGCCCTGCAGATGAGTTCCCAATGATTTTATCTATAGCTATTAAAGATCCTCTTTGGGGAGCATTTGTACAGCTGCATCTTTCAGATGCCGTGACCTCCAGCTAATCTCACAAGAGGCCTTTTCTCAAGAGCAGCGGTACAAAACACTCCTAAAATGTGTGGAAAATACATTCATGAAAGCCGTGTGAGCGTTTTTCCTCATCAGGAACACTCCAGGCACCCATCCCTCCGCGGTGCCCGCGGTGGCAGTGCCCATCCCTGCCCACCAGCCCTGCCAGCCCAGACCCTACACTTGCTGCCCCTGGCCTTGGGCCTCCGTGAGAGGCTGGAAGCGCGTGCCCACGTAGAAGACCTGGTACCGGTGCTTCCACACCACGAAGCAAGTCAGGAGGCACACCAGGGCTGCCACCAGGTTCAGAGCCATCTGCAGGAGGAGGTACAGGCCGAGAAGGCTGCTCAGGCTGCCGCAGTCGCCTGCGTCCTGGTACAGGAAGGTCCGGCCCAGGGGGTCAGCAGTGTCCAGCTTGCACTGGCAGGACTCCTGGATGGTGTCACAGGTGAACCTGGTCAGCTGCAAGTAGTGGTGAGCAGCAAAAGCCACTGCCAAAACACAGGCAACCAGAGCCAGGGCGCTCAGGAGAAAATACAGCAGCTGAAAGAAAGGAAAAATGAAAGAGATAAAACCCCTTTTTCCAGCTTCATAGAGGTTGAGGAGCACACAAGGAATGCAGCACACATACTTTGCAGGGAATGCATATCCTCAGTGTACTGATTGGGTGCTTCAACAACTGCAAGGCTCATTATGATGAGAAGTTCAGCAGGTCATCTCAAGAGCTTGCCCTGCATGTTTTATATGAGCATTGCCTTGCAATTTTGAGGCCTGGGGAGAGCACCAAGGAACTGGAGTGTCTATACATCAAGAAGCTTTATAGAAAGGGAGGGAGAATTTTCCTCTCCAGTCATACCTATTTTGACAGGACTCATGGTCATCAGCTGAGACAAACTAGTGCCTGGAAGCAGAGCTGAGCAAACTGAACTTCAGGCTGCCATCTTACCCCAGGCTGTGCTGAGATGTAGGTGTTTTTGAGACTTTGCTCATGTGTTATTCTTGGTTTGCATGTCCAAATAAATCTGATTTATACTTGCAAATCAGGCATTGGGGTGGCTGATCTCCTGCTTGTGGCCCTGTGGATGCAGCCAGCCCGTTTGCTTCCCAGGTCCCACTGTGGAATGGGAATCCAGATCTCCACAAAAAAAGTGTGTGCTGTGCTCAGTCTGCTTCCAAAACCTGTCCCATAAACAGGGGGAAGTCTTTTACAGGCATGAAAGGGCAGCAAGCACCTTTCTTTTCCCAGTGCTACAGTGTGAGAAGGACAAGGGTCTGCTCGTCACCTCCACTGCTCCTCACAACAGTTGCAGCTTAAAAATAGCCTGGCTTCTATCAAGGGTAGCTCTGTGGAGTCCACCCCCACAAACACATGGAAACTGGCAGCAAGTCAGAGCCTTTGACACTCCGGGATTCACCTGAGAGCTTTGGATACCAACACATATGGACTTCCCTTTGCTTTTGATAGCTGGAACTGGCAGTTGCTGCACTGCGTACAAAATATGTGTGAATGTATATTAAAATCATGTTCTGTGTTTAGCCAAAATCGCATTTTTTGGTTCTGTTCAGCACTGCAAAAACATTTATTTTCCTTGGCGTCTTATCTGTCAGACACATGGCATGGTTGGGAATCTGTTATTTTAAACAGCAGCTTCTCTCTTTCTCTTAACCTCAATACTGTGAGTAAAATATCAATATAAAAGCATTTTTTATGACCTTGAAACCCCTAGTATGTATGTCTTGATAAAATTCACACTCCTGGTATATTTGTCTTATATCTACAGTGTGAATCATTCTGTTTTGTTGCCAGCTTGAAAAAAAGTTTGGGATTACTGCAGGTCCTGAAGCACTATGTACATTTTCCCCCTCATATACCAAATTCATACTGAAAGATCTTAGTTTTCAGGACTTGGCTGCTATTAAATTTAATGACTTCCCCTGTGGCCACAAACCAAGGGCAGCTTCAAAATGAGGGTGGCTCATATTAAACACAATTACTTTGCCCCCGCAGCTTTCAGGGGAAGGGTCCATGGGAAAGGTGAAGCTGGAAAATGGGACCACTTCCTCATATGAAGCATACAGAAGATGGAGTGCTGCTGACTGATGGACCCCCTCCAAACCAAGATGTGGTAATTCATAAGGCAATGGCATTGTTTTCAAAGATGGTGCAAATGTGTTCAGTGGGGAAAACCAAAAATGGACAAATTGTTCGTTGTTCTGTGATATGGAAGTCCTGGTGGAAGTCCCTGGATTCAGCCCAGCAGAAGACAGAATCAGGCCTCCCTAATAGATGAGATACTAAGCCAAGACTACACCATGTGCCTGATTCTCCCTTGGCAGGTATTTTATTTAGCTGCCAACTTCTATCCAAAGTCAGGGCACAACAGCCTAATCTATGCTCCAGGTACAATAAAGGAGAATTTGTCTGTTGTGCTCCTAAAGGGGAGGAAATCTCAGCATCTGAATACACAGGCAGCTCCTATGATAATCCTTGGAGGCAAAGGGAGATGCATGGGGGACACAGGGCAATTTCCAAAAAGCTTATTATTCTCACAAGATGTTTGCAGAGGAATCTCTCTGCGAGCTGCTGAAAATGAACACGTTTCCAAATATCAAAGGTGAGCCAAATGCAAGCACTGCCTCTGAGGGAGCACAAGACAGTGAGTGCTGAGATTCCATCAGCAGATTAATCACATGCCAGACCTGGAGGCAACTGCAGCATCACAAATACAACTGCGTGGTGGGCTCTGCCCAGGAACCAGGACTTGCCACTGGAAAACTGTTTTTTAACAGCTTCAGAGAGACAGGCACTGCAATTGCTGCTTAAATAGAAGGAGAAAAGGGAAGTGGGGAGAGACAGTGTACAATGAAGTCAGAGAATGGCAGCTCATCCTCCTTCATGTTCCTCGTATGAGGAAGAGACATTTTAGCAATATTTACTGGCAATAGCTTTCCTCCATGACTAAATTGAAATAACTAACAGGAAGATGGATTAAGTTCCTCATGGAAAAAGCTCCTCATAGTTATCAGAGGCGAAAGCAGAGGGGTTTGCAGAGGAGGATCAGGAGGCCCTTTTTGAGGGCAGTGGTGGCTCAGGCAGGAGCCCCTGAGGGAACAGGAACCGTGGTGTGTCACGGCGTGGGTTGGACATGTGGGGGCAGAGGGTGGCACTGCCCCAGAGGGTGCCGTGGGCAGGACCACAGGGAGTGATCTGTCAAATGCCAGCACAGAACCCAGGAAATCCACAGGATGGCTCAAGATTTTCCTGTGTGGCACTGGCTGCTGCTGTCCTCCATAAAGAGCACAGCCACCTTCCCTTTGGGCAGCCTCCCTTTCTCAGGGGCACATGGCGTGCTGTGGGTACCCACAGCAGTCTCGGGAAGGGACTTCTGCCCAAAGCAGTTCTCACACCTCCTTCTTTAACAGGATCCAGGGCTCCTGCAAGTGTGAAATGAAAGAAGCAGCTGCCCAGAGGGAGGAAGGCACGGAGGATTGCACAGGTCTCCTGTTTTCCACCCCGAGGGAATTGCTCACAGTGGCCAGAGGGTCACCTTGGGGGTTGACCCAAATCGCCCAGGCCTCTCTGTGTGTGTGTGCTTGTATGGTCCTCCTCTCACGGTGATCCTTGGGCTGTGCAAGGGAACTTGGGATGCTTAATGCACTCCAGGGAAGCCAAGATTTTCCTGTAGGATGATGCTTGGCTGATGGGAGCCAGCCACCAGTGTGAGTGCAGGACCTGGGCCAGACCCCATAAGGACAGTCGGAGCAGATTGGGCTGAACCCAACTGCAGTGCTTGATGAAGCATCAGGCCCTCAAGGAGAAAAGAACAATTCTCTGAACAATCTGTCTCATGACTGCAATCTTGCATCCTCATCCTTGCCATAGCTAATGCTCATTTTTAGTTCAGAGACAGCCTTTAACTGGAATTCAAAGATTTGAGAAGTGATACTGCAGATGTAGATGAGTCCAATGTGATCAAAGCCCTGGAGGAGAGTTTTAGCTCCTATTTTGTTAAAATAGGTATGAGCCATTCAGACAGAAGCCATTGGTCCTGTTTATATCCCAAACTGTGGGATAACAGCTCCTAGCAGGGACATGGGACAGGAGAGGTGAACAGCCTGGGAATGCTGGAGTTCTGTGGCATGCTGCAATAGGAAATGCTGGGAAGGGGGATTTGGGGGAGGAGGGTGCTTTGGGGGAGAAACAGTCCATGGGCTATTGACTGAACCAGGGAGATTTAAGCTCTAATTGTGCCAGGTGACGAGGAATGGTCCATTTTACGGGAGCAACTCCAAAACGTCTCATCTCCTACGGGGAACGATGGCTCACATTCCTTACCGTCAGGGTGGGTGGCAGAGACATCTGAGCTGCCCAAGCCGACATGCCGTTCCCAACGCGAGGGATGACTCCCTTCCTGCCTGGATGCCAAATTCAATTTACTGCTGCGGGGCAGGCAGTAAAAAGCCTGGCGTGGCAGCCCCCGCCCAGCCCTGTAACCTTCCTTGGGGATGGAAAGGTGACAGGGGACAATGCAGAGGCAGCCACAGGGCAGCCACAATTGTCCTTCTCCCTTTCTTTCTTTAAGTACGGGAGAAGCTCGAGAAAGACACAAAAGACACACCGGGGTCTAATTTCTAAGGGAGGATGGATGGTTTGAAAAGCTGCTCCTTGCATTTTGTTTCCTTCTGCCTTTTTCCAGTTAATAATCACTGTTATTTGGTGCTGCTTGCGTCGGTATTTTCCTCGGTTATTATGTGTCTGCAAAATATTAAGAGCCCTGAAAATTACAATAATAAGGAAAAATAGCCCAGGAAAAATGGTGTTAAAAACAAGCGCTCTCAGCCTTGTTTCTCTAGTTGCTCACCAGTGTCAGCAAAGAAGTTTTGGAGACAAAGGTGGGGTATGGTGCAGTTCCTGCAATGCTCAGATGGGAATTTGCTTTGTGGGAGAATGCATGTGCCCATGCTTTCCGAGTACTTTCCCATTAAATATTAAAACTTGGTTTAAGTGGGCTCATTTTATGCCACCCTACTTCTTAGAATCCTGCTCACTATCTCCACTTAATCTACTTAAACTCTCACACACTTCCTAAATTATTCCAGCTTTGTCTATATCCCTAAAACATGGTAAATAAAATGGTATCTTGTTCCGATTTGAAATGTTATTACAGTTTCCCCCTTATAGGATACAGTTTCTTCCTTGGCTGCCTCAAAAGTAACAGAAAACCATTCCTGCATTTCAGGTGTATTTTCACTTCTTTTCCTGTGGTCATAAAAATATCCCCTGCATCACCTCTTCTGATTATATTTAATGATGTGAGAAGGGAAAAAAAATTAAAAATGTTAAGGTACCTTCACCGTGAACTGCATACATGTCTTCTCATCAGGTTGGTACGAAATACAAAGCATAACAAATCCCACTAAGGCCACCACACAGACCTGCAAGGGAAGAGATGTAAAATGTGTCAAGGTTAGGAAAAAAACCCCTATAAAACACAATTTTTCCCCCAAAGCCAGGACACCTTTCTGGGTTTACAAAACCGTAACTCAAGAAGCAGTGTGGAAACAAAGTCATCAAAGACACAGCACAGCAACAGCCCCCAGGGTGTGTGTTGAGTTTTTGCCCACAAAACCATCAAAAAGAGCAGAAGGCTTCTGAAGTTGGGCTTGCAAGCTCAAAGAGCACCATCCTATGTAGATCTGGGTTTTGACAGGGTTTTTATGCCACCCATGCAAGTTTTAAATCATCAAACCATGGCTGCCACTGAGTGAGAAGCAGCAGAATTTATTGCAGAGGCTTTCACCCTCTTCTGGGGTGGACACCTTACTAACAAAGATGTTCATCTCCCCTGCAATCTGAAACTGTGTTTTAGCCCTGTGGCAGTAATTGCTGAAGGTTAGAAGTAATGGAAAAGTACTTGCACAAGTGTTTATTCATTTAGCCATCTTTATTATTAATTTTGGATTCATCTGCAGCAGCAGATACTCACAGGTTGGCATTTTCCAGGTAAGAAGGGAAGATCCTCCTCTGAGGAACTAACCCAATAAATGTGATTTGCTTTTTTGTGTTTAGAAAACACAATGTGTCTCCACACTGTGCTAAACACTCCAGTCAAGTGCCCTCCTCGCCCACTTTTTGGAGGATCCGTGAGCAATCCTCACAGGAGGACTTAGGAGCAGCAGACTCCTGCTTTTTGGCAGGTCATCCCCTGGATGGAGGAGTTGGGTACCCAGGCACCAGGTGAGGGCTCCCTGTGGGGCTGGATCTGGGCATGGGAGAGGCTGCTGGCAGCTGAAGCTGTGCTTGGAGGAATCTGTGCTTGTTTGAGCTGCCTTGGAAAAACAGGTGAGTTGATGGCATGCACATGGTATCAAATGACCTTTCAATCACACCTTTTAAAGCCATTTTAGGTGTGATGAGCCTTAGTGGGGACTTTGGATGAGATCAAGCACTGTCCTTTCAGAGGTCCTCTCTACACACAGGGCCAGGAGCAAGTCTTCACCTCCCTGCTAGGAGCATCTTGGGTATAAATGACACCTATTAAATTCTCAGTGACTACAGCAAGATTCTGGGGTGTTTTTTACCCCCTCCATTTTACTTCTGAAGTTTGGAAGAGTTATCATTAATTTGAGGCTTTCTTCTTTCCCAGAGCAGTGGGATTTGCCCTGTGGCCAGAGCCATGGGTGAGCTGCCTTTGCCAAGGTGGGGCTATGCCACAGAGGTGCCTGCAGGAGTGTGGGGCTCCATCACAGCCCCATCCCCACCTGCATGCCCTGGAAGTGCTGCTCACATCCAGATTTCCAGCTCCACACGGAGCTTGACCTGCAGTGAAAAATGCCCAACTGTCCTTTTGGACAGTAATGGATAAATATGTTCCTTTTATGATCTTGTCACAGAAAGTATCAAACTTTTTGCATCTGCATTGCTGCTGCAAGGCCCAAGACAGCAGCTATGCAAAGAAGTGCCTACCAACACACACAGAGCCATGTCCCTCAAGAACCTGGGGGATTAGTAACACTTTTCCCCATGAAGTTTTATTTGATGCCATTTCAGTAGGACATGAATAGGAAGTATTGCCCGAGAACATTTCTAAAGAATGCGTCAGTATTATTTACTCCTTCCCATGTCATGTGTATTTATATTCTGGTCCTGTGACTTACACATGGCCTCCAATTTATTTGTTTCTTTCTTTTTATTGTTGACAGCCGTAGCTGACAGGGTTGTCTGGGGAAAAAACAACCTTTCTTGTCAAAGGTCCTTCAGAGCTGGGGTTTTTTTGCCCTGTAGGGCTTCTGTGTGACTCAAGCATGTTTTATTTCTCAGGATTAATCACCTATGTCCTTGGTCCCTTGCACTGTATATTGATCTTTAAATTCAATTAACATGTCCATAAAACTTAAATCTTAAGAGCTTCTATTGCTGATAATATCCAAATTATAAACTCCCCCAGTGGCACTAATGGCTGAAGGAGAGAACCTGCAGCAAGAACCGGGGCAAAAAAAAAGAGCTTAAACACACTGTCTTAACATCATATCCCCAAAATTCATGACAAATCACAGGGGCTCCTCATATCAAAGCTAGACCTAAGTATTTTCAGGATCTGGTGCTGAAGGATCTTGTTATGAGCAATAAATTAGATTTGCTTTGCTTCAGCTACACTAGTGGGCATTTACACTTGCATGGACTGAGAGCCAGATTTGCCTCCAGGTGACTGCCATGAGACATCATGGGATGTTCCCACTCCCTCCTTCCCCTCCCATTTAACCACAGAAGGCTGACAGAGCTGCATTCATTTCCAAGGGTAGATATCAAGGCTGGAATTTTCTCTCTGCCATCAAGTGCCTCGGACAACTTTTGCAAAAACTCCTGCTGGCTTCACATGTGGCAGAATCAGACCTCCCTCTTCAGAAAGCTTCCCATACAAAGGGCTATCAGTTAAAAGGAGCTCTATTCCTGCACATGCTTCTTAGAGGTCCTCTGGGATTTAAATAACATACTCAGGGACACTTGGAGAGGCACATTTGTAGAGAGGTATTTATAAAGGATTGCACTGGGTCAGGATTCCGGCCAGTCTTGGCCAGGATATTTTGGAAAGCTTAAGTATTTCTTTTATAACAATACAGTAACATTTTTAAATTTTTATTTTTTTTTTAACCAGAGATGTGTGTTTTTCTAAGTGGCAGTAAAAAATATCGTGGCTGAGAATTATGACCCACATATGTTTAACATTTCAGCTCTTTAAAGGTAAATTCACTCCTTGGAGGAAACCAAAGCGTGGAACGTTTATATAGGAAACAGCTCTGTGCTGCTATTTTATACATTATTAATAGATCAGCCTTGAATTACACCTGTGAAGTGTAACAGAATATAAAAATCCACTGGTAAGTATTTTTTAGGGGCCTCTAAGTAACTACAACAGCTGCAGGCACGCTACAGGTGCTGTTGATGCTGATTGCTAAGCAGCATTAGGTAATCCTGAATCCTGGTGCTGCAGGAGCCACTGCCACATCCCAGTGTGAAGCACACATTTCCCATGCCTTATTGACTGAGCACACAACATAAAATGCAATTGAACCGACTTCAGCACATGCTTGCCACCAATCGATGTGCATTTGTTACACAAATAAAACAGATTCTCTGAGACCTGCAGGCCAGCACTTAATTAGATCAGCTCTGGTCAGCTGTCATCCAGAAATCCAGGAATTTGCATTTCTGTGCATATTTCAACTCGAGTTTATTTCAAGATCCTACTTCAAAATTTCCATATGGACTAACACACCCCTTGCTGAATAGGTAGTGACGTGAAAGGTTATCCAAGGGAAGAATTTAATTTTGGAAAGCACTGCCTAGAAAGAGACCTAAATGTGATACAGAAGTATTTAGGAAAGGTAAAGATTTCATTTTGCTTTCATTTTACCCTGTGAAATCCCCCCAGTTAACAACCCAGGAGAACAGCTATTTACTAACACTGGCTGAAGAACTTAAATATTTAGGCTGTACAAAATTTTTAATAATATTTATTTTTGGGGGGAAGCAGTAGACAGTCCTCCCATTGGGTAGGAACACCTCAGGGCTGAAAAGTGACTTAAGAATTATTGTTTTTTATAGCCACAGTCAAAATACGAGGAGAAATTTTCCAGCTTGCTCCCACCCCAAAGAGGGCAGGCACCTGTTGCCATGCTATCCCACCTGCTCCTGCAAGGATTCAGCACAAGGTGTAGGAGCAGCACAGGGACACCACGTGGCAGGGATGAGGAAGGTTGTGTGCAATTAGGGGGAATAGGAACACGTAGGGCACAAATTTCCGCTGCGGTTTGCACTCATTATCTTTGCACGCCGACATATTCATGTGGTTTTCTTTATTCCGACAGATTTCAAAACCACAGATTGCTCTAATCTGTCTCCATCTCTCACTTGTACACTTGTGAAACTGGTTTTCCTTTTGTTCTTGCTACAATTTTAGCCCGAATGCAGAATAGGTGGTTTTCTCTAGAAAACTACCTCCTACCCAGAGCATCCTGAAAATCTTGTCTAGTAAAAGCAGGAGGGTTGGGAACATCCACGAAGAAATGAAGGCAGGAGACAAAAACTTGGCTCTAAGGAGCATCTTGGGTCTGTGCCACATCACAAAGCAAGTGCTGCAAACACTCACAAAGACACAGTATAGCTCCTTATATGGGAGCTTTGTTAGCGAGAACCTCCTGCCATGATTTTTAGGGGCAGAAACCAAACACACTGCAGGACAAAACCTCTCCCAGGTGCACCTTCAAATGCCACACAGCACTGCTGAAACCCACAGGAGGACTCTTCCTCTTTAATAAGAATGTAAACTCAAACTTCAGGAGCAAAACTGCTGTTAATAGAATTAGGAAGACATTTTCTTTGTGGACAAGTTATTTTGCAGTTGCTCACTTGGAGACACTGAGGATCTTTCTGTTTTTAGGGATATAGGTAAAGAATGATCTCTTGCAGCTATCTCTGGAGTTTCTGGCTCTCCCTCACAGGTGATACTTGGCTTGATGGTTCTCCCACCTTATCAGGTATGGCAAGGCTCAGCTCCCATCTACACCTTTGGAGAAGCCACTTTATCCACCAAATCTAACACTCCCCCTGGACACAGATTTTGATGCAGGAATGAACCTGTCCCTGCTGGCTTTGCCATTAAACCTGGATCACCTCTCTCTACAGGCTGTTGCAGACAGCAGCACTGAAGTTCATTTGCTTTATGAGGTTTGAGGAAGCTGTGATGAAAGTGGGTGCTGCAGGCAGCTTTCACTGCCAGCTTTCATCAGCCTCAGGTCAGCCTGGGTCTCACAGTCACGTGTGAAAGAAGCCAGTCCGCAACACAGAGGTACTGTGCCTAATTTTTTTTTTTTTTACCCCTTATAGACTTCTTGTTAAATTTAAGGAAGTTTAGTTGCATATACATTACTTCCAGAAATAATAGCTTTAATAATAATAATGACAAACATGTATATTGTGGTTGCAGACAAAGGCCATCATCATTGAGGAAATCATTCTTTTAACAGCCATAAACCCCACAATAACTGCCCATCCCTGCCTCACCTACAGAATAAAATAATCATGTCTTTACTACAGGTCCCTTCAAGCCATGCAGTAACACCCCCTTGGCAGACCCACAACTTCCTCTTAAATCCTGTGAAGTCATCAAAACCCTGCAAAAGCATCCACAATCAAATGAAATGCTATTTTTTCCGTAATGATCTTTGCTGTTTAGATCAGTTGTTCATCACTTGTGCTAAGGTAAGTTTTAATTCCCCCAGCAAAGGCTACAATCGCTTACACAGCCAGGAGCTGCAGCAGCAGTCCATTGCTGCTGTTAAACCAGAAATACAGTCCTGGCTGAACAAATGCCCGAGGGATCATAAAAATAAAACAAAATCAAGACTTCACAGAGCCGGCAGTGCTTTTCAGCCTGAGAAGTGCAGCATGGCTGAGTACTCGTGAGCACCACTCGTGGTTTGGGGTGTGTCTGTGACTATGAATGCCACCATCTCCATAGTCATGAGGCTACCCAGGCTGGGGAAACCTGTTTGATATCCCTCTCCAAATGTTACCCAGGCTTTTTGCACAAGTTCCAGCCAGGAATTCTGCAGTTAAACTGTGGGCTAAGCCACAGAGGGGTCCAGGATTAGACCAGCCCCTGTCCAGGTATCAGACACACCTCAGGTGTGCAGTTACCTTCTCAAACCATTCCTTCAGAATGTTTGAACATTTCTCCCCATCAAAGTTTTCCACTCTACACCTGAGCAAAACAAAAGTGTGAATTTCAGTTAATCAATGCGTATTGATCACTCTTGGAAAAGGATGAGATTTAATGGCAGAGGGTTCTGAAGAGTCCTGCTCTGGTGCTACACATGGCTCTAAATAAGCCCTGGCCTCTTCTTGAAGGCAGTCCTCCCTCAAACCTTTTGATGTTTGCCCATGGCTAACTGAAGCTAGCCTGTACCAAAAAATATGGATGCCTGCATGACTTTTTGATGGCTACTTTGATGGCATCAGGTTTTAAGAGTCACCTCCTATTAGAAATCGAAAATTGTTTCCCTTAAAACAAGCAAAAGTTACAGAGACATAAACATTTCTGACTCCAGGTAAATGAAGGTCAACTAAGCTGCTTTTTCAGTTAAAAGCCTGCCTGCCTTTTGCACCACACAGCCCCACATCAGCCTCACCTCCACCAGGGCAGAGAAGCCAATGCTTGAGTGCTGATGCCAAAAAGCCACAAGGCATGGCCACCCCTTGAGTAAAGCTCAGGGACCCTCTGGCCTGGGGAAACATCTGGGGAGATGGAGAAGGGCTGGAGCAGGGAGGAGTGTCAGAGCTTCTGGGCTGAGGGCCCAGCCCATGGCAGATCTTTTGGGATGCTTTTTGCAATGAAATCAGTGACAGCTGGAGCTACAGTTGCTGCCTTGAGCTGCTTGTGAATCAGATTTTTAAAAATGTTTTTTAAAGTCCTAATTTTATGAACATCTATACATATACATTTAAAATAACTTCCTGACAGAAATAATAAACACCCTGGATAATCATTTCTGATGAGCACTTCTGTAACTTTCTTAACTCCCTGAGTCTGCAAAACAGGGCTAGAAAGGGAGCTTGCCCATGAAAACTCTGATAACTCTCCACTTTTGATCGCAGTGGAAATAATCTAAAGTAGGTTTTTCAAGGAGAAATACATCGTTACTTCTTCTGGGTGTCAAAAGGCCACAAGCTAATGAAAAAGAATGAAAAGGATACCATTAATATCTACTGCCTCTGCAACACTTTTCATCCCAGCATCTCAAAGGAAGGGGTGACGGATGGCCACTATTAACCCCACTTTGCAGGGGAAATAACAAAGTCTTGGCAAGGTTAAGTAACTTGCCTAAAGCTATGCACCGAGCCAGTGGCAAGACGCAGGAAAAAATAAAGCCCTGCGCTCTTAAGTGGGTTTATGAAGAGTTTGTCCAAGCTCCTGCAAAGTAGCAAGAAGGGAGAGACTGCCAGGGGGTCCTGCCTGCAGTTTGGAGAGCTCAGGACAGGTCTCACTGCTTCAGACTTGGGCACCTTCACTGTAACTGGCTCCAGGCAAGTGAAACAAATGCTCACTGCTTTAACTGCATTTATCTGCCTGTCCTTAGCAATGGGGGAGCGGTTTTTTATGGGGAATAAATTGCTGAAGCTGAAGCAGAAGTGGTAAATCCCGTAGGCTCTGTGGTTTCTCTATCCATAAAATTTCCCTTTGGTTTCTGACCCATGCTCCATGCATTTTGGACTAAATTAATTTTGGTTTTAACTGGATTTTAACTGGTTTTCATGCTGAAATGCTCTTGGTGCAATCTAAGTTGCATCGTTTCCTTCTGCAGGGGCTCAGGGGGGAAGGGCCGATGCTCTGGGGAGGGAACCCTGCAGGCTTGGAGCCCTCCTCCACTCCCTGTCCGAGGATCACTGGCCACATTTATTCCCCAGGA
>VZSR01002340.1:8402463-8475994 GCA_013398615.1 Brachypodius melanocephalos
TGAGTGGGATGCTACTAAAACAAATATGCTCTGGTATTTTACACCACATCTTTCTGTCCTGTTGCTCATTTCTGTGTGAATATATGAGTTTTGGGAAGTCACTTTCTGCCATGAGGTTTGTTCTCCAGCAGCACACGGGTCATCCATCCCCTATCTAACACCTTCCATGCAGCCCAAAAACCAGCCCACAGGACATCCAGCCACATGCAGGTCCTAGCCAAGGGTTCTCCTCCATGGACAGCTTTCCCCAGCTCTCCAGAGGTCAGTCTTTGGCTCAATCCCCACCACAGCTCACCAGCAGCACCCTGTGACTGCACACCTGGAATTTCCAGGTCAGCAGCCTCTGGCCATCTCTGCCTGATGTCCCAGTGGGCACCAAGTCCCTCTATGGAGACACCACAGCACAGGAACAAAGTAAATGCAGCACCATGTGGCACCTCCTGCATTTTGCCCCTCAGATGTGCTCCCGTGGCACCACAGCCAATGCTCCACACAGGCTCTGCTACTGCAGTCTGGGGCTGCCCCACCACTTCATCCTCTCCTTTCTAGCACCAGTTTCCTTTTCACCTCTCTCTCACCTGGTGCCAGGTCCCTCCTTCCCTTCTGCCTTGGGCTGAGGGTACAGGAGAGCAGCGTGGTTGCCAGGACATGTCCCTGCCTGGCCATGTGCCCCCAGCAGACAGTCCCTGTCATCACCCTGAGGGTAAACAGAGGGGCACCAAAAGCCATTCTGAGCCAGGGAGGAATCAAAGCACACTCGAGTGTGCTGGTGACTCAACATCTCACCAGAGTCCCCCAGGTGAGAGTCACCCTGTGACTCAGAGAGTGGGTGCAGTCACCCTTCCCCACGGGGCACCCACAGCCTGCACTGCTCCTCCCCACAGCCAGGGCACCCTGCAACACCAACCAGAACTCCCACAGTCCCAGGAAATGTTTCCCCAGGGATTGCCCTGGCTGGCGAGTGCAAAACATGACCACCAAGCACAGCTGAGAGCTGAGTCTTGCTCCGAGTCGGGAATTAGCTCAAGAACACACACAGAGAATTATTCCTGATTTTCAGGAGGGAGGTCTGAAAGTGCCTGAGCTTTGCCTCATGTGGGCATCTAAATGTCACTACTGCTGGCAGCTGCTGCTAAAAACAACAGGGGTTAGAGCTCTGTTTTCAGAAAGCAGCGACTTTGGTGGGGTTTCAGGCCTCCCCGAGGGAGGCCAGCCATTTGTGGATGTCTCAGATGAATGCTGCTTGGGCAGTGATGACATTCACATGGGCCAGGGGCTGCTTCATGGCTTTTCTCATATCCCTGGCTGTACATTAGTTCAGTCCAGCTCACTCTTTCCCCATTTCTTTTCTAGTGAAAAAGCTATTTCAAATCTATGACAGCAACAGTGCTGTCTGGAAAAGACATAATCAGACCTCCATAATCCTCAAAATAAACAGGAGGAGTGAACATGCCACATATTAGTATTTTATCATCTGTATTCCCCCCTGGTTTGTAACAGCCAAAACTTCCCAGGAGGAAATTCCTCTTCCAAGCAAGGTCAGGCTCTTGCTCCACAGAGCACCACTAAACTCTTGGATACCACTTCAGTCAGAAGAGAAACATGAAGAGATGAGTCAGAGGAGCTCTTCCTCTGGGAGCTCAGGCCCTGCTCCTTCCACCCTCTGAAGGGATGCCCAGCAGGATTAACACAGCAAACCCCAATCAGTTCAGGTGCTCAGATAATCTTCTAACAACAAATTACATTCACAGAAGATGCTCCCATAGCTGTTCAGCGCTTTTCTCCAAGTACCTAAACATGAATTTATTTGCTGGGAATTCTTACAAATCTGACAACACCCAGAACTGTGCCAACACATCAGGGCATATTTGCAGGATGTATTTTCCTGAAACCTGTTGCCTAGGGAAGAAACCAGCATGCTCAATTATATCCATGGCCTATCCCAGGCTCATAATCACTGACCCTGTCTCTCCACAGGCAAAGCTCACATCCCCAAGCCCACAGTCAGCAGTCACACCACGGGTGGCACCACACATCCCATCCCCACCTCTGCAGGGGTGGCTGCTGCTGGGGAACAACCCAGGCTTCCCCAGCAGGGATGCCCCTGATTTACACCCAGCAGGACGATGCCCTCTGCCCAGACCTCCCAGCCCACGCGGCAAGGCTGGCGTGTCACTCCAAAGTGACTTGGCAGGAGCCACCAGCAAGCCCTGGGAAGGGCTCTCTGTCCCTGCCACATCCACCAGTGCCACCCCCTTCCCCATGGCCACGTGCAGTCAAGAGCAGCAGTGGGAAGAGGGTTAAATCCCAGCGGTTCTCCAGCACAGCACAGCGAGGAAGCTCCAGAGGCAGACGTTGCTCTGCTCGCCCAGCTAAAAGTTGCAAGTTACAGAGTTATGCTCTCACTTCCAAAACCTGGTTATGGTTTGGTGGGCAAAGACGGTAGGCAGCATAAGAAATTAACATCTTTTTTCAGCATCACCAGGCAGGAGTTCACTGCAAAGCACAAGCTAGTATGTACATCCAGTGAACAGCAGCCCTGTATTTTATTTCAGGTCTGTTGGGTATTGCAGGGAAAAATACGAAAGGCTGTGTTACTCTGCAGGAGCAGTTTTCCTTGGGAAAGTATAGCCAGACACTTAATCCCAGGAATATTTATAGTTAGCATAACTCAAATGGTGTAGTGCATGCAGTTGGTTAGTCTAAAGTGGAGCGTCATGCAGCTTGCATTAATGCTGGCAAAGGCACTTTATGGAGAAACAGACTTTATGCTTACAATTATCCCAGCCCAATATGGAGTGTCTCTGACTAGCAGAGAGGAACTGATGCCTGCCATAAGGAAGCCCAGCACTGTTACAGAGGTGCCTAACGCCAGCTGCAGCAACGCAAGCAGCAGCGGGAAACGGCAGCCACAACAAGTGTGGGATTCCTCCTCCTGGCCAGTTTTGGGATCCCCCTTGGCTTTCTTCTGCTTCTTCTTCTTCTTCATCGCGGACTCCTGCGTCGAGCCGGTGCTTTTCTCCCCTCCGGGCGCCTTCCCTGTCTGGCTCTGGGTGTTCGGGGACGTGCTGTGCCGGGCTTTCTTCTCCTCCTTCCCCATGCCGGCGGAATTTGGGCTTTCACGTGCGTGTGTGTGCGCGCACGCCGGTGGGGGTGTGAGCTTTCTGCCCCCCAAAGCTGCGCTTTGTGCCGGCTGAGTTGTTGCTGGTATTTGAATCAAGGAGGCTGAACAAATATGGAAAACATTTGGAAGCAGATTGTCAGAGCTTCGAAATGCCACATATAGCCCGGAGAAGGGGGGGATGCAAGGGGGGTAGCGAACTACCAACGTGTGGGCGCCGGCCGCGCACACCGGGCTGGGCGGGAGCGCTCGCACGTCTCCGCAGGTGGGAGCCCACCTTTGGGGGCTTGGGGACGGGCAAACAGCAGGGCAGGAATTCCACACTGCCGGCTGGGGAACAGCAGGGAAATCTGCCTCGCCAGGGAGCCGGGAACGCTCGTGCAGGGAGCAGGCAGGTAGGAGCTCCTGGCAGCGTGGCTCCCCCGGGGGTTACCGGCAGGCAGAGCTGGGGAGCGCCGTGCCCATTCCACACACACCACTTTGAATTGGTGCGTCCCGCTGCGAGAGAGTTGTATGGAAAGTACGAAATTAACACAACTGAAAATACAAGTTAATGTCCTGAGGAGCCAGAAGGGATCCTGTCTCTTCCCAAAAGTTGCAAAAGCACAACTACGTGTGTTTTGTGATGAAGCAGACAGGGACCAGCAGTGGGGTCTGGGCGGCCAGTAGTAGAGCACAGAGAAACATCTGCTGAGTGTGTTTCCAGGGCTGCAAGTTATCCATATCAGGAAGATTGTTTATGCTACCTAAAAGAGAGAGAGATGTCTTATTGTGGACATGTGGTCACTGCACTTCGTCCATATGTGAGCTCAGGCTGGTGCTTGGAGGCAGCACAGCAACAGAAGTAGTGGAATTTCTCCTGAAATACTAAAAAACTGCTCTGTGGCTGAATCCAGTGCTGGGAGCCCTGGCAGAGCCTCTCAGACACTGGAGGTGCTCACCCATGGAGGTGTCATCAGGACTGAGGTGTGCAGAGACTGAATTCTGGCTCTGTGAAGAGGAAGGAGCAAGAAGAGGTGGGTGCTGAGTGGTCCCATGCCAGGCCTGTGCCAGCAGCCCTGAGTTCAGCCAGGCTACGGTGCACAAACCCTGCAAGGGAAGACCAAGGGAAGCAGGGAGGCTGTGAGAACCTTATGCTTAGCTCAGGCCAGAGGAATTACTCAAAAGCTTAGGGGTAAACAGGTGCTTAAATGCTTTGCTGGCCCGGGGCCGAGTGTGTACAACCTGATGCACGGCATCAGCATCGCTTCTCCATGCATGCAGCTCCGTGTCCCCGCTGGCTCAGGGACACCCTGAGGACACGTGGGCTTGTGCTGCTGCCCCACAGACACCTGTGAGAAAACTTTAAATGGTCCAGCCAGCTCTGGCTCCTCCACAGGGCTGTTTGGTTTTTTTTCCTTTCCCTTAGAAGCAGTTAGAGGGAGTGGGGCAGGTGGAAAGAAGATGTCAGAGACTGGAGAAATCCCCTCCAAAATTGCCTTTGGATGTGGCAGAGCAGCTCAGCTGGGATTAGCCAAAATGGTGAGGTACTCAGAGAAGATCTTACACATGCTGATAGAGCATCGAGGAAACATTTCCTCTGAAACACTGGCAATGCCTTCTGAGAAACTACTCTATTTCCAGCTCTTTATGGCATTTAACAGCAATGAACTGTGTCTTCTGTATTAATAAATTATGATGTCACTTTGTTTTATGGATTAAGCAATATCCTCTTTGGTTATTTATAATACCAAACGGATGAAAGAAAACTAGAAACAAAGTGGTTTCAGATGCTTTCTGCACACATAACTCTCGTGCTACATCTACAGAGCAAGATTAAGATACATTGTTCAAAAAAGGAAGAGGAAAATAAACAAGAGGTGAAAAAAACCTGAAAAAAAATCATCCTTCTCCTCTAGTCATGGTGCATAGAGTGTCATGTTTTCACAGTTTCCCACCGAGATGTTTTGTCACTATCATTCACTTTTTAAAATATCCTTACAATAACTTGCACTCACTGGTGTTTCTTGCCTCTCAAAGCCACACACAATTATTTTTAACCACAGCTCTGAGAAGGACAGGGTGTTCAAGGATCATCACCAAGGTCAGACCAGGAAGCAGTGGCAAAGCTGAGGGCAAGTTTAAATGATGCCCAGTTGAACATCTACCCTGATAATAATGAAATAGTGAAATGAAGTTAGAATTTTCCTTTATGGCCATCCATTTCCCTGGTTCTATCCCATGGATTTTTACTGTGGCTTTTCCCCCAGGAAAATCCCTGGTTTAGCACCTGGATTTGTGCTGGCAGCTAGATTTATGATTGCTGTCTTCTCAGAGGGGCCAAAATCCAATTTCTTTGCTCGTGCCAACATTCACAGTGGTTTCAGTGGGAGCAATTTCCTGAGGAGGAAGAACAGGATTTAACCCAAGGTACAAGAACTTACCTTACTGCCAATAACAACCTTTGTTTATCTCTGGGCTGGAGAATCTATGGTAAAACAGGGGCCTAAATATCTTTGCTGTATAACGAGTAACTAAAAAAATGAGGCCATGCTCAAGGACAGCAGGCAGAATATCTCCTACATGATATAACATGGGATGTCCACTTGGGTCCCAGATCCCTGCAGCCCTTTTGAACATTCCAGCTGGTGCCCAGAGTCCTTAGGGCAAGAGAAGTCTAGGCCAGCTCAGGGGACATCTTCTGTGCAGTGACAGAAAGGTTTGGGTATGAAATAATGAAATGTGGTCAGCATAGAGCAGAGTTGCCTTCTCCCAGCTGTTGGGTCTGGAGTAGCTGTGCCTCACAGTTTTTCCAAGGAAAACAAAGACATTAGTTGCCATCTGCCCCGGTCACACTGAGACAGGGAGCCTCTCCTTGGCTCCTTGCACACTTAAAGCCATATCCATCTTAGAATCCCACCATTTCTAATCTCTGCAGCAGTACATGGCTATTTAGAGAGAAAATTAGGGGTCAAATACATTGAAAAAATTCTGGGTAGGGATATTGCTGACTTTAAATGATTAAACAATATGTACCAGAGGTTCTTTTGCTGTGGTGAGCTGTCCCTGCAAAGCCAAACTCAGATATCTTACACGCTGGGAAGTTTAATGGGGATAGAGAAAAGAGATGGATGTAGGATTGATCTTCCATTCTTATTATCTGAACCAGATTGTGTTTGCTGATTCCACTTGGCATTAACAATCGAGTGTAAAACAGCTGTGAAGGAACTCATAGCAGTGACAAATTAAAAGAATTACATTTTTGGAAATGGAAAGATTAAACGAGGACACTGAAATAACACTAAATTTTCTCGAGTAATACATCTTCCGGATGTCACTTGGATTTTCCCAGCAACACAAGAATAATCATTACCCTTTTATGCCCAAAGGCCTTGATTAAGTATGTTCTTAAATTAAGCACATGCTTGAATACCCTTCCTGGATGAGGATTTTTTTTTTTTATTTGAGCCCAGCTAGCATCTCTCATGTGGCACGCAGTTGTAATTTCATGTCCTTTACACAAAATGAGTCATGTTGCACAGCTTTTCCATGGCCAGGCACCATCCCCTGTAAAACATTGCCTGCTCTTGTTGCTCCCCTTGCCAGAAAGCAGCGCAGCCCGGGTGACGGTGACAACAAGTCAAAGAGCACACACAGCGCCAGGCGCAGAAAGGCAAGGTCTGGGCTGCAGCTTTGTGGTTACACAGCCTTTCCTATTGCTCTCCTAGGGCCAGGGACACACAGCACTGCATGGGACTCCAGAAAGCTGGGATGTTTTCCCCACTGCCATCTTTGCCCTGGAAATAGAGCGGGGTTGGTGTGGTTGGGCTGCCAGAGACGCGCAGGCGCTCACTCCCACATCATCGCATTTACACAGATATTTTTCCCAGGCATCAGCACCCCGGCCAAGTGCCAGTGGCAGGGTTGCAGCACAAAATCCAAAGCAGCAGAATTAACAAGGAACAAAAGCTTGGACAGGGCTGTCCTTGTTGCCCCAAGTACTGTGGGATATTTGGCTCCCTTTGCCCAAGGAGCAGCTCCACAAAAAGCTGCTGATCCAGGGGTACCCTCAGAGATGTCACCCCCAGCATGACAGCTGGAGTTGGGAGGGAGCCAGATGTGCCACAGCCAGCCAAAGGATCACCACTCTCCAAGCCAGTCTGGGCTAAGGAGAAGCCAAGACCCTGCCTAACCTTTGCTTCTTGTCCCCGTGATCCCCTACCCTGCAGCAAGCCATGGGCTGCAGAGCTGGGCCAAGCACTGCCAAGTAGCCAAAGCTCAGCACAAAGACAGGGCCAAACTGGGAGGAGGGGAGTCCCCATTAAAGCAAATGATGAAAGGTTCTCCCTGAAAAAAGGTTTAAAGTCAAGCTGTGATTTCCAAAACCTCATGCCCATCGACAACAGATAATAACAACATGTAGCTCTTGAAAGCATATTTGCATAAAAGACAAGGCCAATTAGAAATGGGTCCAACACATGCAATCCAGGCTGGCTTCTGCCACAGCCACTTTTAAAGTTCAGGTCATCTGGAGGTGAGGCTTGTTTTTGACAGGGTCTTCTGAGGCCAGTTCATGTTATTTTGAGTGTCTGTAGGCTCTGCTGTGAGAGCTGAGTGGTGCCAGGTGACTTCAAGAGAGACCATCCATTCCACAGTGTTCTTTGCATGTGCTCCATGTGCCCTTTTGGCATCAAGGGTAAGACCAAGATACAGAGCATTTCAGTTTAGCTGGTTGGGGTGACAGATGTGGAAAGAAGTAGAGAACAGGAGTCATTTAATGTCAGAGTACACCACCCCTGGAGGTCACTTATTTAACAATGCACCTGACTCTACCTTACTCCCTCTATTGCCTCAGACCATGAAGTAAATTTGTGCATATTAAAAAAATCAGCTTGGGAAGAAATTGTGCCTTGCAGTCTCCAAAATGATTGTGCTACACCAGTTTGAATTTCTAGACCTTTGCTTTTGCTAGAGCTCCCTTAGATGCCTCGTGCCTGGGGCTCCTCACCTCCAGCTGTGGTTCCCTGAATCCAGATGGTGGCCCAGGCATTTGTGGGGGTCTCTTGTATAAAACTTTACAGTGCTCAAGCTGTCCATAATGATCTGACTGTTCCTGCCTCATCTTCTACTTTTATGGCAGGTTCTTTGGGGTGGAAGACATACATAATCACATTTCTGCATGAGGCCTGGAGAGGATCCTTGGGGGCTACAACTGATAGTCCCTGAAAACTGGGCTGGAGAAGGAAGAAACGAGGAGCTGCAAGGCTACAGAAAAGCAAAGCTAAGTGCTGCAACTTGCTCTACACATCACACGCTCTGGTGAGTATTTGATACCAGCCCAGAGATCTTTCCATCTTCCTGAGTAGGGTTAAGGAGTCTGAAACCCAGGGATGACCAGTTTGCAAACACTCTGTGCCCTTTCCAAAGCCAGTGCTCTCTCTCTTGCATGCATATTTGAAGAGGTTATCTGTCAAAATATGTTAATGAGATATTATGGCTGTTAGATCTTCTCACCAGGTGTTAATCACTGCCTGGTTAAACAGAGGCAAATCCTCTCAGCCATGTTCTTGCTGAGGATAACCATTAAGTCTGTTCCATGTCTGTGCTCACAGGAATGCATTCACACACCCCCGTGCACATGCAGGGCTCAGGATGCTGCCTTAAATCAAATACAGAAGTTCCAGGAAATCTGCCTGTGGCTTCACACCAGGACATAGGCATTGTAGGCAGCAGAAGGAAGGGCAAGGACTCCTGCTCTCACTTTTCATTAATGAGAGGGATAAAATGAAGGAGCTTCATAGCAGCGGGTGCCAAATGTGCTCAGCTTGTCCCATGCAAGTGGATGTTTTGTAAAGAAATTAGAAAAGCTTTATTTTCAAGAGACTCATGAAAAAAAAACCTGCTTCTGAGCCAGTGTAATGCTACCAGCAGCTCTAATAAGGTGTTCTCTCCAAAGATCCAGGACAAACTTTGTGGAACATACTCACACGTATCTCATTTCTTGCACTTTCTGGAATGCAGAGACACTCAGGGCTTTGTTTCTGCAGCTGGCTCAAGGTCTCATGCTGGCACTTGGGCAGTCTCACTGTGTTACTGCTCCAGCAGCACTTCAAGGCCTGATGTACTCACAGGCACTGCGGTTGCCTGAAATACACTTTGGGGTCCTCTGGAAGGCACCAGCTGGAATTTTCTGAGGAGAAGTCAGTCTTTCGAAAGCAAGTGGCTGTGACTTTCCTCCAGCCAGGCTCCACCATACATGGTGGCTTTTCTCAGAGTCATCTTTGGTGCTCTGAAGTGCTGGAGCTGATTTTTTCAGCCCAATTGAAGGTGATTGTTGACCTTGGTATGGCCAAGATTTGTCTTTACCTCATGGCTGGTTCAAAGGTGGACCCCATGATCTTCCCTGGAGACAGGAGACCAGATTATACTGGGATTCATCTTTTCCAGTCTCCTCCTGAGCTTGCCTTAGCAACTACAGGGCCCAGTAGACGCTGGGCCATAATCTTCTGTCTCACAAAGAGCTGTTTACTCCCAAAAATCAGTATCCCTTTGCTTCCTGCTTTGCTGCATCAATGTAAACTGTCTATAAATCATCTCCACAAATGACCAAAGCTGCCTGGCCTTCATCTGAGGTGAAACAGAGGCCTGGGGTCTGGGCTAGAACTGTGTGGCAGATTTGGGACCCTCAGCTTCTGCCCACCTCTTCTCTGGAACATCCCCCTGGCCCTTGTCTCTGCCCTCCACCTGGGCTCAGTTTCCCTCCAAGCAGCAGTACCAACATGGCCTCATGTTGTAATTTAAAAGGGTTCTTGAGGACACAGAGCTCTCTGTGCTGCCAGAATTGCTGCATGTGCTCCACCAGATGTTGAAGAATATTCCCTCCTGTCCCAAGTTACTCTGGGTATTATATTTCTCTGGCTTGACATTGTTATGAAATGTCAGAGCTTCGCAACTTGTCTGACTCTCTTTTGCAATGTTCCCAAGGGAGCACAACCACTTCCAAAGCATTGGCTGGGTCCGGCAAGCCCTATGGACTTGCACCATCTTTCCCTGCAGAAGAACCTCAACCATCTCTGCAAGATAGGTGAGGCATAGTGGGGTGGCAGATGAAAGCAAGATGAACTGAAAGCAGAAGTGGAAGGTAGTTGCTGGTGGATTTGTCTGATTTTTTAGTCCATATTTTTCTGTCACACAAAAGAGGGAGGAGTGCGTGGTGAGATTTCCTGATGACACAGACATGCGAGCGCCTGTCAATACAGAGAGGCCCCAGCCTATCAAACAGGAAGAACTGTGTGACCTCGAGGGTGGGAACAATGGGAATAGGACGAAATTCAATTGTGCCAAATGTAAGGTTTGGCACGTAAGGCTGAAGGGCCAGAGTTTCTCTGGGAAAATAAAACCTCTCAGGCGCCTCGGCTGGTCACAGGATTGCCTTGAAATCACAGCCACAGAAAAAGGTAAATGTGAGAGAGGATGAATCAGGTATTTCCCACAGGGGACTGAAAAGTACTGGTGATGGAGAACAGATACTGGTGGGCCCTGTGAGGTGGCTGCACTCAGCTTTATTCATCTCTATTAGAGAAAGATGAACTGAGACAGGACCAAGTGTAACTAAAGGGGCTCCTGTAAGGTGGGGGCTGCAGACCATACTTATCAAAATAGGAAACTCAAAGGGATTGCCTGGTTCTGCCCAACATTAGAGGTTAGAGAGGACACGATTGATCTATAAATATCCTGTGTTAAACTTAAAACAATGTTGGCACAAGGACAAATGGATACAAATGGCCATGAGTGTGTTTAGCCTGGGAACCATTCTGGCCATTGGAGCAGTGAGGGGGAGGAACAGCAAGGAACAGCTTGTTGTAAGGCACTGCAGCATCAATTTTTGAATTGTACCATTTGACATGGGGCTTGAGATGATTCAGTGATGCAGGAAGCGCCTTCCCTTCCAAATCCCCATTATGGGTATGCTTTTGGAGCCTTCTTGCTCACATGGGTGCCCTAACTTGGCCCAGGAGAAGGCAAGGCTGTCAGTACCTTGACTAGCTGTGTTAGGGCTTGGCATAATCAAACTCCTAATTTGTTAGTGGCAACTATTTTGATTTCATGCATTTCTATACAGAATAAACCGGAGGCTTACATCAGTAACCAGTTTGGTTTCTTTTTTTTTTTACTTTTTTCTTTTTTTTTTTTTTTTTTGTAGTTAATACTTTGTACTTATATAGCATCTTTCATCTTTCAAAGTGCTTTACATACATTAATTATTTAATTCTCCCCGTACCCCCTTTGATCTAGGCAAGTATTATGATGCTCAGTTTACAAGTGGGGAAAGCAAACACAGAACAAATCCTTGCTGCCAGGCTCATCCCTCCAGGACTGATGCGGCTCCATGGCTCAAAAAGGCAAGGAAAGGTTCCACGATGTGCACAGGGTCCACAAGCAATCCAGTGGAGGAGGCAGGATGATAACTCTCCTGGATACCCCTTGCTCCAAAGAGGGAGAGGCCACTGCAGCTGCCAGCGAGGGCTGTGTGCAGGGCCAGTCACAGGATGCTGTATGGATGATAAAGGATTAGAAAATTATGTGCCCTGTGCTCCAAAGACCCAGAATTCAGTTTCATCAGGGCATGCAGAACAAAGCCCTCACCGGGGCTAGGTGACTAAGGCCCAAGGAACAGGAATAAATGCACATAGTTAGAAGTAGCAAATGAATAAGAGCTGACATTGATCTGTGTAGACATGCATTCAGTGGAATGATGTGAGTCTTCCCTCTCAGTTAAAAAGAAATAACATCTGATGTATTTTTGATGGTTCTTGTGTTGAATGTTTACATCGTTTTTCAGAGTGACTGTCAGAGTCTGATTTGGGGATTTCATTGCTAAATAACGGAGCCATTTTTCTTGCAAATTCACAGAGTGGTGTTGTTTGTGTGTTTGGGCTGCTGTGACGATGTCAGGACACTGCAAATGCACTCTTCCCTTGTTCCAAAGAGAAGTCTCACATTCCCCTTCTCTTTTTCACCCTTTTTGAAGGACATTTCTGTCTTACAGTGGCAAGCAGTGTTGTTTGTGAGGCAGAACAGGAACCTGAGAACAACACACTTGAGGCCTAGTGCTCATTCTGATGCTGGTTTGGTCTCTGACATTGCTGCATCTCAGTGGCCAGTGCCCAGAGTGGGAGTTAAAACACTAGGGTACTGATTTTGACAGGCACTGACTCATTTTGAGGCCAAGAAAATGGCATTTAGCACTAACTCACTGTCCAGCCTTATGGGACAAGGAATCATGGCCCTGTGCATCCTCCTTCTGGCACAGCAATCACAGCAGCTCCTGTGCTCTTCTGGGTCAGTCAGCCCTATAACTTAATGTCCTTTTGTGGGGGAAAAAAAGGAGAAGGGGCCTGAATTTAGTCACATTTTTCCTGCAGCTAAACTCTTCCCTGTTCTTGCTAGCATTAATTCCTAGAGAAGTAAAAATGACTAAGGTTTTTTTATTTCATGGCCATTTTGATATGCTAAGTGGTGCCAAGAGAGAGTCAGTGCAAAATTAACAGACTTCAAATCCCCATGGAACATGGAAAATGTAGTTAAAATAGTGCTGCTAAAGATTTTGTAATTAGCAGAAATTATTTTAAAGTGTAGCATTTTTAATTAGCTGCGAATACCGCTCACTCCACATCAGTATTATCCACAAAATTGGCTACACCTAAGACAGTTAAGCTCCTCACCTGCACAAATCCCTCAGGAATTCACAGGTTATAACTGAGATCCATGGAGCTGTGCACTAACTGAGAGGGAAACTGGGATAATGGAACAATGCTGAAAGCACAGCCTTCTAACAGGCACGCTAGAGTCAAAGATGCCATTGCAACTGTCCTGTTGTGTCACTCCCTCCTGCCAGAGATCCTCCGTATTTCTAAGTATTAATTTCTTATTATCCATTCCTTAGGACCTGTGTTGAAGCAGGGTTCTTCTCTGCCCCATTCTATCTCATCCCAGCTCACTGCACCCATGGGCTTCCTCAGTATTTGGTAATGGTCCTTAATTCCAGAAAATCTCCTGCAGTTGAGGACTTGTCCTTCTCTCCAGGCCCTTCCTCTTTCATTGGGAAGTCCCACAGTGCGAGAAGAGCAAAACAGCACACCTCAGTGCCCAGCCTGCCAAGGTGTGCAGGGAACTGGCAGTGTAGGAGGAGACACAGGCTGCCCAGATGATGAGAGAAAGGCTCTCTTGAGGACACTCAGTGTAGCAGGTCCACAGGGTGCTCAGGTTACCTCCAGGTAATGCCAGTGGGATGTGCATCCCTAAATGTGCCTGGTGAGTTGGGTTGGGTTGAGGCCTACAACAAAGTCACTCATGCCTTTAATTCCTCTGCTGCAGAGGAGTTACCAGCTGTATGTCAGAAACACAATGCCCAGGGACACTGAAACTTCAGTTGCCTGCTCATGTAGCACTGTTACGGTGTCATTTATAAAAATCAGTTCACGGACAACAATGAGACAACAGAGAGAGACAATTACAACGGGCTATCCATGTGGCTGAAAAGCCACTGACCATCCTGTGACTCAGGACTATCATTCACAGAGCTGTGCCCTCTCAGTGCTAGCCTGGGGGTTCTCAGGTATCCAGACAAAAGTTGGTGGCTTGATGGCAAATATGTGAGGCCCTCTCCTAAACATCTCTTCCATGTCATTGCTGCAAAAGAGGAAAGGAAGAATATTTCTTTTAGGATACACAACAACATTCGTGAAATCTCAACTGGTTTCAAATACAGAGGTTCCAGTCCAAGCTATGTTGAAAAAAGCACCAAAAGGTTGGGAGTTATTAATATGTTGTAACTAAAACTACAGGAAACTTCAGATGGAAAGGCCAGCTATGTGGGATGAAGAAAGCAGCAACAGATATCTCTTTTAAACCAGCTTTGGACAGTGAATTGAATTTGCACAGGTAAGTTCAATCCTGGCACTCCTAAACCTCTCAATAATTCACTGTGCAGCTGTAATAATTTCTAACAACTTTCTGAGCGCAGCTTTTCAAATCACAAAAGGACAGAATGGTCTCATGGTATCATGCCAATCTGACAGTCCCATGGCTCATTAGCAGGGCTGTAAAACCAGGAGGTACCAGATGAGACACCTCAGACAATCCAGAGAGGTGGTGCTGGGTGGGAGGCAGTGCAAAGACCCCAGTCAGGCAAACCCATGACATGACACTGAGCCCTCATGCCAAATTTCAAACCCCTGCTCTAAAGCAAGGCTATGCTCAATCCATTCAGCAAAAAGGTCACCAGAAGCACTTCATGTGGTGCAAAACAGTTTCTTCTGCCCTCTCCTCTTGTGCTTGGTGCCAGGTGTTGGCCCAGCCCATTTGGCTGGATCTTTCCCTCAAAGATGTCAGAGGCAGCCATATAGCATGGAAAAATCACCTCAAAATGCTTGGCAAAGCTTTAGTTGACTGAAAAGGGGATTGTATAATGGGATGTCCTGAGTAACTTGAAAAGAAAACACCCCTACCAGAGCCGCCTACAGTGCAGTTGCCCATACAAGGTGTGTAAATGCCTTTCTTTTGTGTGTGTTTTTCCAGCTGCAGGGTGTTCACACAACCTTAAAATTATGTCAGTGGTATCTGTGACTGTCATGCACCTCCTGCCAGCACAGGCATTCTGTATGGGTGCAATCACAGGGAGTCGTACCCTTGGACATCCACTGCCCCAGGAGTGTCCAACCTTGAGACTACAAACAAAAGCAAAACCAGCCTTTTGTCTCAGGCATCCAAAAGCAGCTTAAACAGGCAACAAGATGCCCTCCCTCTGCAGTGACAGCAGTGTTTTCTGGCAGCTCCCTGCAGGCTCTGCCTGGTGTCCAGAGCCCAGGAGCTCTTCTCTGGGCAGCCACAGCCCAAAGCTGAACTAGGAATACTTAAAAGATCTGTTTTGCTCTCACAGGCACTATCATAGGGATGCTGCCAGTCAAACCCTCACTCTGATGGCTCTCCATATGCCATGTGAGTACCATGGCTGTGCTAGATTAATTTTTTTGTCTCTCTGAGAGCTGTAATAGCTCTTATAATCCCTGTCCTACTCTTTTTACACCTGTTTTATCTGCCAGCACGGCTGAGAGGAGACTGCCCACTGCCAGCACTGTGGATCCCAGCCAGGGATTATGGACATACATTTTCCTACACAAAATGAGGTCTCTGTGCACCTGTGTAAGGAGTCCTGGCACAGGCAGGTTGATGGCCTCAGTGACACAGGGAAGGTGAGGGTGGAGGTCTGGCTTGCCAGGGTGAAATAGAAGTTGCAGGGAGGAGTTGCCAGGCCGTGGCTGATGACCCTGCTGTAGGTCTTGCCCAAATCAAAAGCAAATCTTATCAGTAACTTGGCTAAGACAGCTCCTCATTTCAGCACAGTTTTATCTATAGTGTGAGTCCCTGTGCCCAGACTTCAAAATAATCCATACCACATCTGCAGTTCTGGTGAGGAGCAGTAAAAGAGGGAGAGGGATGCCCAGGAGAGCAGGCAATTCTGTGCCTCAAGGGCCAAAGAGATTCCTGCTCAAGAGGACTGGAAAGCTCTTGTGCAAAGATGGATCATGGGTTGGAAGAGAATATTAATAAAGGTGGTACTGACAGAGAGCAGAGAGCAAAGCCTGAGGGAGGCTGGGGCAACAGAGTCCAGAGAAAGGGAAAGGGAATGGGAATGGGAATGGGAATGCTTGATTTGACTTTAAAAATGAGCAGTGAATGGAAGGAGGAATGGGGGTGTGCTCAGCAGAGCATTCCAAGATTGGGATTCACTGCCACTGGAGATTGCTGAGATGCAGAGCTCAGGAGGTCTGAAAAAAATGCATGGGCATTTATAAAGGTTGTGGATATCTCCAGGGTTACCTGTTTGGAGATTATCAAGCAGAAGGGATATAAACCAGAGCTCTTCAGGGGACATGCCAAGTGATATATGCCTAGGGTTAGGAAAATATTTTCCTACAAGCAAGTTAGGATTGGCCATTTCTCGTTCTGGCTTTAGAGGACTTGGCAACTGGGCACCTTCAGAGAGAAGAGAGTGGAGTCGATGAACTGAGAGCCCAGTCCAAGGCAGCAGCCCCTCTGGTCCTGTGTCCTGCTGCGTGAGAAAGCATGCGAGGAATTATAATTCCCTTTGGACATGTGACCCAAATTGCAGCGGGAATTTGCATTCCTGGTGCCTGCTTCCATTTCATGTCTGCCCCCCGCTGCACAACACCACCTGCAAGAGAGTTTGTTACCCCTCTGAGAGCACAAGCTCAACAATGTTTTCAGAGACATTAAGAACAGCATCTACAAAGGAAACCAAAAGGTAAAGAGGAGTCAAAAATATGTCAATGCTGTGTAAAGGCTTATCCATACAAAACAAACTCGCTCAAAGAAAAATCAGCTGTCACTTTAAAATCTGACGTTAGGTTTCTCAAATCACAGACCTTAATCAGGAGTAATACTTGAAGAGGAATAAAGAGAATTTATGATGAAAAATCAGGACAGTTGAGTGCTAGGCTCAGCGGGACTAACTGCATGACAATATGGATAAGAATGATAATTGCATTAGCTTAGCCTGAAATGACTGGCCAGAGCTGGGATTTTTTGGTCAGCTGAATTTCTGAAATGTCTTCATTTACTTTTTAAACAAACTTGGAAGGAGAATTACAACAAGATTATGACATGTCCATCTACTCTCTTAGGGGAAAGAAGCATTTCAGAAAAGCATCCTAACATTGGCTGAGAGCTCACTGAAATGGGTTAAACCAAGTGCCCCTTATAGGTCCTTTTAAAATTACATTAAGAGGTGAAGGTAGCTCCTGAAGAAAGTTAGAGGATCCAAAGCCACAATGCTCTCACTTTATTTCACATATTGTACTTTGACCCCAAGCATTAATTAGTCCCTTCCCAAGGTGACACTCTTACTTAATCCAATTTTTACATTTTATTTACCCTTTTAAAAATCAGGATGGCTTCAAGCAGGCACTAATCCTCTGCCTGTTAAAAACAAGATACCTCTACCTGAGCCAACGTTTTCTGCAATAGGAAGCTGTGGGTTTATCTCCCAGCTCTACAGTCAAATTCTGGTTCAAATTCTACCCCAATGATCCCAGTCCCAGTTCCAGCTGCCAGCTCCACATTGCTGAGACCTGGTGGGAATAGTTGGGGGTTCCCAAAGCAGTGTTCTCCCAAAACAGTGCGCTGTGAGATCGCAGACAGGGGAAGTAGCAGCCAGACCAGATGGGAAAGAGGGGGCAGACATTCCCCCACAGCCTGTACCTGTACCCTGCTCTCACTGGGAAGCATTGCTCTGATGGAACATGAATTTGCCCTTGAACATGAGCCTGAACTGGGTGGGGGGGACATGAATGAGGCAAGGGAGATGTGAACTGCAACAAAAATTGGCTGATCGTGGCAAATCTGCTGCCGTTCCATTGTAGCATCAAATATGCGGCAGTGCTACATCTCTTGGTGCTGCACAGAGGGACAGAAGCTCTGTAGGACATGCCTGTCCCTGCTCTTGGGGCAGGAGGCAGCAAGCCCTATGGCACAGGCAGCACTAGCTGGGACCAGGCATCTGGGATTGATGCCTCGCTGCAAAAGGGAAGGAGTTACTTTAACTCGTTCTGCTCAAAATAACAAAAACATCTGTGCCTCTAATTCCTCCTTCAGCAGTGGCAGCTCCAGCGCCCTGACCCCGTGGCACTGCCGGGCAGGCAGCACAGCTCTCCTGCAGGCAGCCAAAGCACCAGCTGCGGCTGGATGTGCTCAGGACACCTTCTCGGAGCAGCCTTCCCGTGGCACTGCAGGCAGCACAGCTCTCCTGCAGGCAGCCAAAGCACCAGCTGCTCCTGGATGTGCTCAGGACACCTTCTCTGAGCAGCCTGGCCGCCGTGCCAGCCGCCGCCGGCTGTGTGGGGCTCAGCAGTGGCCGGACAGGCCGTGTCCACTGTCACACAGGCCGCCTGCAGGAGACCCGGCCAGCACACGCAGCTCCGATTGCAACACAGCCCGCCCTCGCTCACTGGCTGCTTTTATTCGTCTTCCTTAAAGGCTTAAATAAACAAGAAACAGGTTAAAAACAAAATCTTGGCCCTGGCCCCTTCCTGAGCTGCCTGTTCCATGATGGCTTCCGGCCCCGTGCACGAGCTTCCCCCTGCAGAGGGAAGCGGCGCCGGCCCGCAGCTGCCTCGAGTGGGGAATAAGGGCACGTACCTGCCTTTGATATCGGTGCCAGGCCACTGGAGCAGCGCTCTCCATGCCATCCTGGTGCTTTCCACATCGAGTGGGGACTCGAGTGTGCTGCTGGGAGCTGGAGGAGGTTTGCCTTCCCAGGGCCATGGCACAAGGACATGGGGATGGTCCCTGCCAGCTCCACGTGAGGGTCCATTTCCAGAAGACAAACCTTGCACACCTCTCCAGAGCCTTTTCTGAGGGGAAGAGGAACTTTATTCCCCTTGCAATCTGTTATGAACGTAAAAACAATCCTGGAGGAGCCCATCAAGCCGAGAGCTTTTGCCCTCAGAACCGGTGGCACACGTTGCAGTGGAGTGAAGCTCCTCCGGCCATTTCGCTGAAGGGGCATTGGGAGCTCATTGCCATGACCCCCTGCCCATGGTCACTGCATGACAGCTGGGCAAGGCTCCCAGGGCTTTCGAAACACTTCACGTGCACAAAACTGCCTCACAGCACCTTTGCAATGGATGTTTTCTATTCTTGCCATTCAGAACTTCCAGAAACAGATAAAACGATGCCAAGGTACACGATGGGACTCTGTGCCAGCTACTGTGCATTTCTTCCTTCCCCAAGCTCCCTACTTTCTTGACAAGGCCCAAATGATTTTCCTCACAGAGCATTTGAGGTCTGGTTTTCTGTGTGCATTAAAGAGCTTTATGTCCATCAAATTGCTGCTAAAACATGCCACTATCTAGCGCTGGCAATATGTTCCTGACTAGGGCTTTAGAGTGTTATAGATAAGTTATGTGGCGTTTTCCATTTAAATTAAAATAGATCAAGCTAAACTCAAGGGAAGCTGATAGCTGCACTTTCATTTTATTTCATTCTATTTCCTCTTTATGATCCATGTTACGCTAATAATCAAAACTTTGATTATAGGTCCCTAAGGCACCATGTTGCACACAGGCCAGGCTGGAAACTGCCTCCAGCTCTCCTATTGCCAGGCTCCAGCTGCCAGAAAGTGGCAAAAGCAGGGTGACTGATATCAATATGGCATCTTGGGGTCTTTTTCCTCTCTTTATGGAGAAAGTCTTTGCTTCTTGTCTCATCTGGCCTGAATTCTCCAGGCATGAAGATAGAGATCTGAAATTTGCCTGATTCTGGCATCTGCTGCTGGTGCCAGTGGGGATCTTGAACTGCCAGTGTGGACTTTGCCACAAGTGCTTTGCAGGCAGTGGGCAATCCCAGAAAGGAGGCTAAAATACCCAGCTGTTGAGGGTAGTGCTCCTGAGAGTGGAGGGACTGGCCTCACAGAAGATGGAGACATAAAGGAGACACACTGTCCTGTTGCAGGCACTTGCCACCACCCAGCCGCTGTCTTCTTTCTGCAGAGCTTCAAGAAACTCCTCCAAATGGTTTTGGCTACACAAAAAAAACCAAACAAAAAACAAACAAACAAGCAAACAAAAAACAAAAACCAAACAAAACCAAAACAAAACAAAAAAACCCCACCCCAACACCAAACAAACAAACAAAAAAACCCCACAGAAAGTGTTTAAAATTAAAAATATAACAGGAATGATAACACTAATCTGCAAAATGGGAAGGTAATAAAAAACTCTAAGATTTCTTGTCTCCCTCAGGTTTGTGGGGCTGAGGAATCATGGAATCACAGAATGGCCTGGGTTGGAAAGGACCTTAAAAATCATCTGTTTCCAATCTCCTTGCCATGGATGGTATGAATGGGGATGTGGTAGCGGTGCTGCTTGCCTGACTCTGCCCAGCTGAGCTCCCACACCTCAGCTCAGCTCCAAGAGCAGGTGCAGGTGTTTGTACCTTACAGTGCCTCTGATCTTCAGGAAAAAACTGTGCTGGTCAAGGTCTTTTTGCCTTGCTAAAGACTCCACACACTGGGGGTTTTAAAGAGTGGTTTGTACCATACAGGAAATCCCACAAGTGAGACGTCCTTGCAAAGGCCTGGACCCTGTGCCAAGATCCACAGGCTGAATTTTGGCCACAGCTGTTTTAGCAAAGTCACAGAGTAAAGTTCAAAGAGAGTATTGAAGTGGCTGCATGGCTTCTTCTCCTCTCCAAATCTCCTCTTCTCCAAATGGCAGAGCAGACTTGTGGGGACCTGCTGCCCACCCTGCTCTGAGTGGGAGGGTGGGGTGAGCATCACCCACTGCTTTGCCTGGCTTGGATGTCGCGCCTCATCCGCTCACTTCCATGAGTCCTGCACCCCTGCAGCCTATGGCTTCCTCCTTACACCTTGTTAGGACAGCAAAGGAAGCAAAGGAAAACAAACCAGAACACTGACCTTTTCATAACACAGACCTTTTCCAACTTTGACATGAATTCATGAGCTTTAATGGGCACATGCTGAAGCCTTGGGTTTGGTGATTTAATGCTTTTCTCTTTGCCAAGGCCAGCAGCAGGCATGGCAGGTTTGTGCAAAGCATTTCTATACAAATCTGATCACGGCTGTGAGGTGTGTGCATGTGTGTGTGTGTGGATGATGGAGCAGCAACCTCAGCAATGCCTGGCTGTGCACAGGGGTCCCTGGTGATCCTGCTGAGGTGCACAGGCTGCACAGCACCTTCTGCCCGGGGGCCAACACTAAAGTCAAGCCATGGAGGCAGCGGGTGCCAGCACATCCCACAGGTGGGCCGTGTGGGTGGCACTGTCCCCATCCTGTGATGCACCCCGGGCTCTTTTTCTGGCACCCTGCATCCCTCCCCTCCAGGGTGAGTGTCCCTGCTGCTCCTGAGATAAAAGCACTATGCCTGGGGAAGATCCAGGGCCCCTGCCACCCTCGCTGTCCCTGCCATCAACGTGGGAGACCCAGCATGGCCTGGGTGGGCAGGGGCTCATCGTCAGGATGTGCCTGGGGCACGGCGCCTCTGCCCAGCCCTGCTTTCTGACCGCACAAAGAAAACATTTGCCCAGACACAGCCCGGCCCCTTGCCACGTTGAAAGCCTGGCTGCCGGCAGCGGGAAGGGGTCATGCAATGCCTCCCCAGCAGGACACAGAGCACAGGACTGCGAGACGAGTTAAACGAGGCTGGGTTTTAGAGCCTTCCTGAAATCCGCCCTCATAAAAGACAGCTGTCTGGAAACCTGCTCATGGAGGGGAGGAGAGTGTCCCTGTGAAGGGAGGCTGGCCAGACTTGCCAGCACTGCTGCTCGCTCCTTCCCCGGCTGCAGCAGCAGCCTGCTAAAACACCGGGGAGGAGAATAACACTGCGGGCAAGTGACCCTGCAGGCAGAATTTGCAAGAGCTTCAGAGCCCCACACACCACGGGGTAGCTCCCCGTGGCACTGCACACCCCAGGCAGCACTGCCAGCACACAGGACCATGCTGCCATCTGGTCTGGGAGCAAAGGGCACGCTGGAGAGAGCAGGGAATTCAGGCACAATGGTTGAGGGGGTATTTCCCAGCTGGTACAAGGTCCAGAGGTATCCTGGATACGTCCTGACAAGCTAGGATAGGTCTAAGGGCTGACTTATCCTTCCCTCTGGGACAATGGGTTTTAGTGATCATCACACATGCCTGTCCCTTCTCCTGAGTGTCTGTGCTGAGCTGTGTGCTGTCCTGCCTGTGATCTGGGATTGGACTGCAGTTGGTGCCTTTGCCTATGGAATACTTTGGCTTTCCAGTCCAGTGCTCTTTATACAATGCAGAGGACTTCTCCTTGCTTGCACATTCCAGGCAGATCTGGCGTGATGGCTGAAGCAGACAGGCACCAACAGATCCCCTGATTTCTCCTCCTGTCCTTCTAGCTAAAAAGCTCAGCCCTTCCCAACCAGAACCCAGGAGGACTCACACAACAGCAGTTGGGCTCTTTGCTCAGAGCCAGCCCGCTCCAAGCAGCACCTGTACCCTAAACACACACTGGGCTTCTCCTCTGACTTCTCTCACATCTTCTCAGCACTCACTTGTCTGCAGCCAAGTCTGGAATGGGATGGTTTCTGTTTCACAGAGGAGGGAGATTGTCCCACCTGTCTTGCACACTTGGATTTAGGACTTGGCTTCCCTCCCACACCTGACCTCTCAGCCTCCTCCTCTATTCTGAAGGAGCTCAAAATGACAAGGCTCTAATAAACCCACCATCTTGTGAATGAGGGAAAATAATTTAAGAAGTGATGAATGACACATTCTTATTTACTGTAATTACACAGTGTGCTTCAGGAAGGTATTTTCCTATCGCTAATCCAAAACATTTGCACTCCCCTTTCTCGTAGTTTTCTGCTCCTTGATTTCCTCCCAGGCAGCCACTCCCAGAGTGTTCTCAAGGTTCATTCAGTGTTCCTGCAAATCTCTGCCCCTTTGGAGCTAGCAGGGAGGAAGGGCATCTGTGCTTCACCTTCTCCAGCCTCAGCTTTCCACAGCTTTACATTTGCAGTGAAGGAAGGACAGGGGAAGAGTGAAACCCTGAAGTTTTGTTTGCCCCGTGTGTTGTTTTCCTACTGCATTTCCTAATGGGGTTCTAATGGGCCTCGTGACAGCCTGGGACCCCACTGTAGTGTGCAACCACCATAAATATCCAGGTGAGTACCATATGGCCTTATACAGCAAGTCCAACAGTGTTGCCTTAGGTTTATCCTTTTAAAGACTTTCACACTGTTTCTTCTAAGATTGTAAAATATCCCAGATTTCCACTTGATTGAAAAAAAAAAAAAGAACATGTGCTTCTATGCATGACCCAAAACCCTTTCTTCTTCTCCCAGAAGTCCATAAAAAAGCATGCAGAAGGCCTTAGGTTTTCATCAAAATGGTGAGGAAGTACTTTGCTTCTCCTGGGGCCTCCCAAAGGACTGGAATATGCTGGGTGTTACCACTTGAGGCAGTTCTGTGGAGAAAGCTGCTTGACTGGAAGAGTCTGAAAAAAAAAATCACACCAACCCTTCAGGCTGTGGTCACATGGAGCTGTTTTAGGGATCCAAACCACCCCACAGATCTGCTGAAAAGTTCTGGATTCAGATTTTCTCCCCTCGAGCTTTGTGCAATCCTCCCATACCCCCCAGGACTTGGAGGGAGAGGATGTCTTTCACTTGGACATCTGGCACTGGTGTCCTAACAGACAAGCTCCAGGGCATTTTGTGAAATAGTCTGCAGCTTTTAGAATCTGCTTCAGACAGAAACCCAAGGACACCAGGCAATGCAGCCCATTAATGGAATGAGTCTGCCAGATACTGTTTCATGGGGTGTCTCTGTATTTCTGTGGGACTGTTACTTGCAATAGAGGCATTCATCTCCTGCATGCATTTTCTAGATCCTTCCTGATTCTTAACCAGTGTAGGATTTTTTCCCTTAGCTTAGCTAAGGCTTGTTGGAAATGTACAGAAACACAGTGTGGTTTAAAATGTTTCCCAGCTTTTAAAATAATAATCTCAGAACTTTCTGCTCCAGACATCACCTAACAATGTGCTCTATAGGTTGTTTCCATGCACTAGAACTTTTATGCCTTATTAGACCTTTCACTCCAGGCTTTCCCACCATGACCAGAATGCTTTTCCCTTGGCATCCAACACTCCATTGTGCTCCAAATGTATCTATACTGTGCTCTAGGACAGTGGAATTTCCCAGCTCATTTTCAGTTGTATCCGACTGGGATTCTTTCTGTGATGAACCTTCAGGAGCTCACATTTCTCCTCTGGCACTTCCCTTCCTCGGTTCTCCTGAGTGAACTGGAAGTATTTGCACATCTACAAGTTGTTTGAGAGGAAACAGGCATCGCCCTCTCTGCATTCATCCCTCTGAAAAGTCAACTCTTTATAATACTGCTGCACTACATCCCAAAGGTTCTGCCTGGATCAGTCATCCCTGCTATTCCACTTATGACCAGAGGTGTAGTTAATTGTGCAGTTGCAAAATTGCCATTTTCCTAAAGGTTTGGGCAAATTGCATTTGGGAATCCCACGGAATGAGCCAGTGCAGGGATTCATGGCCTACAGCCCTGTACAAATCAGTACACTGATTACACTGTTCTTCCTGTGCAAATACCAGCAGAGCTCATCAGTAAATTTAACCACTGGTGAGAATTGCACAGGTGGAAACTGCTAAATCTGATCCTGCTGGCCACTGAAATGCTCTGCCTCTGTCACTGTGCCCAAGCAAGGTTTTGCAATGTTAGCACATCTACAAACACATCTCCTTCTGTAACAGGAGCAGAGTCCTGTGGACCTGCAGCTCCGGGGAGCGGGCCAGCTCCGGGCAGTCTCGCTTTTGCTTTTTTCAGTGGAAATTCCCCATCACCAGCTTGTGCAGCAGGCTGAAGTTACCTGCTCTTGGAACAACTCCCTTTCCTTTGGGACCAGTTACAGACTGTCAGCCTTGAACATATCACAGGCCATGTTGTCCATGTACCTACCACTTGTTCAAAGGTCTCGGTGTGTACCCATAAATAGCCTAAGCACAACAGACGTCCTGGAAGGTCGAGGCCATCCAAGGCCTTCTGTTGGCATGACGTGCCCTGTCTTCCCCAACAGGCTCTCCATTGCAGCTGGGGCTTTACATAAGCCCCCAGCCATCACTAAATTGCCAGGTTGGGCTTTGCTAAGAAAGCAATTTTCCCATCTTTCTTTTTCCGTCATTTCTGCCTGTTGATATACAGCTTTCAGATCTCTTGTGACTGACCAAACTGAACCCATCATCCAAGCGGCCTTCATGCTCAGACAGAGCTTCTTTCCAGGGACTTCAGAGGGGGAAAGGTTGTTTTACTTGTTCCTGGTTGATGCTTCTGGAAGGCATCCAGCAGACAGATGGAGATCCTTTCTGTACCACACCCCCAAGATCTGACTGACCTGATGTGGAAGAGTCTCTGAAGGTCCCAGGATCCCAGGCAGGCTCCAGACTCTCCCATCAATCAGGGCTGGCAGTGACCTCAGAGCGGAGCCACCTTTATTTTTTACTGTCCCCGAAGGTAGGACAGGTCCTCAGCTACCTGCAAGAAATTAGCTACACTGGAAACACACCTTTAAAGGGAATTTCCAAACTGATGTGAAAAGGCACAGTTCCTGGTGTCTATCAGCACATCACCATGCCTCACTTATTGCTCCAGTGCCTTGTTTCTGACCTTCCCAGGTTTGGAAGTGTCTGCATTCTCCTGTCACCACTATCCACTACAAGCTGAATAGCTTGGTCACTGTTAGCCCACAGGCTAGTTTGGGAGACAGGAACACCCATTTCACATGGCCTAAGATGGGCCAAAGTATTCTAGACTGTGACCAGTGTCCCCCTGGTAAGGTTTTTGCACCAGTCCTTCACAAAAATGTGGTCCTGACTCTGTCCCCCAGCTGGGTGTCCCTGCTTTTCCTCATTTTGCAACTCTACAAAGGGCTCACTGCACGTTGTGTCTTGTCTTGGCCCACCACCTTCCCACACTCAGGTTATTTTATTTCTGCTTTATTTTATTTCAGCTCTGTTTTTGCATGGCCCCTGTCTCCCTTGCTTTACATATGTTGGGTGTGTGTGGTACTTTCTGAGGTGGAAGTTCTCTTTTCTTGTCCCCATGTGAGCCACAGAGCAGCGCTGACGAGACTGACCACCTTCTCACCACTGCCTGCTTCCTGGCCCAATGCTCTGCTGCAGCACATTATTTAAACACTTGGCACATTCCTCAGCCTCTTAGGGCATCTTTGGCTTCCCATTAAACACAGAGAGATCCTTCCTGGTTCAGGAAGTCTCTGCCCTGCAGGCCACCAGGATCTGGGAGACTGGCACAGAGAGCTTGCATTATGTCCATGTTCTGTTTGTCTGCTCCTCCCAGAGCATCTCCTCATGGACTCCAGGACTACAGGACCTTTCCTCTGACCCAGCTCAGGTTTTCATGTGCTTGCATTTCCCTTTTCCCCCGATCTCAGTGTGGTCATCCCCTTAGTGAAAAATCTATGAATACATCAATGTCCAATTTCCCCTGGCTGAATACCTTGTTATTCAACCAAAATAATCCAGATCCTTCAGCTGAATTCTCTTTGTCCCCCACTTTGTGGCACACAGCTGACCAGCTCTCTCTAATTTGATGGTTGATTCTAGTCATATAGCCAGACTAGATAATTTAATCTCTTTTCCTGAAGGCAAGTGCTCACTGACATAAGAGCTGACCCCATCAAATTGGCTTCCAGGCCTCCCATTTCAGAGCCATTCCCTCATGCTGCGGTTATGGACGGAGCTGAACAAATCTCCCAGATGTATTTTTGTCAAACACCGTGGCTTTTGCACTGATTCAGCTGGGCAAATAGTCTGATTCCTTCCTCCAGGAGACTGGGAGTGCTGGTGGATGTTGATGGTAGGCTGTGTGCTGGGCAGCTCTTGTCTGCAGCAGGAGGCTGCTTTTTTCTGCAGTAACCTGCAAGCTTTATTTTCCTTTTCTTGCTGATTTTCTCAATTTCTTAACTCTTTGCTGTGGTTCATCTTGGCTTATAAATTGGCCAAAGCTTTTGTTGTGCCTCTTATTTTCTGGAAAACATTATTTTGCATGATACTTGCACTGCTGATCATCTCTTTGATCCATCCTGCCTCTTTAAACTGGGAATCTTCCAGAAGCATTTTGCACTCTCTCTGGACACTGAAGTCTTTTATCCTTGTCTGCAGGTGACCTCTTAAAAAACTCTTAGAAGTTTCCAGATGTTGCTTGAACTCCTTTTGCAAAGTCTCCAGCTGTCCTGGCTCATGTTTTGAGTCTTTGGTAATTTTCAATTTCCGTTCCCACTTGGTTCCAGAGGAATCCCAGAATTAGGACTCCTGCTAGAAGCTGAGTCTCACCCTGGACATTCTTTCCATAATTTGAAGATCTGCAGGTTGCACCAGAGAGGATGAAGCTGGCAAAAAAATGCTCCAGAAATGCTCCAGGTGTTCCACAAGGAGGTTGCTCCAGAAATGCTCACCCCACTCCCCACCCTGCCTGTTAGTTACAGAAACCATGCAGAGCCCTGCTTTCCTGCCCATGGGAGGAATCACCTGCAGGGAACTGTTTTTTGTTTCAGAGTTCAAGTTCTCTTAGAGTCAGCACTCCCCCAAAAGGTCTCCATGTGCTTTGTTTCAGGGCTAAGCTCCTTCTTTTACTTGGGCTGTTTTCTTCGTGATTTTTCAAGGACCAGTCCAGTGAAGAGGAGAGGAATTTCATGCTGAAGCTGCTTGTTTCTCTCCACTGACTAACAAGAGAGCCTGCAGCTCTCCCTTAGATGTCCAGCATGGATGACTGACTTGGGGCAACCAATTATATCCTCGATGAACAAGTTTTCCTTGCAGTCTGTGGTCCCCCCTTCCAAGGGAACTGCTCTGTAGTCCAAGCTTACCCGAGGTAATGTCCCAGGGGAGATTTAGGTTGGATATTAGGAAAAAGTTCTTCCCCTACAGGGTGGTTGAGCACTGGAACAGGCTCCCCAGGGAAGTAACCACGACCTCAAGACTCACGGAGCTCAAGAAGCATTTGGACAATGCTCTTGGGCACTTGGTAGCATTGTCCTGTGCGGAGTCTGGAGCTGGACTCCAGGATCCTTGTAGGTCCCTTCCAACTCAGAATATTCTGACCTCATGAACATATGTAACAATTTGCTTTCCTCACCAGCAGCAGATTCTCCCACTCACCTCCGTAGCAGTTCACAACTTTCTCCTTCTGACCCCCCACCCTTATAACCTATAGGCACATGGCACACATGTATGTTACTTATTTTTGTCTTCACGGGCAGTGTGGAAATGCCATCAAGTTAACAGGGAAAGAGCTGTACAAGCCCGCAGTGCCGCTTACTGCTTGCCAAGCAGGAGCCTCAAACACCTCATCAGAGCCTTCGCTGCTCCTAAAACCTCATTCGCACTTTACAGATGGGCAGTGCGGTTCGGCAGCCCCCGGCCGCCCCCCCCCCCCCCCCCCCCCCCCCCCCCCCCCCCCCCCCCCGCACACAAAAATCACGAGTTACCCTCCTGGCCAGACTACCTGTAAAGCACGGTCTTTAGACAGGAATGATATGAGGTTCCCGTCTCTGTTTTGGCAGGCGGGGGCGCGTTTGGTGTTTATTGGGGTAATTCCCCCGCCTCCCGCAGCCGCCGGATTCTGTGGGAGACAGGATTTGGAGGTCACGCACCTCCAGGAGCCGGAGCCCGCGGAAGGGGGGGAGCAAAACTGAACCAAATGAAAAGCAATCGGTCAGCTCTGGCGGCGAGGATAAACACATCGCTATGGATCGCCTCAGCTGACACTTCCCGCCTGCGGTTCCCGCCGGGAATATCGGAGAGAATCCCGCCAGCCCAGCTCTGAGAGGGGGTAGTGGTGTCGGGGGTGTCGGCTCCCCCCGCCCCGCACGTGGGGCCGGGGCCGCCGCGCTCCCGCACACGCTGCACACCCCGCACGTTGCAGGGCCACACATGCCGCGCCGGCGTGCAGGCACGGCGCACACGCGGGGACACGCGGGGACACACACGCCGGGACACGCACACGCGGGGACACACACGCACGCACGGACAGCGCCTTTGCCCGGGGCACGGGAAAGAAGAGCATCCCGATCCCTCGGGCAGCGGCACGCCGTCCTTGCACTGGCGGGAGGCTCCTGGCGGGCTGCCCGGCGAGGGGCGGTGGGCGCGGGGCTACTCGGGGCCGGAGGGGCACGGCCTGCGGTAGCCCGAGCCGGGGTGCCCGGTTCCGCCCCGTGCCGCCGCCTGCTAGCGGGGGCCGGCGGGGCAGGGCCGCCCGGTGCAGCCCGGCGGCAGTGATGTGGCAGCAGGTCGGGTCACGTTGCCGGCCCTGTGCTCGTACCAGTGTGAGACGGGATTAGGGAGGCGGCTGTCGGTGCCGCCGCCGCCGGCGGGGAGCGGGGGCTGCGCGGGCGCGCCCGGCGGGCAGGGACGCGGGCGGGGGGAGGCGAGGGGGTTCCCGCCCCGCCCCGTCCCGGGGCTGCTGCGGCCGGTCACGCTGCACCGGTGCAAATCCTCCGCCAATGTCACCCCCTGCGCCCCGCAGGGATCCGGGCTGCCCGAGAGCAGCGTCAACAGCAGATGTGTTTACATTGGAGATAGACATATTTTTATATATATGTGCCTCTATACTTGAGTCCGTCTGTATAGAAGGAGCGCTTCTGCCGCGGTCTGGCGTTGCAGGCAGATCCGGCTCCCGTCCAAAGGTCGGGAGAGAGAGCTGCCGGGAGCAGCGGCGGCCGGGCGGGAGCACCGGGGGACGAGAGCTGCGGCACGGCTGGGCCAGGGAGCGCTCCGCGCAGCGTGCGCCTGTTCGTACCCACGCATCCTATAGAAAACGTATAGCGAACGTGACCCCCTAACCGACCCCCTCACCCCCCAAGAGGAAGGTTCGATTATTACCCCCTTCCTCCCCTGGGCACGTTTTCCACTGGCGGGTCTCCTCCCCGTATACAAATAATAATAATAATAATAATAATAAAATAAAAAAGACAGTAATAAAAGTAAAATTATTTCATAAATAATAAAATTAGGAAAATCATTAAAATCATAAAAAACACACATTAAAATAATAAAAAACACAATGAGAGTGGCAATGATCACGGCGGTAACGCTGACGATGACAGCAGCAGCAGCAGTAACGCGGGGGGAAGCCGCTGTCTCGCAGGGCGGCCCCGGGCAGGCGGCGGGACCCCCCCCGTCCCCTCCCCGGTCCCGCCCCCGCCCGCGCCGCACGTGAGCCGGGTGCGGGGCTGGCTGGCGGCGCGCGTGCCCCGCGGGCAGGCGCGGCGGCGGCGGCGGCGGCGGGAGCTGCGGGCGTGTGCGCGGGGAGAGCAGCGAAGGCGGGCGGGGGGGGAGCGGCAGCGGCGGCGGAGGCACTTGGTGGGGGGGGGGGGGACGAACCGCCGCACACTTTTGGCCACTGCACGGGAGAGGGGGGACGGAGGCTGCATGTGCGCAGCGTCGCTCGCGGATCTCCCGAGACTGATCTCAGCATCCCGCAGGCTCAGTCAAAAGCAGCGACGAAACATCAGCCGCTGCCAGACATGGATGAAGGAATCTCCCGCTTGCCGGAGAGGCAGCTACTGGAGCATAGGGATTTTATAGGGTAAGGAGCCGGGGCAGTATCTCCGTCTCGCATCTCTACGGCGTTTCGTCTTCTTGAGAAAGTGCTGCGAAGCGCTGGGAACGGCGCCGGCTCCCCGGCGGGGCGCGGGGCTCGCCGCCTCCCTCCTCTGGCGGACCCGGGCGAGCCCTTGCCCGGCCCTTCGGGCAGAGCGCTCGGCGCCCGTGTGCCCACTCGAGGAGGTGCTGTCCCTGCACTTGCCGATGCTGGATCTTTGTGTTTTTCTCCAGGCTGGACTACCCTGCCCTGTATATGTGCAAACCCAAAAGAGGCGTGAAGAGGGACGAGAGCAAGGTAAGAATAAGTTTCTGGGCTCTCTTCTCGCTTAACCGCTTAATTTGGGTTCGCTGAATTTTGCAGCATAGCTTCGCTCCTAAGATCACCCCCGGGGGGCTGCGCATACAACTTGTTCCCCGAATCGCAAGTGGGTTTACGAGCGAGCTGGCACGGCTGGGAGAGCGGTGCCTTGACTCTAATTTGCGCGGCATGTGGTCCGCATGACATTTGTTTTGGTTTTGATCGGCGTTCCGAGGGACTCTGCCTAACACTTGGCTTTTCCGGGTTTTGCTAATTAGGAAACGTACAAACTGCCACATAGACTGATAGAAAAGAAGAGGCGAGACAGGATTAACGAATGCATTGCCCAGCTGAAGGATTTACTGCCCGAGCATCTGAAACTGACGGTAAGGTGCCCAGGAGCGTGTATATGCCCATGCGGATGCAGGCGCCGGCAGCCTGCCCGCTGCGCAGCCCCCGGGACGCCGGGCTGCCTGCCTTGCTGCCCGCCCGCCGTCCTGGCCCTAATGCCTCGGGGACCGGTCTCGCCGAAGTTAACGGAGGCGGCGTTTGGCGGTAGCCAAAATGTGCCGGGAGGTAGCCAAGCCGCCCTCTACAATTGCCTTGCAGACGCTGGGACACCTGGAGAAAGCGGTGGTGCTGGAACTGACTTTGAAGCACTTGAAAGCGCTAACAGCCTTAACAGAGCAGCAGCACCAGAAGATTATTGCCTTGCAGAATGGTAAGCGGGGCACGGGGGGCACCGCCGCTGAGGCGCACCAGGGGCGGACGGGGTGCGGGGTGTGAAGCACCCCATGCCGGAGCCGCGGGTAAACGCTGTCCCCGCTCGGTCTCCCCCGCAGGGGAGCGGTCAATGAAGTCTCCGGTGCAGGCCGACCTGGACGCCTTCCACTCGGGCTTTCAGACGTGCGCGAAGGAAGTGCTGCAGTACCTCTCCCGCTTCGAGAGCTGGACCCCCCGCGAGCAGCGATGCGCGCAGCTCCTCGGCCACCTGCACTCCATCTCGTCGCAATTCCTCCCTGGCCCTCAGCTCCTCTCCCCGCCGCCGGGCCCCCTCAGCAAGGGATCCTCCTCCTCTTCCTCCCCGCCCGCCCCACCCTGCGCGCCGGGCCACAAGCCGGAGGGCCAGGCTAACTGTGTGCCCGTCATCCAGCGGACTCACGCCGCCGAGCTCAGCGCCGAGACCGACACGGACACGGACAGCGGCTACGGCGGAGAGGGCGAGGCGCGCCCCGAGCGCGGCCCCGCGGCGGCGGCCGGCGGAGCGCTGCCCGCGCTGGCCATCAAGCAGGAGCCGTCGGGGGACGAGGTGCCCCCCGCGCCCAAGCGGCTGAAGCTGGACCGCGGCGGGAGCCCCATGCCCGGCCCGCCGGGGCTGGCGGCACGGGGCGCCGAGGCGGCTGCGGCGGCGGCAGCGGCGGCCGCGCTGGTCAGACCCGACGCCGCCCTGTTGGGCTCGCTGATGGCCCTGGGGGCGGGCGGTGGCGGGGCCCCCTTCGGACAGCCGGCGGCGGCCCCTTTCTGCCTGCCCTTCTACTTCATCTCCCCGTCGGCCGCCGCCGCCTACATGCAGCCCTTCCTGGATAAAAGCAGCCTGGAGAAGTATCTCTACCCCGCCGCCCCCATCCCGCTCCTCTACCCGGGCATCCCGGCCCAGGCGGCCGCGGCGGCCGCCGCGGCCGCCTCCTTCCCCTGCCTCTCCTCCGTGCTCGGCCCCGCCGAGAAGGTGGCGGCAGCCGCCGCCGGGCTGCCCCCGACGCCCCACCTCCCGCACCCCTTCGCTGCCGCCGCCGAGCCCGGCGAGGAGCCCGAGCCCGCCGCTGCCGAGGAGCCCGGCGCCGAGGGCCCGTGAGATGCCCCGGGGGCTCCCCGCCGCCGCTGCCCTTCCCTCGGACTGAGGGGCCGTCGGGCCCGCACTTGCGCCCCCAGGTTCCTACGGAGGGCAGGGGTCGCCGGGGCCGGTGATCGCCGGGAGCTGGGAGCCGCGGGGTGCCGGGCCCGGCCAGGGGGAGTCCCGGGAGTCCCGGAGCGGCCCCCGCAGAGGACCGTCGAGGATAAAATTTGCTACTCAGTATTTTTTTAATGTTTGGCTTTATAAATGCAGAAATAAGGAAAACAAAAAAAACAACAACAAAAAAAAAAAAAAAGAAGAAGAAGCAGGAAGAAAACATAGTAAGGATACTTTTTTTTTTTTTCTCTATATAGAGTAATTAAATGTGGCACCTTATTTGGTTTATACAGCGTGTCCCTAAGTCCCACTTGGGAACTTGCACTTGTTGTCCGGGAGACCTGGATGGGTTCAGGGTGAGGGCGGGGAGCAAGGCGAGGGCGGAAGGGCAGAGCCCAGCACCTGTGCTAGCACTTTATGGAGAACCGGAGCATGGAGGATGCACCCTGAGCCCAAACCTGCAGTGCCTTGAGCACCCGGGGATGCCGCTGGCTCCAGCAAGTTTTGGGTGTGCAAGGGAAGGAGGGTGAGACCCATTACATAACCTTGTGTTTCTTTTTTTTTTCTTTTTTTTTTTTTTTTCTTTTTTGGCTAAGGTATACAGGTGTGGCAAGTGCATTTGTTCTCACCCCATCTTTATTTAATTCTGTATGTTCCCGACAGACTTTTTCCCCCCCCCAAACCTTGCTGTATAAAATGAATGTTACTGCACTGAACTACAAAAAGAAACCCCCTTCTCTCCCCCAAGAAAACACAGAGCAGCTTGTCAGCCTGAACTCATTTTATCCTAAATTCCTAGTGACACAAACTGGAGGCCGTAGGTAAACACCTCGCTGTGCAATCAGAAACGATTAAACCAGTTGGGGTAAGTTTCCCTTATGGGTTCTTCCCTCATCCCATGCTCAAATACTGCGATTTCCCTTTCTGGAGACAAACCAGACGCCAGATAATCACACAGATAAAGCTTTTATAATAAGGCTTAAACCAAGACCTTGCCTAGATATTTTTAGTTTGTTGCCAAGGTAGCACTGTGAGAAATCTCACTTGAATGTTATGTAAGAGGTGAGACACCACAGCCTGGCGAGGAGTGTGTGCGTGTCCGGGGTCCGTCAGTCCTTTTGGTGCATCTGCTGCTGCTGTTGCTACTGTTTGCCTCAAACGCTGTGTTTAAACAACGTTACAAAAGAAAAAAAAATCTTACTAGCCTACAGAGTGGCTGTATGTAAATAGTTGTTAATACATCCGATTAATGATGTCTGACATGCTATTTTTGTAGGGAGAAAAATATGTGTTAATGATATTTTGAGTTAAATATCTTTTGGGAGGACTTGCTGAAAAAGTTGCACTTTTGTTACAATGCTTACGCTTGATACAAGCTTATGCTGTCTTAAATTATTAAAAAAATAAATCCTGTCTGCAAGAAACCAGCTGTTTTAGAACAGTTTAGTATGTGATATATTAGAAATCAATCTTTATATTCAGTATTTTCCAGCACTCCATGAATTCTATTATCTAAGTATTTCCACACTATTTTGTGATTAAAAAATTCTTACTAAGGAATAAAAACTTTAATACACAAAATGGGGCTGTCTACTAATTAAAAATGCAATGATAAGACATGATAATTGGTGCATTGAGCTTCAAACTGTATGATTGTGTGGCTGATGATGATTTAATTCACTTTTTTAATCTGGGTTTGAATTTGCTGGGTTTCCTTTAACTCTCTCTGGCAAACTCTGGTTTAATATATGCACATTTCACAAAGCAAAGTGTGGAACACACAGGTTTCTTCCTGACATCTACTTTTTCCCATCTTCTTTTTGGAAAATACTAATCTTTAAAATTAACACTTGACAGCCCAGGTGCTGCATGGGAGCTCTCTTTGCTCACAAGGAACAAACTTTATGATTTGCCTGACAATCTAATGACGTATCATAATCACTGCAGGAATGAATGATGGGTGTCCCAGCTTGGAAAATTCTCTATGAAAACCAAATATTTTGTGGTGGGGGGGCGGGGGGGAGAGCAAAAGGAGGAATAGAATGGTGGAAGCAGGCAGATCATTCCTAGCGTGGAAATGCAGCACTCTAAAAGCTTCCTCAGACTAAATAGCAGAGCTGTAGATCACCTTTCCTTGCAAAAACTCTTGCAGGGAAATGAAATTAAAGGAACCCTTCAAACCGCAGCCAGTGTTTACATAAGAGAGAGATGAAGGGAACGTTCCGTGCTCCCTCTGCTGGTTCTCCAGTACCGGTGACTACACTGACAAGGAATGAAGGTGGAATGGAATAAAACGCTCCTAAAACTGGTGTTAATTCCATCAATCCCTTAAAATACAGGAGGAATGATAAACTGGATGAAAAATTAGCACTCCTTTTAAATTACTCGAGTAGGATTGTTGAGAAATAGGCGTCTTCACATGGAAGCTGTAGTAAATTTAATTCCAATTAGAGATACAGGTGGGCTATCTACGAATACCAATGGACACATAGACATGGTTTTTTTCCATAAATAATGGACCAAAGGCTGCTACAGTGCACCACTCTACCTTCCAAAGTAATTTACTAGGGAGGGAAATGGGAAAAAAATCTTTGTCTGGCTCCATCTGTCTTTGGATCTGGTTCTGCTCCCTGTGTTGTCACAGGAATGAAAGTGAGCTGGGCTCAACCTTTCCCCTTGGTAACTTTGACCTGCATACTCGAACAGCTTAACACTTGTTAGGCCAGCATTTAGGCTGGGATGAAGGTGCTGGTGTATTCCAACTCCTCCTGCTAGCCCGGGAAAAGGGCTGACTCAGTGCAAAGCCCTTCCTGCCAGGTCACTACACGAGCACAAAGGGTGGAGCCACAAGCACTTCATGAAAAGCTGTGCCCCTCCTGAAGAGCACAGGTTAAAACCTGAGCATGAGCAAGGCTTTAGGTCTCCTTCAAATTTCTTTCTTTTGGGAATATGAACTGGTTTAGGTTTGGGCTATAAACCCAGATCATTAGAGGGCTTTATCAATTTCAGTATTTACCATGTACAGTAACAGGAAGGCTTGTTTTTATTAGGCCTGGAATCAAATGTGCCAAATGACTTCACGCCAAGCTGCAGCATCAGTGAAATCTATTACATTTTATGACATAAAACATAAAGACAAATTATGTGTGTTCAGATAATCCCAATGCCTAACAAAAGCAAACACAGGGAAAGAAGGTTTGTAATTGAGGTTGATAACCCACTGCTGCTGGAGGCAAAAGGCAAATGACAGGAGGGACCTTAGTGTCAGCCTTAATTATTAAATTCCAGGCTTCCTCAGATCCCTTTGGAGCCTAAATCAATTTGTATGTCTTGAATTTTCTTGAGGTTAAAAACAATCACAGAAACACTGGACAGGAACTTCCCATCTTTAAATATACATTCCCTTATGGAAGTGCTGAGAGTGCAGGACTGGGTGCTACATTTACTGTTTGCACTTGAATCCATATTCTGCTGTCCCATAAACCACAAGATAAGTGATGCAAGCTTGATTTCTTAAGCAATAAACATTGAAAACAGATTTTATAATCCAGTATATTATAGTGGCATGACAGGCTCCATTAGAGTGCGTTAAATAAAGATGGTAGGGATTGTTAAGCCAATGGACGGTAGTATCATGTACCTCCAACTGAAGGACAAGGAATTTTTATATTTGGAAGAGTTGCAGTTACAGAACTTGACTATCAGCCCTGTTTGAGAAAGGCCTGACCTACCATTTAAGCCATGTGTGTCCTTTTCTGGAGCACAGTAGGCCTTGGAGTAGGTCCTGATTTTGTGTTTTGGACCTTGTTTGTTTGATTTTCACTTTAGTAGAGGCAGACTGAATGTCTCACATCCAGCAAGCCTGGGGACTGTGTGCAAGGTGTGTTTCAGCACCTCTAAATTCCTAGCCTGCCTGTAACCTGGGTCTTGAAACACATTTCCTTTTCCCTTCAAACCTCAGCTCCTGGAATCATGTAATCCCTGCCTTCTCTGAAAAGTTTCCTGCCTTCTAGTTGCAGGAATGAACATGTAAGTACAACCTCGGAGAAAGAAAGTAACAAAAATGCCGAATTTTCTCTCTGTGAAAAAAAAAAAAAACCCTTGGATTTTTTAAAGCCAGTTTCACTCAGGAAAAGTCAGAAACTCTGACTCTGGTTCTCCTGCAGGCTCACAGCTTGCTGGGAAACCGCAGAGAGAAGCCGGTGGCTTACCTGCCGCCAGCAGCAGCTGCGTGAGCCCCGGACACGTGTGGGCTGGATGTGAGCAAGGGCGAGCTGCTCCACTCTCCGCATCCTTCCCGTAGCTCCAGCATTTCAGCCTGCAGGGCTGTCAATCTGTCACAAGCACTGAATTCACGGCAGCCTCGATGACGGCGCTGCCGCGGGCCGCAGGAGCTGCCCTGCCTGGGACAGGCTGTTCTGCCTGGCTGAACTCACGGGGCACCCAGTGGCAGCGCACCTGCTGCTGCCGCCGCTGCAAACATTCCCCTCCCTGCGGGGCCCTCCCGGCGCCCCTGAGGATGCAGGCGATGCCCGGGACAGGCGAGAAGAGATTCCTTTGTGTTTCAGTAAGCAGGGACTTTGATCCCAGGCAGCTCTACCGGGTCATATGGACCAAGGAGAGTTGTTTCTCCTGTCCACATAAAACCCTCTTGGTTGTTCGTCTCGGTTTTTTACTTTGCTTTTTTGCTAGATGTTTTTTAAGGATGGAAGCAAGGCACTCTCATAACTAAGTAATTTCTAGGAAATAACTACAGGAAAAGAGCCACATAAATATGGCACCTTCTTCCTCAGCAGAAAATTGTCTCCCCAAGTGTGTTTGGATTAATACCTGCAGCACAGAGCCAGATGAGCTGACAGATGCTGAATGGATTCTATTCTCACTGTACAAGGTTGCCAAGGCTCCAGCCCTTCTGCTGTGGGTGGCAGGCAGGCCCACATCCTTCCTTACACATGAAGTTGTTTGCAAAGGAGCCCATCCAGGTGGGAGCAGCAGCCCCTCTGCATGGGCCTAATAATTACAGATTCTGTTGGAATGCACTGCATTGGCTTTAGGTTTGGAGCCTGTGAGTAGCAACTCCAATCAGATTTTCTGTGGTATGCAGATCACAGCTTCCAGCAAAGCTCGTAAGGCTGGGCTCTAGGTTCCAGCTGCAAGACCTGGAATATGAGCATGTCCACCAAAAACAATCATAAACCACCAAGAGCAGACTCTGTAGCAATAAGGCAGCCTGAAATGCAGAAAAAAAAAAAAGCTTCTCTTCACAGAATCCCAGAATGGGTCAGGCTGGAATGGACCACAGTGGGTCATCTGGTTCCACCTCCCTGCTCAAGCAGCGCCATCCCAGAGCACAGGGCACAGAACTGCATCCAGATGGTTCTGGAATCTCTCTGGTGAGGGAGACTCCACATCTTCTCTTGGCAGCAAGATTTCCAGAAGTTTTTGCAAGACTACCAGTAGGAGAAACTGAGTGTCTCCTTTTAATACGTAAGTTGAACTCATTTGTTCTGCACAAGACTGAGAAGGCTGGAAAAGAACTAAAGCTGAAAAATCTTTTTATGCTTTGCTTGAAACGAGAGGGCACCAGTCTTAAGCTGCAGAGGAGGAGGTTTAGGTTGGACATGAGGGAAATTTTCGCTGAACGGGTGATCAGACATTGGAACTGGCTGCCCAGGGAGATGGAGTCACTATCCCTGCAGGTTTTTAAGGAAAGACTGAATGTGACACTCAGTGCCATGATCTGCTTGACACGGTGGTCTTCGGTCATAGGTTGGACTCGATGATCTCAGAGGATTTTTCCAGCCTAAACGCTTCTGTGATGCTGTGAAAAGAGGTGGTCTGTCCCACTTGTGCACGCTGGGTTTGTCTGGACGGCAGGAGCGCTCGGGCAGTACTTGCGCACCCACCAGTGCAAACAGCAGTCCCGGGAGGCACGGCAGAGGGGCCAAGAGGCCGCTTCGCGGTGACTTTGCCAGAGAGACCCCCGGCAGCTCGGCCGGTTCCTCAGAGATCCCGCCCCGCTCCATGCCGCCGTCCTTCCCCCGCCCCGCCCGGGCTTCCCGCCTCCCGCCTCCCGCCTCGGTCCGAAGTGCGCGCCCGCCCCTCAGGCCGTCGCTGGCGTCACGCGCGCGCCCGCGTGACAGCCGCGCACGCTGCCCGGCACGTGCGCGCGGGGCCGCGCCCGCTGCGGGGTGGGCGGGAGGGGGAGTGGGCGGGGCCGCCGGCGGCGGCAGCTGCCATTGGCCGGCGCGCGGCTCGTGCTCCACCTCCCCCCACGCGGCCCCACCTCCCCTCAGGAATGGCCGCCCCTGAGGCGGGAGGGGCTGGGATTTCTCTGACAGAATCACAGGGTCAATGAGGTTGGAAGAGTCCTGTGTGATCTCCGAGTCCAACCTGTGACCGAACACCACCGCGTCAACCAGACCGTGGCACCCAGTGCCACGTATAGCCTTTCCTAAAACACCTCCAGGGACGGTGATTTCACCGCCTCCCTGAGCAGCCCATTCCGATGTATGACCACCATTTCTGTGAATACATTTTTCTTACTCTGCACTTTTGCAGTCTCACCTTGATTATTGCGTACAGTTTTGGTCACTGCAATGTAGGGAAGTGATTAAGCTGCTAGAGTGTCCAGAGGAGGGACATGGAGATGGTGAAGGGCCTGGAGGTGAAGCCACATGAGGAGCAGCTGAGGGCACTTGGTCTGTTCAGCTGGAGAAGGGCAGATTGAAGTCAGAGCTCACAGCAGCTCTGCAGTTTCCTCATGAGGGGAAGAGGAGGGGCAGGCCCTGAGCTCTGCTCTGTGTGACCAGGGACAGGACCTAGGGAATGGCTGGAGCTGTGTCAGGATATTAGGAGAAGGGATGTGTGTGGATATTAGGAAAAAAGGGTCTTCCCCCAGAGGCACTGAACAGGCTCCCCAGGGATGGTCATAGTCCCAAACCTGACAGCTCCAGGAGGTTTTGGACAACTCTTGGACACATATGTGACTCTTGGGGGGAGTGTGTAGGGACAGGAGTTGGACTCAATGATCCTTGTGGTGATTCTGTAGTGTCCAACCTAAACCTCCCCATCCTCTCAGAAAGGGCTGCAAGGGGTTCAGAATTCCAGCATTCAATGGTTTTCAACATGCTGTGCATCGAGCAACCAAAAGGCAACATTATGCACATATGGGCCAATTCTGTACAGAAAATAATAAGGACCAAGAGATTTACAGTCCTTGAGGGCATCAGCTGGAGGGTCAATAAATCAGGGAAAACCTTAGTAGAGGCTGTTTTAAACTTAGATTCTTCTGAAATAACAATGTTGTTACTGTGATATTGGAATCACAGAATGGCCTGGGTTGGAAGAGACTTTAAAAACCATCCAGTTCCACTCCCCTGCCATGGTCAGGGACACCTTCTGCTACCCCAGCTTGCTCAGAGCCCCATCCCACCTGGCCTTGGACACTGCCAGGGATGGAGCAGCCACAGCTGCTCTGGGCAACTTGTGCCAGGGCCTGCCCACCCTCACAGGGAAGAATTTCTTCTGAATATCCAATCTAAACCTCCTCTCTGTCAGTGAGAAGGCATTGCCCCTTGTCCTGTCACTCCAGGCCCTTGCAAAAAGTCCCTCTGCATCTTTCCTGTAACCTCTTGTAGGTCACGTTATTTCAAAAAGTTGGTGGTGGCAGCACCGATGCAGTGGCACCTGTTGGACAGAACAGCAAGATCAAAAGATAACACAGCCACCTGAAAGGAGAAACTGAGGCTCCAGCTCTGATATGCATGTTTATGCATTTTATATTGTAAACTCACTGTAATAACAACAGATCTTCATGGAAGCAGGAGTTGGCACTGGCACTGCGGTTTCCTCTTCCCCAAGTACAGATTCTAATCAAACAGGCTAAAGCTATTTCTCAGTAAGTAACTGCTTAATCATTCTGTGCAAAGTAGGGCAAGATCCACCAGAGGAACAGTGTGCATGTCTCTAACAGCAGCTTTTGGCACAGGGAGCAGGAGATGCAGAGGTGAACCTTGTGGCAGGAAGAATATTCAATCCCAATCACCTGCTGAGAGATAAATACTCCAGGTCCTGAACTATGACTCAAAGGCAGGGCTGGCTGCTTGTCTTCCAGCACTTTGTATGAGGAGTAGTGCCCTCTGTTGTTCCAGGGATAATCTGCTGTGAGTTAGGGAATTGAAACTGTGAATGTGAGGTGGGTTTGTTTTCTCCAGTGCTGCAGACGCCTACAGGCGCTCTGGTTTGGACACGGGGTCTGTCATGCAGAATGCACTGCCATCAGGACTTCATTTTCCAGAGTAAAGTCAGAAATGAAACATGTAGAGGCAAATGGGACCAACGTGACTAGGAAAAACATGCTTAAAAATTAGAAAAGTGTGTAGAATAAGCAAGAATTCATTCATAGCTGCTACAAAGGTAATTGAAGGGTATGGGAATGTGTGTGGAGAAGGGCCAGAGTTAAGGCTGTCTGTGTTTCCTTCGACTTCTGTTCTTTGAGAGTGAAGGAGCTACCTTTGCTTATCAAGCTGCCATCATTAGATAATGCTCCTGGGCACTCCTAGTCTATCTGCAAAGGAAAATGTGTTTGTGTGAACCTGGGCTGCACAAGTTCCTGCTCCTTGGCACAGCAGAGAAGTTGTGTTTGGAGTTGCAGTTTGCTCTGCAGAGGGCAGAAACAAGAACATAAAGATACGTCCATGTCTGGAAGTAAAACGTGAAGTGGCTTTGAAAAAAGCCTAACTGGTCACAGGGCTAATTCTGGTGTTGTAAATGACAAAGTAAGTAGTGTTATTTAAAATGACCTTTGAGAGCAATCTGTGTGCCATGCCCCAGGAGCCAGCCGTGGGAAGCACACTCCCATCAGTGTCCTGCCAGGCCCAGAAGGTATTTCCAGGACTCCAGCTGTTTGCTATGATTACTGAACATGCAGAGTCTGCAATACCTGCTTTTAAAAGTACACAGTAATGTCAAAGGCTTGCTCGAGTTTAGTAACCCCAGGACAGTACATTCCAAGGAGTAGAGGGCGAGTCAGCTGCCTGGCTGAGCCAGTGGGAAGGTGCTGCACGTCCCTGACTTTTGTTTTCCGCAGAGATCACCACCTGTACCTTCAGGAACAAAGCTGCTGCCTGGGCTGGGGCAGCATGGTGGTAGTTTAGGGCTACCCTAGCACCTTTCCTAGTGGATACAGTCATGTAATAGAAGAGAAACACAGAATGGCCTGGGTTGGAAAGGACCCTAAAGATCATCCAGTTCCACCCTCTGCCATGGGCAGGGCTGCCTTCCACTATCCCAGTCTGCCCAGAGCCTCATCCAGCCTGGCCTTGGACACTTCCAGGGATGGGGCAGCTACAGGTGCTCTGGGCATCCTGTGCCAGGGCCTCTCCACCCTCACAGGGAACAATTTCTTCCCAATATCCAATCTAACCCTGCTCTCTGTCAGTGTGAAGCCATTCCCCCTTGTCCTGTCACTCCAGGCCCTTGTCAAGAGTCTCTCTCCATCTTTTCTGGAGGCTCCCTTCAAGCACTGCAAGGCCACAATGAGATCAGACCATCTTTATTTGTACAAGCCTGTGAAGAGGGATCTCCTCCTTTCCCAAGATGTTCCTGATGCACCCACACAGCAGTGCGTTCAGGATGCAAGCCTGACTCCTTGACTGAAGGCACCTCCACAGTGCAGTAGAGCCTTGTGAGGTTCTGGCTGACAAGAGAAGCATTAATATAATAACATAATAACTAGGCAGAATTACCTGAAGGGGAAACCAGAACAGACTTCAGTTCATGCAAGAACTGAAGCCCTGCATATGCTGAAGCCAGTGTGCTAAAATCAACAGTAAATGAAGATAGTGATTTTGCAAGGTTTAAAGTTTTAAACAGATTAATCAATTAGATCTCAAAGGTAAAATCTTTATTGGTCGAACCTGGCGCAAAGTTGCTAAAAAGGAGAATAAGTCTCACCTCTTTTGAAGTGCTCTCATTATTCATTTTAGAAGGGATGTAAGTCCTCTGCTATCAGGAAGATGTTTAACCTCTGACTGAAGAGTTAGGGAAAGCTTCCTCTGCAAGTAAGTTATTTTGGTACCACCACACCAAGGGTAGTTTACTAGTGAGCTGCATGTGTCTTTCTATAGAGCTCGAGGCAGAATGCCAGGCCAGGTGGCCCCCAGCCTGACTGAACCAGTGTGGAACAACTCTGTGTTGGTCAGAACAGACTTTTTAGCAAATGACTCTTGTGCAAAAGTCAGTACACGGAGATGAAGGGCTTGCATTCCTCCTGGGAAAGCCCTCCACATCCCTGGGCTTTCGTTTCTCAAGCTGATAAAAGGAGTAATGACATCTAATTAGTTGACTACATACATATATATGTGTGTGCGTATATAAAAATTGTATGATGGGGATCACTGTTTTAGTAAGATAAGAAAGGAGTTTTTTCCTTGAGAATTTTAGACTGTGTTCTGCCACTGAACAAAGATGTTAAGGTGTTCACACTGCCCAGGCTCCTGGTTTTGCAGTTGCTCACAACACCTGAATTATGTGCTTGTCCTCTGTGGCTGCACCCCAGTGGCAGTCTACTCTTCCTACCAAATGAGCGAGATATTCCTAGATGTAGGTGCCTCCTGCTGTAAAGTTCCTCAAATAATGTACAAAGGTAGTAGCAAGAACTTTATTGAGCAGGACATGAGATAAGGTACTGCAGGACTGATTGTTCCTTGCCCTGTCAGGTGCCAGCAGCTGCATTAATTATTACTGAAATGTGTTCAGATGGCAACATCTTTAAATGATCTTTGACTTCAGAACTGAGCAGTAGGGACTCTCTGTGCTCAGACATGCTGAAGGGTGCTCATTCTGGCCAAGACTCCAGTGTAAGTGCAGCTGAGGTGTTTGTTAGTTAATTAAATTTATTTGGAGCATGTAGAAACACTGTGGAGTTGGCAAACAATGAAAAAAGGCACTTTCCTACAATCCTAACTCTTGTGTGCTTTATCTCTTCAGCCACTAATACCAAAGGGCACTTGGGTATCAATGGAAAACTATGAAATGGCAGCCTGTCATGGTGCATTACTGGTTACATGCACATTGCTAGAACAGCCTAAGACTTGTGGAAACACTGGAACATTTAGGACCACCAAGCAAATCTCAGTTTGTTCAGTCAACTGTTTCTATTGATTAGGTACAACACACTCCCAAGCAGCACTTGCAAAAGGATTTAGGCTGCCTCTGGTAATGGCAGCACTTTGCAAGAAGAGAGCTGAGCAGAAGTTAAAATGAGGTTTTATTCCTTTACTTGCTTTTCTTTTTTACCCCTTTAGAAAAAGAAATCTACTTAAAGCTAAACAAGACTCCACTGTCAGAAACGCCCAGTTCCCCTCAACACACCTGCATCTTGCTCTCACTGCAAGGTAAAGCTAACTCTGAGTAACTTCTTGTCACCCTCTTATATCTTGGTAGGATACAAAATACTCTTCATGCTCCAGTACCTGGATGACACAGCCAAGTTCAGGACCACGTTGTGCCCAGTACTATTTGCCAAACAAATAGGAACCAAGACGCTGTTACCCACGTGGGCTGCCGTATATATAGACAAAGTCAAAGGGGATGAGGCAGTATTATCTCAGGCTTACAGCTGGGGGACTCCAATCCACAAGGATTATAGTAGCTTGCCCAAGGTCACACACAGGAAATCTGTGGCAGAGCTGGGAAATTAAACTAGAGCTTCCCAGGCAAGGGCAAATACACCAGGCACAGGACAGTATCTAAAATGGAATGTTTCAACCCACATCTGTACAAGTTGCAGAAAGCTTCCAGGCCTGCTCAGAAACGGCAGGAATGGCATCATTTGTGCATCAGTTACACTGACACTGTGAATGAGACACGTCTCTTTGTAAGTATAACTGTATTATTCTTGCTGAAAGAACATGAAGCTGGAATGCTGAGTGCCTTATGCGATTCCCTACCACGTGCTGTGTATTCCTAGAAAACCTGCTTCCCTTCGCAGTGCCTGGCTGCTGTGTGTACTGCTGCCCTCTCGTGTGGGCCTGCGGGGAACTGCAGCGCTGGCACAGTCGAGGAGCCCCGATTATCTGGTGCCTGCCCCCGGCATCACCTTTCACCCCAGCCCTACAGCTAAGGGACGCTGCTGCCTTTCTCATTTGCTGTGTCACTGTCTCCTCCATGCTCGTTTTGTGCGTGACACAAGCAATGTGACAATGGAGAATCCAGGTCATAGTCTTGGCAGCCACGCTGCGTATCTGCCAGCTCAAGGAGATGCTTAAGACAACGTTGTAGCAACAAAATGTTGTCAAAGGTCAGCTGGCACTCTGGGGTTTCCCTTCAGTGTGTCAGGAGGGCCAGTTCCACCTCATCGATCAAAGTGCACCTCAGGCTGATTGGGACTGCTAAAGCCAAATCATCTGTTCTGAGCACATAACATTCCATGAACAGCAGTTTGATACACACAATAAAAGTTGTGACAGGTGGTAATTTAGGAGAAGCTCTGCAGGCAACCACAAAGAAATTCCAGTTATTTCCCACTTAAAGGCTGGCCTGAATTTCATTTTAGCAATAGCTCCTGATGGTACTTCTGTGATACCATGTCACTGGCTCCAAAGCTGCATGATTCACTTTCCATCACACTGGCACTGGAAAGGACTTCAGGGCAAATATTAATCAGGTTAAAGGTGTTTTACTTGGTCTACATCTCACTCCCTTCCTTCCATCACTCTCCCTTTTTTATTGTTGCTGTTTTTTGTTTCTGTTTTAACCTGAAGCCCTCCTTCTAAAAATACCTAGGCAGGTAATTATTGACACTCATTTATGCTACATTGGATAAGATAGGAGGTTTTTAAGCACACTTTCCACGAGCCCAGCTGGAGCTCTTCTGAATACTTTTTCTTCAAACTTTTGCTCATTAAAAATAAATCATAGAAAACTTTTCTTCCCTACAACTGGACCCAGGATTGAATATTAGATCTTTTATGCTGCATTCTCCTGCTAAGTCTTCCAATTACCAACTATCTTCCTCCTTTTGCAGAGGGGTAGAACAAGACGAAGCATGTAGCTGAAACAATAAGCACAGTCTGGTGTAGTGGTATTTCACCTCCATCAGCTTCCCGATGTCTGAACAGAAGTGTGATGACACTCTCTTTTCCAGAGATCCCTGTAGCCTTTCCACAGCCAGGGATTCAGATCCAAAAAGCCTCCTGAAATCAAACTTCAGATTCCATGGGGGAGAAGCTCCAGGGCTGCCTGTGTGGCAGGAAGGAGGGAGGCACACAGAGCCAACAGAGTAGCAGGACAGGACACTGGCAGTGCCTGAGTTGCCCAGACAAGCAGTGAGGTTTCTCAGGGAAGTTTATCAGCTCTGATTGCATCAGTTCCTGGTTGCACTAGCAAATGCCAAAGAGGCTCCTTTCCAGTCAGCCCCGGACAGCACACAGAACTCACTGCAAAGGATGGGGAAAAAAGTACATTGCATACCCACCTGGAGAAAGGGAACAAAATAGAACAACTGAGATTGTCTCCATCCAGTATTTCTGGAGAAAGTTAATGATGAAGCAGTGGCTGACCCAGAAAATACTCATTAACACTAGCTACAATATCAAAGGTAGCAAATATATCATTTTCAAGCAAGGCAATAATGGGGACCATTGCTCATTGTGCCCTACTTCAGACACCAGACATCTTAGTTGAAACAATCATTAAAAATTTGGGTTATAAAGGAATACTGCCTAGCTGACACAGATATGACAGGCAGAAGAATTCAGTGTGGCTTCTGAACGAAATGGATCATTGATCTGGTCTGGTTTTGCAACTCATTAGTGGTTCAGTTACACTGAGCTAGTTAGTGCTGCAGCAGCCACATACAAATACACCACTTTGTTCTTTAAAGGCAAAGCAAAAGATCAGAACCATCAGCTGTAGCCCTGGCTCTGCTGAGCACACTGGGAAACCTTAGTTCCCACAAAAGCCAGCCAGCCAACTGGCACAGGAGCGGGAAAGGGCACCTTTCAGAGCACAGGGTCTCCACAACTTCCACAGCCCTGACAACAGTGCCACGTGCTAGGGCTTCAGTGGAGTTCATGGCATTGTCCTATTGCCAGTCAACAGTGCCACTACTGTTAGCTCACTTCTCCTCACACCTAATGAGATTAGGCTCCAGTTAGCTTAGGAAAATCCATTTGTTGGGATATTGGACTAAGGACTGCATTTGGATGGCTTAAATCACAAGTCTCCAGCTGTATCACGTTCCCAGCCTTGAGTAGCTCAAATGATTTCAAGCAAGCTTCACACCCTCCCCGGTGTCAGCACAGTAACTACACCAGAATCTGGCCTAAAAAGCCTTCTGCTCCTTGTTCAAAGATTAATTTCTTTCTGCTCCCTGAAGCATCAGGGCACCCTGAATTTGTTGCAGGAAGAACTTGTACCTTCAGTTCCTCTTCCTGATCACCTAAGTGAACCTCTGCCTCTTTGCTCTAAGTTACACTTCGCCTAAGTCATTGACCAATTCTGTAATTTCAGGGTTAGTGTTAATTTTAATAACTGTTCCTCAGCTGAAAACAAGCTCCTCTTCCCTTTTGCAGTGCCTGGGCTTTATCTGATTGAGGTTACAGCGCACTTACAGTAAAGGAGCTCTCCTGTCTGCCACAGAGGCCCCACACCAACCAGCTGTGTGTCCCACACCCCAAGGAAATTATCATTTAGGAGAGCTCCTGCGACCAAATGCTCAACACAGGGCCATTTCTGGAATTGTTTGAGCTTGACACACCAACCTCGGCCCTGACCCTGCCTTCAGGCCCAGTGTTCTGTGACAGAGTCCCAGGAGCCCTGTCGTGAGACGTGCGCGACGTGAACGGTGCAATCCCAGCAAACCATGAACTGTAAAGACCCAAGGTTTCAGAGGGGAATTTATTGTATGGGAGCATATCCAGTACTTTTTGTCAACCATTCATGAGAATAATAAAAAATAGAAGCTTTTCAAATGACAAAAAACTATAGTTACATATAATACAGATTTTCATCTTGCATTGAAGCGGAGCAGTAAGAAAATGCTCACTTGTGTTTTCACAGTTTGTGTTGCTTCTCTAGGTTAAAGCATCAGCAACCCAAGTGTTCGAGCCAGAACCCCGAGTTGGCAGTTTCATGGGATGATGGTGAGGGTGAACACTCAGCATTCTGACACACTTCACAAGTACAGCAGGCACACTTGATCCATTTCAGAACTACTAAAACTTTCAGAGGTACCAGCTACACTTGAGGCATCCTTGCTGTAACTGAAAGGGTTTTGTATCAGAACAGGTTTTTTAGGCCCCAGTCAGAAACACATCTGTGGAACACTCAAGAATGTGCTTAAATCCAATCTGGTTCAAAGGGCTCCGAGCTGATCCTTTGTGACCCCCTTGTTCTGCCCTCACAAGCACCACACATGGGCACAAAGCTCTAACCAGTACTTGGTCACATGTGTAAAGTGCTTGCAAGACCACAAAGGATTTAACATTCTTCAGCACTCCACTCAGAGACCTAAAGGCATTCACTGCATGCATACATTGGTATTTACTACACACACTTACATCCAGCACCCAATATTATTGCAATAATTCTTTGCTGGTATAACAGCTCACCAAGTTTCACTGATTTAGTTTTCTACAGACATAGGAAAAAACCACCTGAAGAGAGCTAGAACAGCTTTCAATCAGTCACTATATTGGCATTGAAAGCTTTATTTTGAAAACTTTAAGCAGCAATACTGAATAAATAGACAGAATGATTGTTTTGTCATCTCCATACAACTGATGGCCTTCATCCAAAACATTAAAATACTGTAACAAATAGAATAAACATGCACATTTCAATGTTCTTTAAAAAAAACCAAAACAACCAAACAAACCCCCCCCCAAAAAAAAAACCAAAAAGGAGGTGTAATATAAAAGTAACACTTTAACACTTTTTTAATACAGTACAGACCATTAGAGACTATTTTCTGGAAAAAATATCTGAATACAGTTTTGTTATTTACATGTATCATTAAGGCCCAATTCACTCAAGTTAATGCACATCAGGAATTTATATGCTTCAAGGTAACTCACTAAAAATTACAAGATTGATGTTTCTTTGATCATACTCATATGATCCCAGTTCACTAAAATAATGCAATACTCTTCATGCTAAAAACAAGGCAATTGCTGCCCCAAGAGGAGATTTTTATTTCAGTAAAGGATCTTTTTCCCTCTTACCTCATATGTTTGCATATTGCTAATGCTAACAGTGGTAGTTCTCTTCTTCAAGAACTTCCTCCAAACTTGCCAGGGTTTAGAAAAGCAAGCAACCTCAAAGCTAACATACCATTTCCAGAAGCAATTCAGGCACTTGGGAACCTAAGTCCCACTGAAAGATTCTGGGAGCTGACCTTTCAGTGTGGGACTTGGTTTCTCCCTTGCTCAGGCGTTCAGACTGTTCACCTCAGCCTTAACCTACTGGCTTTTCAGATGGTCACCCCCACTCTTTTCCCCTAACAACATAGCATCTCCAGCAAAAATAAACTGTATCCTCATGGATGAGAGAGGTAACACAGTTAATTTCCATTAGTAACAAATTACAGGAGTTCTCCATATAAATTCCCTGTGCACTGGAAAATAGTGCTTGTGTATTCAACTATTTAACGCAAGCAAAAAACCCCATTTTTATCATGCTGCCCAGTAAATAATATGGCACTTGTTAAAATTAGTATGTGTATCTTCCTTTCTGCTAATGCCCCAGGAGGTTTGGAACACTTCTGAAAATGGACTTTTTGTACAGTTGTGAGGAAAGAGTGTGTCTCTGCAGTTGATCAGAAGCAAAACTCTAAACGCCGTAGTGTGAGGAGTTTCTCTAACTGTTACACATGGGTCAATTCACATTTAATGCGAGGGCATGCCATTTCTTTTTGGTTTATTTACAGAGAGGGTGAAAATGTTACGGAACTTCAGCCTGGGTGGAATTCAATAAGCAAGAGGAGTATGGTGGGGGCAGGGGAATTTGTCAGTGTCTCACAACTGGCAGGTTTGGATACCAAAGCCTCTCCTTGGCCACAGAAGTGGCTGAAGCTGCCAACGTTTTTCAGATCACCTTGACATGTGCCAAAGCCCTGGCAAGGAGGGGCCACTCAGGGGTGCTGCAGTGGTCACTCCTGAGCCAGCTCCAGGCTGGCCCCTGTGTCCAACAGCTGCTGCAGTCCACAGGTGCTACTTTTTAACTCAAACGTCAAATTCTTCCCTGGATTCTATGACAAAGCTGTAATTCAAGCCCTCCAAAACTGCTCTTACTCTTTCTTTTAATCCTTTTCCTCCTCCCTCCGTCTTACAGAATAACCTGGCAGAGAAAGAGAGCAGGTCTTATGATGCAAGAGCCCAGTACAGCTCAAACTGACATCTGTGGGAGATGGACCAGTCACAGGATATGACAAAATCATTAGCTGGGGTAAATATGGTGATCTACCTTAAAAACACTTCATCTCAGGACAAGACTGTTTCCCCCCACCCCCATGCAGCATAATTTGGGCCAGACTTTGCAAGGTGCTGAGTGCCTCAGTTCTCTAACATCAAGAGGTGCTGAAGATGCAAGATATCTACTGGAGAGGGCCATTTCATTTCTGTAAATTGAACCCAGAATGTAAGGCATATATGCTCAAGTACCTTGGACAGATATTGTCCCCAAACTATGTGTATTTTACACTTTTTATATATATATATATACACACATTCTTTTTTCTTTTTTTTTTAATACAAAGTTATGGGCACAGTAAACATGAGCACAGAATTGTGATAAACTAACAGTAAAATGGGTGAGCACTGCAAAGGTTCCTCAGGTAGGAATATCTCATTTTCCAGTTTGCTCACAAGGGGAGATGGAAAAAAAATACCAAACAGAAACAAAAAAACCCTGATAAGTTAAACAGTAAAAATTCATAGTCCATTTGGAAAGGTCCTTTATATATTCACAGCCTTATCTGTTGCTGTTAGTCTAAACACAGCAGCATTTTTAGAATATATGATGCCATTAATAAGTGGAAAGAAAAAAAATGCATTAAACACTCAAGAATCCTTCATCTTATGCCATATCATTTAAAACTTCCATTTGTCAGGAAGCTCCTTTTTTAGAAAAGGAGACTTAAATTAACATTTATCTGCACATCAGTGAATCAACACAAGAGGATGCTAGGAGTTAAGTATTTTTCTATGGCTAAAAGCTTGGAGTTTCCTAGCAGTGGTAAAATCCTGACCCTGCTAAGGATGACATGAGGAGCCCAAATCTTCAGCACTCAGTGAGGGCACAGTGTCCCCCCTCGTGCCCAGGGGATCTCCTAGGTGGGGATGATGCTGTGAATTGCTGTTAGAACAGGAAATCCAAACCAGGGAAGGCCCATCCCTTCCCTAACTCATCCATGAGGCCAGCCCCCAGTGTCTACAGTCCCACTGATGCCAGTCCCTTTCTCCACAAACCCGGTGTCCCCTGCAGCAATCTCTTCAAGGCCTGCAACCAAGGAGCTATTTGGGAGTGGCTACTTTCTGCAGGAAACTCTTTTTGTCTAATTCTTTCTTAGCTTTGATTGCATTAGAGCAACATCAAGATGTGATAGTGTTCTCTTTTCATATGTTTTGTGAAAAATGACCATCAAATGCCATTTTTCAAAAATTACCTGTGAATTTTCTGCTTGGAAGCTTTACATTCTGTGAGTGACTGTCTTTCAAAGGGACCAAATGTCTCCACCAGGGAGCTGAATGAAATCCTGGCCTCAAGTCCTATCAATAAGAACTCTACTAGTGACTTCATGGGACTCTGCCAGGTTTCTTCCCTTCACAAAACTTGAGTGGATTCTGGAAGGCTGGAAATGCATACTCATTTGTGTTGTGTCTTTCTTCCCCTCCAACAGCAAGATTTGTAACAAAACAAGAACACTGTAATGGCTAGTGGAAAAAAATAAGTACAAAATCACACACAGTGAAAGCCTCCTACTCTCTTTTGGTAAGATATATGAAGACAACTTCTTACATTGTTCTTTTCTCAAAAGGCATATACAATGTGGCAAAATATTTCAAATATACATTCTATATAATAAAATATCATCTAACTAGTGCATCCTCAATCATATGCTGGAAATATTTTTACCAAGCCAAGGTTTAAAATCCATAAATCTTTTGAACATTAGGTGCTTCGTTCAAGGCAGATACAACAGCAAGTAAATCCCACAAGCTCACTTTTCAAGCTTTAAAAGGTAGCAATGGATGGAACGTGACATATGATGACCCACAACAGAAATGAACAAAGGTAGTGGTGAGAAACCACGGCAATGGTTCAGCACCCCTCAGAACTCTGCATTGCAGGTTGCTGTACTTGATCAGATGGGGGATGTCGGTACACACAAATTAAAGTCACCTCGTCAGACTGACACACAGCCATACGTGATAATTCACAAGTTAAAACCAAAAATATAAAAGGTCAACATTCACAGGTCCATTGACTAAAGGGAATAAATTAAACCTCAGATAAGTTGCATACATAGTTTCCTTCACCCTCAGTCTTCCATTTATGCCTATACAAGGAACAACACTTTCCCAAACACTTCTGAAGTGGCAAAAACAATGAAGGTTTTTGCACTCAAGCTGTGTTGACAGCAAGGTCATCCTTGCCAATTATGAATCGAGACAGTTCCTGTTTCTTTAGCATCAGTGCACAGGGTATGGCTCCAAGTGGTGTTGGAGGAAGAAGAAAAAATAACACGGTGGTGTAACAAAAAACCAGAACAAGACAAACTTCTTCCACTCATCATTGGCAGAAAAAAATAAAGTGTATCTTGTCCAGGGTACCTTGCTACATCCTCTCTAGAAGAGGTATGTACTGTCATACATAAATGCCCTCCGGGTTAAAACCAGATGACAGGGGGTTCTGTAGGATCCGAAGGTTACTGGGGAGTTGCCTCGATGAGCCAGGGCGCTTCAGTGACCCAGATTGAAAGGTTGGCTCTGCACGAGAAAAAGGGCAATTAGAAAAGTCATCAGTAGGGGTGCACCTCTCCTCGTCCTGCTTAATGCAACACAGAAAAACTAATTCCATATGTAACAAACTACTGAAGCGCCTGGCTAGGAAGTGAGGAGATTAAAGGTGCACACTTCCTACTCACTTCAAAACAGAATAAAACCCATGCAAAAGAATTATCCTCCCATGAGAAGCAGTACACAGTCACACACGCACTTATGTGGTGATGTGTAGAAAGAGCCTGAACATAACTCAAAGCTTCAGCTTTCTGTCCACTTAAAAGGGTTCACACGAGTGCTGCATCTCAAGGTCTGGTTGTCTTTTCCTCTCTCTCTACCCCCTTGCCCTCCCAGTGCCTTTTGGTTATAAAGTTTTCCAAGCAGAGGGACAGACCCAGCACAAAGAACGCCGAGACAAAGAGCCCCTTGGAAGCAGAGTGCTGGGAAAAGCACGCGACCATGCTGGTGCCGCAGCTCTAACACGCATTCAAAATACTCCCATGGGTCTGCCCAGGAAATTCTAAATCCAGATGTGGGCACGTGCAGGCTGCACTGATCTCACTGGGGGCAAAGTCAACTCGCACCCGCCGTGACAGCCATCTGTGCTGGACTTCTGCATGGCTGGCAGCCCAGCTGGATTGGCTCTCATTCCCGTGCGGCTGCTGTCTGGGATTCCTTGGGATCCAGACACATTCCTTTCTCTGCTTTGACAATACCCCCACCAGAAGAGGAAGAACCCAGACGAACAGCAATGTCAGATGTGCAATCACGTTCTGTGCTGGCAGCCAGCCATGGCGGCCGCTCTTGAAAGCTGCAGGCTTAATGCACTGCTGATGGGACAAACGCATGCCTGGGCACAGTGGGAGAGAAGTTCTCCACATACTGCTCTCTATTTAGAGCCTGCTAAACCCTTGGAATGAAAAGAAGCACTCGACAATGTGCTCTCATAGTGTTTTACTGATGTCTTTGCTAAGGGAGCATTCACTTCGTGTAGGAGTGCCAGCATTAAGCGGCAGTAAAGGCACTGCCCGCCCCTCCTCCCTCCTTCCCTCCCTCCCAAAGCATTCCCAGGGATGCACCTCTCTCGAGCTCCACATGTGGGGCCTCCACCTCCATGGGGTCTGCTGGCAGCACCGTCACCTTGGTTCCTGTTTGCTGGATGAACTGCTGCAGGTTCACCTGGCGCAGCTCCTTGGTCAGTTGCTCCAGTTCTTGTTCCCTGTCCTGCCAGGAAACAGAAAGTATCTGCTGAGCAAATAAAGCAGCATTTCATGACCATATTTACAGCTGGGCAACTAATGCTTCTCCTTTTGATGAGAAAGCCTCCAATTTTTAAAGCTCAAATGCAAATTGAAGAGTTGAAAGGCATTTTAATCTTACAATTTAAAAAGTGAGTCAACACTCACTAGCACTTACTAGAATCACAGAATCAATTAGGTTGGAAAAGACCTCTGAGATCACTAAGTCCAACCCATGACTCTAATTGGGTTTTTCTTAACGTGTTTTATTCTTATATTGCTTCTTGGATGACTAGCAGCTGTTTGTCATACCACCTGAGAAAAACTTTGGCACGTCAGCAAATAAAGGTAATGGTGGGAATGCTGAAAAAATAATCAACCAGGCAGCAGTCTGGCACCAAGTCTTACTTCTTTCTGAAGTGTCCAGCGTGGCTTGGACAGCTCATTTAATTCTTTGGATCTTAAAAGGAGTAAAATTCTTCTTGTTCTGTGCATTTTCTATTTAAACTTTTTTGGCTAGAACCTTCTCACTCTGCATGGGTTTTGTGCAAGGAAGCCAAAGCCTGGCTGGTTCTCCACTCCTTCAAAGCACAGATGATCATTTATGATCTTTCTCTGTACTTCTGTCATGATATGCAAAAACTTACAACTTTGATAGATTACAACAGTCTTGGACTATTATTATTCCCACACACAGAGGCTGAGCTGCTTTAGCAGATACCTTTAACTTTAGATATGCAATAAAATATTTATCTGTTTTATCCCCCACAAAGCTCTGTAATACAGAGCTCAGTTTATTTTCTTGTGGACTTCCAGATTTGTGCACCTTTAGGTTTAGAATAAGATTGGAAGATCTGAATTGAATGTGAACTTTCCCAAGAAAACCGAGATATGAAAAGAACCAAGCCAAAAATATTTTGAACTCCATCATAGCCTCAGCAAATGTGCCTGAGGATAGATAAAACACAAAGAGAGTTGAAGTTTTCCATCAGTGCACATCCTTAAGCGTAGCAGGTCTGGAAACTTAGCATAGATAAACATGGCCAAAACTGCTTATAATTTTCATCCATTTTGCCTTGGGTGAAAAGATTACTTTTTTCCTCTCTCATCATCTAGTAAAAACAGCTCATCCTGATATGGTTCTAAGGCAGGAGTAAGGTTATGAAATCCCTTTACCTATTCACAGTGGAATCACCTTAATGCCACTGCAGTGCTGCACAATACACTAGCTGTGAATCCTGGGAATCAGCAAGAATCACAGCTCCAACTGATGTGTGGTGCCTTAGGACTACCTTACGTGGCACATAAAAATCCCAGGAGCTCCAATTTTTCCTCCACCTCATCCAGCTAGCAGCTGGAGTTCCTTTATTCTTTCATGCTCTATCAAGTTCCAAGTGATATCATTAGCTTTAGCAAGGAAACAGGGACTGGAATCTCTTTTGACACATGTGCCACAAATGCCTGAGGTGTAGAAAAAATAAAATCCTGAACACCAGTGAGTCAGCCAGGAAAAGAGGGATGCTGTTCTTTAAAACCAAAGCCCTGTAAGGTTGCAGGTACTTTAACTCTGTACCTTTCCAGGTGCTGCTTTTGGACTGTTCTTTGTAACTCATCTCTTTTGGTGGCAGACAAACCTAGCAAAGATCAGAAGTTTATCCTCAGAAAAGGCTATGATGGTGCAAATTACTGCTTTTCTTCTCAGACAGTTTGAATGATCAAGTTAAACACAAGTGAAATAAAAACAGTCTGCTCTTCAAAAAAAACCCCAAACCACAAACTGAAATGCAATTTGAAAATGAAAGCAACATATTCCCTCTTCTACCCTGATTCACTTTGGAAACTGTCTTGTGTTGTCTTTCATGGGCTTCAGATTTGTGTAAGAGAAATTAGTCACAGTCTTTGACTTTCTTTAACTATGGATAAAAAGACAGTCTTACCTGTAATCGCTTGGTAGCTTGGCCCAAAGACCTTTCTACCGCTTTAATGCCATTTTCCAATCTCAGACTCTGCTGGCCCTGAATGTCAATTTCTCCCTTCACTTTCTCGATCTTTTCCTTGACCTCTTCTTCATTCACCTGGGACTCCTGAACTTCCCGCTGCAGCTTCTCTGCTTCAAGGCCACTCTCCATGTTGTGGATCTGAGACACGTAGTCCTTGAGCTTGCTCTCGCACTCCAGGATCCTCTGCCTCATCTCCTGCAGCTGCTCTGTCAGCTGCTTTTCATTCTCCTGTTCGATCTGCAGCTCGTTTTCCCAGAACTCTTCCTCCTCAATCTCCACTTCATTCCGTTTGATCTTCTGCTCCAGTCTGAGGATTTCTTCTTCCAGGCTGGCGTTGTACTTTTGCTCCCAGTAGCGGATCTCGGCTTCGTTGGACTCCAGCTGCTTCTCGATGCACTGAAGCTTCTCTGTCTGGAGGTGGATCAGTTTCTTCAACTCATCCGCTGTTGTTTTACAGTTGTTAAGCACCTTTTGCTTGAACTCGGATTCCTTGCTCTTCCCGAAGATGTCCATTAGCCCCTTGGCTCCGCCAGTGAAGGTGAGGGATTTCCTTTTCGGCTCCCTCCTCTTCATGGCCTTGTCCCCGGGCGGCCTCAGCTTGGCCAGGGGCGGCAAGCTCTGCCGGTACAGAGTCCTCTCGGGGATGCGTGCCACGCTGTCCGACGTGGGCCGCTCGCTCAGGGAGGGCCCGGTGCGCCGCAGGATCAGCTGCACGTCGCTGGCGTACTGTCCCCACTTGTTGAGGGACACGATGGGGTTCTCGTGCGGCGCCAGGTGCCGCTCCGTGTCCCGCCACTTCTCGATCAGCGTGTAGCGCCCGGTGCGCCCTGCAAGGGAGCACAGCGTCAGTGCGGCCGCCAGGGGGCGCCACCGCGCCGCGCTCCGCCCGTGAGGGACGGTACCGCGACCGCACCGGGACACGGCGGGACAGCCCCGGGACACGGCGGGACAGCCCCCACAGGCTGCTTCAGCGCCTGTCACAGCACACGCTGCCTCACTCACGGTGCCCGCACATCACCGAGGTCGCCGCTAAACCCTCCCCGCGCAGGGCGGGAGCGGCAGCAGTGAAGAAGGATTGACACCGTGAGAACCGGCGGAACTGCGCAACCCCGGGGCTGCCGGCAGGCTGAGAGGGGCTGAGATTCATGGAACCGCACAATGGTTTGGGTTGGAATGGACCTAGAGATCATCCAGTTCCGACACCTTGCCACGGGCAGGGTCACCTTCCACTATCCCAGGTTGCCCAGAGCCACATCCAGCCTGGCCTTGGACACTGCCAGGAATCCAGGGGCACCCAAAACTTCTCTGGACAACTGTGCCAGGGCCTCTCCACCCTCACAGGGAAGAATAAAGCAAGTGACCCAGCAGTGTTGGTAACCACCACGTAAATACACCCAGTGCCAACCTCTAGACCAAGAAAACAAGAACAAGGAGTCCCATATCTTTCATACAGCCATGTAGAAATATCAAAAAACGTGGAGGCAGTGTGTTAAACGTGTTAAACTTTCATCAGTCAGAGGCAGCTGTCAATGACCTCGGTTCCTCTCTGAGGATGACTGATACCCTCCAGTTCGCTCAGACACTGATCCAGCCTGGGCCACAGCCTGTGATGCCCGTGGCAGCGCTGCTGATGTGACAAACCTTCGCTGAGGAGAGCACAGGGACAAGAGCAGCAGAGGCTGCTGAAACTCCAAACGAGCAATCAGGCTCCCTGCACAATCTTGCTCTCTGTAACAGCAGCTCCCACATCCCCACTGGGATAACCCAGTCTTCAGGAAGAAGCTGAAGTCCTTTCCTAAGTGTTGAGCATTTTTCTGAGTGCTCTATTGACAATACAACTTATGTTCACGGCTTCATTTCTGCTCTTAGCAAACACACTTAGATTCAGCTCAGCAGTCTTCCTCCTCCAACACCCCTTATGGGATATTTTTCTAAGCACTCTCACTACTCTGAAATAGCATTGTCTCACTTCAGAAGAGTTTCTCCTACCAAAGTAACCTCACTTAAAAGCCACAACATTATTTACAAAAAGATGGGAAAGATTAACTGCTTTTAAAGCATTTGATGCTAATGAATTTCTGAACAGCTCCACAATTGTCATTAACCTTAAAAACATCATTAACTACTTTAATGCATTACCTACATTCATTTTCATGAGAAATCATAATTCAAATGATTTATTTCAGCACATAAAAGCCTGAAATACTTGTCACATATGCAACTACAGAGGGGAGGAGTTGGAAGAAATGTAGTTATCAGCGGTAATGCATTCGATGTGTTCTCTTACCTTATACTACCTGCCCAACCATCACACTTTTCTCAAAAGGACAAAAATATCCTAATCTGAGGCTGGAGATCTGCCTCTGACCTCCAGTCACAACTCTCACGTGGACTCGTCACTTCAGATTTGTAGGAAACAAGCTGCACTGTGGTGATTAACACATGATGCACCCTTCTAAAATCAGACACTGCCTTCTAAAACTGAGCTACAACTACTGCCTTGGAAATGTTCCTCTGCTCTCACTTTCTCACAAAAGCTCCAAAGAATAAGAACAAAAATTGTCTGCAGAGTCACCACCTGGAGAACAGGCTTTGGCTCGTGGCTTATCCCAGAGGGATTGGCTGGCCCAGTCAGAGACCAAAATGTCCACGTTCACTTCCAAGTTAGGAGAGAGGGCTGAAAGATTTGGCTGGTGGAAGTCAGCAAAACAAGGCAGGCAGCATGAGAATAGTAATCCACCACACCAAATGCCATATAAATAAATGATTCTGGGTAGGGACTGAGGAAAAAAGTGGGGAAAAACCCCCAAACCTATCAGCATACTAACATGTTTGGCTAACACTCTCAGAAAGAGATTTAAGGCTTACTCTAATAAAGTTCTTTAAAATCAAGTTTATAAAGCTATGTGGTATAAAGTGACAGATTTTTGCTAACTCAGAGTATTGCTAATTGATCCATGAAGATTTATAGTTCATAGTAGGCATTGGTGTTGTTACAGGAAAAATAAACCTACTACTATTTGCCACAGCATATGAACAATAAATCCTGGAGAAGAAAAATTAAGTAAAAACATACCAAAGGCTGCACTTCACTACTCTGGGGTTTTTTTGCATCTTAGAAGTTTCCAGCTTGTAATCATGGTTGTGCTACTAATGTTCATGTTGTGTCAGAATCAGTAAAGTTCAAAGAAGTCCTGAAATTGCAAACTGGAGTAGGTGCCACTAGGGGAGCAAGCTAAGTGCAATTCCTATCCACTCTGCTATTAAATTCATTAATTTAAGAAATATAACAGGACACAAAAGGAAAAAAAAAGAAAAGAAAAAAGAAGGGGGAGGAGAATAAAGTTCTAACAACCTTGACCAAAAGCGAATTAAAGAATTAAGCACAGACTTGCCAAGAATTATTTTCGTCTTAGCTTAAGGTTCCAAATCAACATGCAGCCCTAAATAATGAACTCAGCACTCAAGATCCACATAAAAGAAAGTGTTTTGTAGAAATAATACTTGCACAGTTCAACAACCACACCTGGAGCTCAGGACTGCTGTAAAACAAAGCTATTCTCTTCCGAGATCATTACCCAGGAGTAGTGCTCAGCCTGTGCATGACGCAGATTAACAATACCCAGACAACCACAACTGTGATGTTTGCCTGCATTAGAGGGGATTAATTCACAAATGAAAGGGTGAATGAGTTAATTCAGAACTAATGACAGAGTATTTCAGAACACAGGCAGAATGCAGGCGTCCCTGTAGCAAACTGCTGGTTTTGATGTGCAGCCACCACCGACATGGAGGAAGCAGCTTGCCTGGGTTGTAGCTGAGGGACAGTTCGACGCCTGCATGCTGCTTCTTGCCCTGTGTGTTGCCCACAAGCTTCTGGACACAAAAAGCACCTGGCAGAACTCAGTCTACCTTCATTCATGCAACCTTATTATTTTAGAAATTATGTTACAGTCACATTCAGGTGATGGCCATGCATCAGCAATGTATGGCATTCCTTAAATTTCAGTGTGTTTATCCCAGCTAAATATTGTATTGAATCCCACCCAAAATTTTGCAGTATCTCCAGGGAAGGTTCAGTGACCAGTTCAGCAATGAATACCCCTAAAACTTCTGAAATAAAACTTTTCTTTAACTGCAACTAGAACACACTGGACTTTTTTTTTTTAATACTTTTATCAAAGCCTTGTATTGATGGGAATGGTAGAGAAAACCATCCAGACAGGCCCAAAAAAGCACAAGGAGTACTGTGTTCTGTGGTCTCCTCCTCAGAAAACAGGAATTCAGGGGCTGGAGAAAGCACAGAACCTCTGCACCCTATTTCAGGTCCAGCTACTTCATGGGCAGCAGGGGAAAGGTGGTTCTGCCCCGCTCTGCTGAGACCCCCCTGCAGGGCTGCATCTAGCCCTGGGATCCCAGCACAGGAAGGACAGGGATCTGCTGGAGCCAGGCCAGAGCAGGGACACCAAGGGCATCAGAGGGATGGAGCAGCTCTGCTGGGAGGAAAGGCTGAGGGAATTGGGATTGTTCAGCCTGGAGAGGAGAAGGCTTTGGGGTGACCTCATTGTGGCCTTGCAGTGCCTGAAGGGAGCCCCCAGGAAAGATGGAGAGAGACTCTTCACAAGGGCCTGGAGTAACAGGACAAGGGACAATGGCTCCAAAGTGATAGAGAAGAGGTTTAAATTGGATATGAGGCAGAAATTGTTCCTTGTAAAGGTTATCAGGCCCTGGCACAGGTTTTTCAGAGAAGCTATGGCTGCCCATACCTGGAAGTGTCCAAGGCCAGATGGGGATTGGAGCAAGCTGGGATAGTGGAAGGTGTCCCTGCTCATGGCTGGGGGCTGGGATGGGATGATCTTTAGGGTCTCTTCCAACCCAGGCTATTCTGTGATTACTACATGGTCCCCAGAATGGAGACCCTGCATGTACCATGTGGTACTATCACCATCTCAAAACAATCATCAAGAACTTGTATCTGTTTTGCAGACAGCAGATGACAAGCAATAACAGAAGCAGATACATATTTACATCCCTAAAGCACAGGGCATCTGCACAAAGGGCAGTGTCAAGGTTAATAGGTTAAGTTTCCACCTATAGCTCCCTAAGCACACAAATTTATCACAGGTTCTATTAATACATGAATATCTTCAAAAGAATAATTTATTTCAAAATTGAGACACATCAAAAAAGGAAAGATATGGACTCCAGAATGCTGATGTTCTGACAGCCTGCAAATACCTGTCAGGAGTGGTTTGAACCTGAACTTCCTGTGGAGGCCCAGGGGCCTGCCACCAAGGAGGTCATGCCTCAGCCCTGGAGAGGCAGAGGCAAATAGGGAGAGACACCACTCAGGTGAGGGAGAGAAAAGCCTCCCTCCCATGGACCTTTGCAGCCATATGTTAATGACTTATAAGTTCTGTTCCTCCATTGGTCTGTTAGTTTAGGTCACCCCTGTTCACCATATATATGTATTTACCCTAGAATGTTCTTCCTTCCCTTGACCCTCATGGGCTCAGTTCTGTTGCATTGCTCCATCCCTGTTGCCCTATTGGTTCTCTCAATTCTCAGCCACTCCCCTGCACCACTTCCCTTTATCCCTATTGGTCCTTGACCCTCAGATCCACTCCTTTTCCCCCTTATTTAACCCTGTGCCCTTAGACCAGTTCTGTTCTGGTCCCTGGACCCCTTTGACACTGTACTCTCTTCCTGCTAATAAAGAGTTGTTGGATTACCACACAAGGACCTGTCCCTTCATCTTGTCAGATATTTTAGCAGTGTGCTCCAGGCCCTGAAAGCGCAGGTTGCTCTCAGGGCCTCGCTGCAGCACACCACAACAACTTGCTGTGATATTAAATGGCAAACTGCACTCAGTGTCCTAGATCTGGCACTGCTGCACAGCCAAACACAAACTCTGGACCCAAGTGCCCATGCCATGTGCCCAGCCACTGTAGGCTTAGCTTGGGATTGATGTAATTTGCTAATTTAAACAGAGATTCCATCACAATGAACAGTGATTAAACTAATGAAATATAGGTACAAGGTAATGAACATTTTGTTAGACTCTCAAGAGGCAGATTTTAAAATTATGCTCCATGAAGGTAGTAGGACAACATTACTCACTTTAAGCTCCTCTATATGCTTTAATATTTGCAGCTGACACAGTAGACAGAGCAACCATTTCTGCTGCCAAAAGTGAAAATGAAACTCCAAAGGAAAGCAGCAGTAGCAATGCTCTTGGCAGGACTGTAACCTGAGATGTCATCAATTCCCTTTTTCAGGACAGAAATGATTCATCCCATTACTGCCACCCAAAAGTCCATCATCTTGTACAAGCAAAACATTTTAGGCACTACTTTTTTTTTTTTTTGCTATGCAGGTAGTATTATATGCCATGAAAAAAAAGTATCTGTGCCTTATCTTTCCCATCAGGCTACAAATGTGTATGCCAAGCATCAGGCAAGATCCATCTTTCCCTTAAGTGTCTCTCATACTTCAGAGCCAGGACGTAGAGGGTTGCAGCAGTGCTCTTATTAGAGGGTAAAAAAGAGCTGAGGCACAGACTTCTTGTTAAACACAGCATAAAAAGGTCCTGGTTTGTTCCTTTTCACAGCTTAGTCATCTTAACTCCAACTATTCCCTGACTCTCGCTGCAGCAAGCGTCTACTGTAGGTTTCCCTTGCAGACTGTGACTGCAGGCTTTTACCCAGCTAGACTGTGACTGCAGGTTCCAACAACAGGCTCTAACTGCACACCCAGACTGATCTTGCAGCAGTGATTCTTTTCCCCAGATTGCTGGTGCATGATTCTCTCCTTCATGCTCCTCAAGGTTCCTCCTCCACGATGATCCTCCTCTTGCCAGCCAATCCCCTTCTTTATCTCACTCATCATTACTGGATATGGCTGTTGCTCATCAGGGGCGAGGCTGTATTGGTTAATTAACCCAGCTCTTATCACGGGTGAGGTCACCTTATTCCCTTCTCCTACAGTACCAGCAGTGAGTCAGTGCAAGCAGGTGACTCATTGCCCTGGTCTCACATAATTTCTAGGAAAAGTGGTGGGATGAGCAGTGTTAAATATGAGGCTACCTCTCCTTCCTTAGAAAAGGGGTTGGGGTGGGCAGGAGCAGGTCTTTGTCACCAGAGGTCATAGAATCATTTAGGCTGGAAAAGACCTTCAAGATCATTGAGTCCAAACTCTGCCTGATGCCCAACTGGCCACCCAGCCCAGAGCACCAAGTGCCACATCCAGTCATTCCCTGGACACCCCCAGGGATGGGGACTCCAAACCTCCCTGAGCAGTCCCTTCCAGTGCTTGACAAACCTTTTCCATGAAGAATTTCCTGCTGATGTCCAACCTTAACCTTCCCTGGCACAGCTTGAGGCTCTTCCCTCTTGTCCTGTCCCTTGTTCCCAGGAGCAGAGCCCAACTTCCCCTGGCTTTTCCCTCCTGTCAGGGAGTTGTGCAGAGCGAGAAGGTCCCCCCGAGCCATCTTTTCTCCAGGCTGAGCCCCCACAGCTCCTTCAGCCACCCCTCACAGGACTTGCTCTCAAGTCCGTCAGTGCAGCCTTGCTCCCAGTTTCTCCTCTTTCCCTGACATGACCAAGATGCACTCAGTGCCAGGGAAGTTCCCTGGCAGGCACATTCCTAGCTCCCATTTTCCCCAGGGGTCCCATTACCTCTGCTGCACAGCAGCTGTGCCAAGAGCCTGCCCTGCAACGTGGCACTCTGGACAGGCTTGGAAAAAACAAATAAAGGTAAAAAAGAAAATCTGCAGCTAAGACAGAAGTTTTAAGACAGCCACACTAAAAGGGAAGTTGCACTACTCTGTCTTGAGCTGAATGTGAATGAGCACCCCAGACTTATCACAGTGCATAATAAGAATCAACACACTGTCACCTGTCTGCACACAGGTCTCCATGGAGGTAAAGCTAGACCTGCCAACACTTGGCTCAAGCCAAACCCAGACTGCCCAGAGCACTGAAAAATGCACGCCCTCCACAACATGGATACAGCTTTCTGACCCACTTGGTTTCCCAGAGACAGCCTTCCAGCCCTAGGCTGTCCTCCTTAACAAGGCAATGCAAAGAAAAGGTAATTGCATGTGGGTAAAATCTTCTAAGAACTCTTAATATGTGGAACACACGAGTGAAAATGCTGTGCCTTACAAAAGGGACAACAGCATTAAGTCCTGAATCTTTAACAGCACTGACAGAAAAGTAACTGCTGGCAATTTTAATCAACCCAGAATGATTTGAACTCAGTATTTCTGAAATATGAAGATGACATTTCAATCATTATGTGATACTTAACATCCATAGCAATTTAAAAAAAAAAATCTGGCTACCTGAGAACTAATTAAATACTCAAGATTAAGAGAAAAAAATAACCTTCAAAATAGAGGTTAGAGTTTGCATTACTCAGATTTTTTAACTCATGCTATATTTTGCAAGCCCAGGTATGAAATACAACAGAAAATAACAAGTGAGAGGAGGAGCCCAGTGCTAAGAAGAAAAACCCACAGAGGCTCCATTGAAGGTCTGCTGAGTTCTCCAGGCATAGCCATCTGCCCATGCCTTTTCCAAGAGTGATGCCTTAGTTCATAACTATTATCCTTGCTCTCAAAAAGGTGTATGGAGGAGGTGTTTATCACAACCCAACAGAACAAAGCTCTCAGTCATCACTTCATTCTTTCAACTGCCTTTTGTCCAAGCACCCTGAAGTACCACTCTTATTTTAGAGCTGTGTCCTAAAAATATGAAACAATGGGGAAGTTTGGCTGAGGTCACACAGCAACATGTGGCAAAGCACATCCAGCAGCCGGGGTGTCTCTCAGTGAGGTTACCATCACCAGATTTAAATGATCACAGCATGGGATCACCACAAAGTGCAGATTTTTTTGTTACTTACTATCCCTCTTAAAGTCACTATTTGAAGTGGCAGATAATGAAATCTTGGGGTTGAAAAATCACAAATTCTAGGCAGGTCCTTAGCAAGGACACCTCCCACTATCCCAGGTTGCCCAGAGCCCCATCCAGCCTGGCCTTGGACAATGCCAGGGATGGGGCAGCCACAGCTTCTCTGGGCAACCTGTGCCAGGGCCTGCCCAACCTCACAGGGAACAATTTCTTCCTAATATCCAATCTAAACCTCCTCTGTCAGTGTGAAGCCATTGCCCCTTGCCCTGTCACTATATGGTTTCGTAAAAGAAGTGGTTTGGTCTTTCTAGATACCAGTCTGGCTGAGCCTTAAAACGCTCTAACACGTGTTTGAGACAGCACTGACATTTTAATAAATACACTCCATTTAACTTTCAGGAAAAATACTTATCTGGAATAATAATAATAATAAAAATAGAACCCTGATGGTTGCATTTGTTTAATTTTAAACAGGTGTACTTCCTGTTCAGTGAAGTGCTGCTCATATTGTCCACCCAGAAGCACCAAAATCCATAGCACTATTTAAAGCAAGTCTGCCAATTTAATTATTTGCCACAGAAAATTACAGGGAGGAGGGCAGAAGGTTTCTTTTGGTAAGAAATTCAAGCTTCATGTCTCTAGACTGAAATATTCTCTTTGTAGGAAACAAACATGTCATTCTGAGTAGAGGAGATGTGTTCTAGGCTCCAGGGGTAAAAGAAATCACAACAAATGCAATAAAAATCCTCATGGGGGCTGGAAGTGGGAGAGCAGCCCTTCTGAAGGAACGGGACAAGTGTATTTGTGACTGCACTATTTGTCACCACATTCTTTTGGAAGATTTTTTATTTTACATGTTTGAATGGAAAACAACCAGTAAAAGCCAACTTTTTAAAAAAAACCCTATAGTTAAAGTACATTTGCCTAAACCATCAGCTAAAATTATTAGCTCACTTTCTTCAGGATATGCCTGCTTTTCCCCTCACTATTACCATGATTTTTTGAGAGGAGTCACTGTGCTCACACACATTTAAAACAAACCTTTGGCTGGATTCATCAACCATCTCATCACACACAACGTTTAAAAGTATCAACAACTCTCTTTTTACTGTTGTTCAGTTGTCCAAATTATGAAGAGGAATCAAAATGACCAAGCAATGTTTATAGGAAGCCACTCTGGTTTTCACAGAAAATTTAGTGGAGAATACACTATCAAATGAACATTTTTAAGAGACAAGGATGAATCTTGGAGAAGCTCACCTTTCCTGGCAAAAATATTTTTAGAACAACACTCATGGTTCTCTATTTAAACTGTGAGTTGAGGTGTATTTTTGTTTTGGTGAGGGCTTTGTTTCTCATGATGAAACAATCACTTCTCTTATTTGTATTAAAAAGCCAAATCTTCTTTGTCACTTGCAAACAGCTTGAGTTAAAAAGAAAATAAAGCAAACCTAGATAAAACTCATAAAAGGTAATATGAAGTGTTCTTCAAGATTCCAGTGAGAGATTATTTCACTCTCTGGAAACTTGTAACTGAATAGTTTTATCTCTGTCTTCAACAGAATTCCAGCTGCCTGCCCTCCAGCTAAGGCAATTCCAACTCCTAAGTTACAGACTATTTTAGTATCCAAAGTTATATCCAACTGATATTATTCTCTCTTGCATTCAATAAATTACATTTACATTTTTAAAAATAAGCTTTGTTGGGGCACCAAAGGAGACAACTCCCCCCCCTCTTTTTTTTTTGTTTGTTTTTTGGGGGGGGGGTTGGGTTTTTTTTTTTGTTTTTTTGTTGTTGTTGTTGTTTTAAAGAATGAGGGGATGTTTGACAGTGAGATTTAACTTCAATCTAAAGAGAAATTAAAACCCCACGACCAACCAAAAAACCCTAAAATTCTTACTTTGGGTAGTCATTTCCTGTTCTGCAGTAATCAATGGATGGGCAGCAGCAGAAAGGGAAGGATCTCACAGTGAAAAAATAGGTAACACAAATGTTATTAATCAGGAGTACAGCCCCAAAAGAGAGTCTTTTTACTGGAAGAGCTCCAATTTCTAAGGAATCAAGGAGCATTAGCCAGGCAACTTAAGTGACAGAATGCCATGGCCAAAGGATTAGACACTGGACATGGCACAGAACCTCTTACAAAGGCTCATAGCCTAGTATAACTTGATTTTTTAATGCTAAAATAGCCCTAGAACATAAAAAAAGAAAGCAAAAAAATACCCAAGAAACCTTTGTATCCTGAAGTTGTTACTGAATTTTCCTGACATGGGAGAAGAGTTGGAAAGTGCATAGATGGAAACCTTTTTGTTGTTTTTATCACAGCAGGAGATCAGGAGACAGGGCCCTGCATTTGATCAAGTGACAGCAAAAGGCACTTCTTAAAATACAAGAAATTCCATTTAAGGCCAACACACTCTGACTGCCAGGGTGAGTGAGCAGTGCTACAGTCAGGTCTCCACACTTGTGCACATTCAGAACCCAACTCCCCCTGTCCTGAGCAGCCTGCTCTGCCTGGTCACGCTTTGAGCAGCAGAGTTGGATACTGTCCAAATGTGCCTTCCAACCACAGCCCCATCCTAATTTTGATTTTCCTATTTTTGAAATACAAGACAAAGCTTTATTTTTCACATGTCTCGAACAGAAGCAGCTTCATTTGTCCATGAGAAGCTTCTTAACTATGGATGTCTTAATCCAGGTATCTTTGTCTTGTGCTTTCCTCGGTGGATATGGCTGTAAAATAAGCCAGTTTGCAGATATTCCAGACATTGCACTTCAAGAAAATAAGATCTTTCCTGCAATTCACATTTCAGGCTCAGTGAAAAAGACTGTGTTGTGTGTGTTGTATGCTTTAAGTCAAGGCCCTAGTTATAAACTCTAAGGCACAATAAAAAGGAGCATCTTACAGACTTTACAGACAGACAAAATAGTCCTGAGTGCAGCCAAGTTATGTGACTGCTGAAGGAGCCAGACTGCAAAGTGGAAAATCCCATCAGAGCCAAGCGAGGAGGAAGCCAACTAAGACTGGCTACTTTTCACCACCAAATGTCAGGTGAGAGCTAGAGTGATCCATTTTCATAGATTGCCATTGAAATTCAAGTGACAATTACTCCTGGTAAGCTGGGACCTACAGCCAAATCCCAGGGGCAGCCAGATGGTTCTGTCCCGATGAATGGCCTGACAGGAGGGCTGGGAAAGCCCTCCCTGCCAAAGACACACAGGTGTAATTTTTACAGTGCTTGACACTGTCCTAGCTGCCCCAGTGAGAGGGGAACTGTTCTGGGGGTTTTCTAGAGAGGGTATTTGCCTTGGGAGGGAATTTCCAAGGGATTATCTTGATTTGGCTCTGGTTGCAGTTGAAATTTATCTCAGCATGGAAGCAGAGTCTCCTGTCCCAGACAAACTGGTGACGTGTTAGAGAAAAGGAAGTCTGCAGAGCTGACAAAACCTGTGTGTGTTTCCAAGGCTGAGGGAGTCTGTACAGAGTTCAGGCTAATAACTGAGGATACAGAGGGAAATCCAAGGAGAAATTACACAGGAGAACATTAAACTGCTGTCTAGAACTGGGAGTCTGACATTTCTGTGGGAGAAGGCAAAAGAGTGAAAGGGATATTGAAAGCAAACTGAAGAGCAAAAGTATCACAACCACTGTATTATTTCTAAACATGTCTCAATCATGACTAGAAAATGATCATGCTAGCAGAATTGTTTCTCAAAAAACCTGCAGGCAGAAAATGAGACATGGAAGCAATAGATGAACCAATTACCATTAAACAAAAAGCTGCAACTAAACCAGTAAAAAAAAAATTAAGTTTAACATCAACTGCAAGATGTGAGAGACAAACTGACTTTCTACAATTTTTAAATGAAGCTTTAAAAGGCATTTGGTGCATATAGATAAGCACATGCCAGCATTTTCTTCAGTGCTTTTAAAGTATAAAATAAGTAAGTCCCAGTCTTCCACTCTATCAGATATAAGTAGATGGAAATTATGTTTAGAAGTTTAACATTTAAATAAATAAACATCGATTTCAGAGAAATTGACTTTGTGTTTCCAGGGAGAATACCTTGTTGACATTCATAGGCCTAACTTGCTTTTTGTTAGACAATTACTATTTTCAAATTGAGTCACACTGCTAATACAATCTTACAAAACAGCTGGCATACTGAAAAATGCAGAAGCTTAACTTTTAAACTATTAATTTTAGGTAAAACATAGGTTTTAATGCCTAGTTTTTAATAGTATATAAAGCAAATTATAAAAATTCAGTGAAGAATGAGTATCATCAATACTGATGGGATGAGACTGAGGTTTATTCAGGATGTCCTTAATCACTGAGAAATATCTGACAAGACTTTCCGCTGGTGGAGCCCGAAATATTTTATTTTTCTCTTCTAAACTGTTCAGCAAAGGGCTAACAGTGTAGAGGTTTCCAAGTTACCCTTTCATGAGCAGTGAGTTATGTGGCCTGCAAGAGTCAGAGGAGACCCTGAAGGATCTATTTCATTGATCTATACTATTCCCAATATAGCTAAAGATACTCACAAAGAGTATAATTTCAATGAACATCATTCTATTGAAATCCTTTTATATTTTATTGGTACTCAGAATATTGACAGTTTAGCACCTCCCTTAGTCCAGGTTGTATTTACAACTAATGGCAGCATAATTATTATTATTACTTAAAATAATACATTTTTACTGAAGGAAAGGTTATAGATTTGTAAATGTTTCTTTTCTGTCTTTTCAGTCTCTCTTTGGCAAGTGAAAAACTCAAGGCTACAAGTTTACACTGCAAGATTATCCCACTGTGCATTGCATTTTCTGCTCTGCTGGTACCCAGTGCTCCCCCACCTCCCCTGGGTTTAGCTTTACAAAAAAAGCTTCCCCCCAGTTCCCAGCTGGCAGTACTCACCAATAGCCTGAGCAAGGGCTATGACAACTTCCTGGCATGTTGTGACTTCGGTGACCCCACACACGATTCTCTGCACTCCATCCACCCATACTTTGAGCTCCATGGTTCACCAGATCATCCAAGAGCCATGAATGCAAATCAGTCAAGTCATTCTTGCAGAGCTGCACCAGCGACAATGCAGCTGACTTCCCACAGTAGCTGGAACAGAGAAAAATCCTGGTGTTTAGAGCAAGGAATCACCAATTTGAAAAGTTCATAATTTCACCTTGACATCTATCAGGCAGGAGAGCCAACACAGCCTCCTTTCTTTAAAAACAGCAACAGGAACCACTCATCCACACATCTTGGGGGCAGAGTGGCTGAATGTGCCCAGCAGAAAAGGACAGGAGGTGCAGGTCAGCAGCAGCTGAACGTGAGCCAGCGGTGCCCAGGTGGGCAAGAAGGCCAATGGCTCCTGGCCTGGGTCAGCAATGGTGTGACCAGGAGAGCCAGGGCAGGGACTGTCCCTCTGTCATGGGCACTGGTGAGGCCACACCTCAAATCTGTGTCCAGTTCTGGGCCTGCAAGATGGACATTGAGGGGCTGGAGCGTGTCCAGGGAAGGGAACAGAGCTGGGCAAGGCAAGCTGAGCACAAGTCTGATGAGGAGCAGCTGAGGGAGCTGGGGAGGCTCAGCCTGGAGAAAAGGAGGCTCAGGGGGACCTTGTGGCTCTGCAAAACTCCCTGACAGGAGGGGAGAGCCGGGACAAGTTGGGCTCTGCTCCCAGGGAACAGCCTCAAGTTGTGCCAGGGGAGGCTCAGGTTGGGCAGCAAGAGGAATTTCATCATGAAAGGTTTGTCAAGCATTGGAAGGGGCTGCCCAGGGAGCTTTGGAGTTGCCATCTCTGGAGGTGTCCAAGCAAGGACTGGACGTGACACTCAGTGCTCTGGGCTGGGTGACAAGGTGGGGATCAGGCACAGGCTGGACTTGGTGTTCTTGTCCAACCTCAATAATTCTATGATTCCATTCCAGGATCCATTTAGCAATGTCTACTTCTGCAGACTCACCCGAAGTTTCATTACAGTATTTTTCCTGAAATTTTACGAGTTGTTACAAAAAGAGCACCCAGAGAAACAGCACTAAATAAACAACTCCAGAATAAACTCATAACAATTTCCAGTAACAGGTGCCCCTGTTCTTTTATATGCTGCCTGAATGTTTCCAGGGACTAGTAAGGATGCTTTCAGTGTTCAAAAATTTCTAGCAGGTGGAGCTGTAGAAAAACAAGGGGAAAAACATTTTTAATTACAGCCATCCACGAGAGTCCAACTTTTGTCTCTCTGCAGAAGCAGCTGAATATTCCTATTCCCAACAAACCCATACATTTTGTACCAGAACCCAGAAAGCAAAGCAAGCAGACAGATTGCTTCTCTCTCCCTCTAAAACACGGAGATGCATCAGGGGAAGTGTTAGGGTTACAGGTGGTTTAGCCCCTGCCAGCACTGTGCTGGTTCTGTGAGGAACCAGACATTGTCTCATGTCTTTTCCTAGATATTTCCATAGGCACTGCAATGATACTAAGCAAAAAAAAAATCCGTAGTAAACCCAACAAAAATTTTTGTCTTCAAAAGACAGAATGTTCCCTCGAAAATGAAACAAAACTCAAACCACCAGTAATGATGATTAAGTTTTTAAAAACCCAGAAACCAATAAGAAAGCAAATACCACCTGCAAACCAGCCAACAAAAAACCAAAATCAAGTAAAGAAAACCTAATGAGACAGCTGGGCTGCTTAAGCAGATAGAGGGAAAACAACAGTGATAACACAATAAAAGAAGCTCATGTACTCAGGTAATCCCATATGGATAAAGTGATAAAACTAGAGACAATATTTTTGAAGAATTAAGTACCAGGAAAATGGATAACACAGGGATGGAGTAAAAGAAACCTTAAAATTATTTAGGGGAGATTAGTGAAGACAGGCAGGGTAGGGTTACACAAGAAACATGGGATCTGATAGTGCTGATGGATTGAACAGAACTGCAAAGCGTGGAGGCAGAAATGGTGCAGAGAACACCACACAAATACTTAGTGCTGCTCAGATTTACAGTCTAACCAGAGCTGCTTTCTCCTGGGGATGTGAACATCTCTTCCTGCATCTAAAAGATGCACCACTGCAGCCCCCGAGCTTAGAGGGGGAAAGTGACTTCCCATCTACAACCAAACAGTTCACCCAGCAGATGACAAATACTGACACATGATGACCTGGAAGATCTTCAGCTAACAGGCTGGGGCAGCAACAACCTGAGAACCTGGCAGAGCCACAGGGGTCCCACCACACCAACAGGATGAGCTTTAGCAGAAAAACACTAAGCAGTAAAGTCAGGCCAGCAAACACCCCCAAAATCCCTGCCCAGATCTACCCATTCAGAAGTATATGTAAAATCTGATCTCAAATAGACTTGCACACTCAACAGAAAAGTGATCTCTTTTAAGAATATCAGTGTATACAGAAAGAGTCTTTTGAGACATGAACGAGCACCTGAAAACCCAAAAAGGTTTTGATAAACATTTTCCCACATAAAGCTAGGTAATCCAAAGAAAACATCTATCTGCACAAGCATTAACCATGTACAAACACAGAAACACTTCAGTCAGGTTAAGGCCCTTTTAATGTACCAATAAACTAAGCAGAAGAAAATCTTTTACCAGCCTGTAACATAGCAGTGACTGAAGAAAACACCTCACAGGCCTCATCAGTGACCTCTGCTATTTATTCTTGGACCAGTTGTCTGCACAAATAAACAGACCTCACATTCCTAGCCCAGCTGTGAGGAACTTTATTAATTAACTTAATAACTTGCTGAGAGTTGAACAGTTCAGATTTCCTGGCACCGACCAAGCCATCTCTCCATGTGACAACGCACACGTCAGCAAAGCATCCGACAGCTCTAATTGTTTTTCTGTCTGTCAACATCCAAAGTATTATCTCAATTTAGCAAGCCAGCAAATGCATTTTTTCCCCCAGTCAGCACACAATGTACAGTCTTGTGCTCAGTGCAGACCAGGTTTGGTCATTTGTTTTTCTACAGTCCATCTTTAAAAAAACCAAAGACTAAAGAAAAGCATCATGTAATAAGGAAATATTTGCTGACACTTCAAAGTTTGAAGAAAGCATTCACCAAAGCTGCAAATGATCTGAACAAAGTGCCTTTGAATCAGTTTAAGCTCAGGGGAAACATTCCCATTCATTTCTAAGCAGTTTTCATAGACTAAATAAGATAAAGAATTTGTGGTACATGCATCCCTCAGACCAACAGGCAGGGCTGAATTAAAGGAGTGTGTTTTTAAAAAGGCTGCCCAGGTGGAGTCCCCATCCCTGGAGGTGTTCAAAGAACAATTGGACGTGGCACTCAGTGCTCTGGTTTAGTTGACAAGGTGAGGATCAGTCACAGCTTGGACTCAATGATCTCTGAGGTCTTTTCCTCCATGGATTCTGGGATTCCATGTGTCCCACAAGTGCTCACAGGATTCCTTTGGGGACCTGCCACTAAGAACATACACTCACATCAGAAATGTAAGATCTCTGTGCAGAAATCACTCTGTCTCATTAGAGTTTCTAAGCAAAGCTCATCTGTAGTAAGTTTTAAAAAATAGATCTAGGACTGGTTTGGTTTCTAGGATTGTGCAGTAGAAGTTCACAGAGAGGTCTGCAAAGCAGAAAACTTTCTGGCCACGTGCTTATCTCTGCTTCCCAAATATAGCTCTGTAGCACCTTTTTACTAGCCTTTGGTTTTCCTTCATAGGTATTCAGTTCTTTATTTGCTGTTAGTTAACTTTCATAGCAGTAAAAGCTGATTTGCCTCCCCACTGAGGGTCATCTGACAGCCCCAAATACATTTTTCGACCTGAAATC
>VZSR01002340.1:8476094-8584306 GCA_013398615.1 Brachypodius melanocephalos
CAAATATATATGTGCTACTATTTAGGTACTTCTCCACAACTTGTTTACAAAATACAGAAAAGGCTGAAGCTTCACAAAAGACAAGCAGATCAGACTAAGTGTAAAGGATTTTTCTAGCATTTAAGAAGAAACAATATTGCAAGCAGATGTTTGCAAGACATCTTGCCATAAGCGTTAAGTCACAAGATCACAAAATCGAGATCCTGAATTCACCTCATTTCTATTTCTTAGAAGGTTCACACTGCCTGGAAGCATCATGCACCTCAAATCAGGGCTAAAATCCTCCTGCAGCAGAATTCTGACCAGCCATCTCAGTGACTTTCTGTAGCCCCAGCAAGTCACCAGCATATTGTTTGATACACTTGAAAGTCAGGGCGCTTTAGTTTGTGATTAGCAATAACCAAACATCATTTGAAGTTTGGCATCTACCCTTTATTTTCCATTCCCTGTGCACTATGGCCAAGTTGTGCTCCTTGTTTTTCCCCCATTATTATGACACCAGGTAGGGCCCTGGACAAATAGGCAGCTTGTTCCACTCATGTTGTAAGCCATTAATAAAAATAATTAGTCAGTGCTAGTAAGGCTTGATTGGAAAATACCAAGCAAACAAGCCCAAATAAGCCAGTCCAACTACCCAGAAAGAGTTTATAAACCATCTAGAGGAGCATGAACAGGGATGCATTTGGAAGGTCTTCCCCACCAGAAGAATCCTAGTACAGAGCTAAGTAACATGCTCCAGAAGAAGTTAACTGCAAATACAGAATTGGCTACTGGAAACAAGCTCCCCAGTATTTGCCAAAAAGCCTCCTCCCCTAGACTGATGAGAAGGAAATATCCTACAAGATATGCAGCCTCCCATCAGTAAACGGGCAAAAATATTTCATAGCAGGTTCAAGTCAAAAATATCAAGTGGAAGTCTTCTGAAGGCAGAACTTTTATCTGAAAGAAACAGGTTGTGGGTTTGAAATCAGCCCATGACTTTCTTTGAAAAGAAAAGCATTTACTCAGAGGTAGCATCCAGTGTTTTTTTGTGGGACCAACCCTCGTGGAGATTATTCCTTTGCTATTCCAGAAGAATGGTCTGACATAATAAGCACTGCTTGAAACAAATACACCAGAGGTCCCACAACCACGAAGATGACAGTGTTGAGAACGAGCCTGAGAGAGAGAGAGTTTAAGACTGAGGAATTTTCCTCCATGAGACTGGCCAAAAGACGTTCTGACATCTGTGTCAAACAGGCCAAAATCCTGGTGCCACAAGTGATGTATAAACACAGAGAACACACACCCCCCTCACCTGTGAGAGCACAGCACCAACACAGGAGTTTGTACAAGCACTGACGTGCAGGCAGCTGTTTCTGGCAGCCAAGACTGCACAAAATCATGCCTCTGGATAACCCCAAATTCCCCAAGTCGCAGTTTCCCAGACAAATTACCAGTTGACTTCCATCCAGGAACCCTCAGCTGCCTAGGACAGGAGCTGCTGCTTGCACTGCAATTTCTCCTGCTGCAGTACAGCTAACAATTTGGTGGGAAAAAAATGAGGGAAAGAAACATTGTATTGAAGCACGAACTGGTATTTTGCCTAATTACAGAACATTCCCGACCTCTCCCTGAGCTACAATCTCTCCTTAAGCTGCAATCTTTACAGCACAGAAAAAACAAATTGTCTCTTCTCTTTGTATTGGTGAGAATTAGCTAGAAGGAATTAACTTGTTTTCTTTTGAGGGTGGAGGAGTGATAGGAGGAGGTAAAGCACAGCCACACTTCTTGTCAGCTCTTGCAAAGATACACTTTGTTAATGGCAATTATTCAGTCATTACCTGAAATAATTCTTCCACCTGGAAAATTTTATTTTTGTCTTCAGTATTTTAATTCTAAGACTGATCTCTGACTTCAGCAAATGTGTTAAGCCTTTAGGACATCTTCTTGCGCAGTGTATTAATCTAAACCACATGTGACAATCTGAAGAAATCAGAGATATTACTTAGTAAAGATTTATCTGCAGAACAGCACAAAACTTTCATCCACCTTGGGATACAAGTGATGACATGGTTACAAACCTTCAGGATTATCAACTGTGTCTAAAGCTCTCGTGGCCTTCATAGCAAAGTGAGTTCCAACCAGCTGTCACAAACACAGATTGATGGCTGGAGTGATAGCACTCCTATCACACAGTCTGTAACACTCTGTATCTTTGGAGCTACCAGGCTTGACCCAACTGTGCTGCAAAACATTTTCAAATCCCCACAAAATACTGGAATAGAAACAAGCCAGCAGGTGAGCCAAGGAAACAGATGGCTTACTAAAGTTCCTTTGTATTTGGTCACTGCTGAAAGCTGAACCTTGCATTTTTAACAGTAACTTTCACACTCTTGAAATTGATTTAATTCAACAGGAACAACAACTCTGAAATTAATACTCTCCCTAAGATTAGATATAAAAAGCATCTGAACTCCACATGGACTTGTGGTACAAAACCTCAAGGGTGTTATGTAAATGGTGACAGCACTCAACTCAGTTTCAAGGATCCTTGCTTCTGTTAGATTTCAGGCAGAGTTTCAAGAGGAGAAATTTAAAAATTTAAAACTTAAAAGCGTTATATTTAGGATATGTACCAGCAAATCAAAACAATATATGATGCAGCACTTCCATCAGCTCTTGGGACAGGATTTAATGTGATACAAGTGTGAATTCAATTCAAGAGGGCTTACTCACTAAATCCCAAACCTGAATCTGTTTCAGGATTAGGACTGAAGTATCACCTTCATTTTACATGAAGCACTCCTTTTCCTCACTCTCTAGTTTAGCTTTTAACAAACTAAATGATCAGCATGAAACATCACAATCCTAGACAGGCAGGATTGAGTGGATTCATCCTAGAAAGCCTCACTGGCCACCACTGTTCTAGGAAGGGCTGGATCATAGAATTACACAAAGGTCTGGGTTGGAAGGGACCCTAAAGCCCATGCAGTTCCAACTCCTGCCATGGGCAGGGACACCTCCCTGTATCCCAGCTTGCTCTGAGCCCCATCCAACCTGGCCTTGGACACTACCAGGGATGGGGCAGCCACAGCTTCTCTGGGCAACCACAGCCTCACAGGGAACAATTCCTTCCTCATATCCAATCTAAACCTCCTCTCTGTCACTTTGGAACCATTTCCCCTTGTCCTGTCACTCCAGGCCCTTGTCAAGAGTCTCTCTCCATCTTTCCTGGGGGCTCCCTTCAGGCACTGCAAGGCCACAATGAGGTCACCCCAAAGCCTTCTCCTCTCCAGGCTGAACAATCCCAATTCCCTCAGCCTTTCCTCCCAGCAGAGCTGCTCCATCCCTCTGATGCCCTTGGTGTCCCTGCTCTGGCCTGGCTCCAGCAGGATAGCTGGTGGCAGCACAGCAGAGGTTCAGACAGCAGCTGGGATGGATTTATTCCGTGGCAGAGGAATATCCTTTTCCAGATATGTTAGCCAAGGAGTCTGCACTGCATATAAATGCTGTGACAAGCAGCTCAAAAAAAAGACATGTGCATTAAATAAACATCTCCTGATTCATCATCCCAGTCAACAGGCAGACATGTACTGCACTGTAATGTCTTCCAAAGCTGTGTAAGTATTTGTTCCTCATTAGTAGCAAATATATAGTGCATTTGAGAAAACAGCTTTATTACACACCACTTTATTAATAAACAGCAGCATTAGGTGCAAGTCACATCTATACATCTCTAATATAGTCTAAGTAGTGTGTGTGAGTGAAAGAAAACAAAGAGCAGAGAAATAAGCAAGCTGGTTCATTGCAGGGGAAATACTTATACAAAAGCTACAATACACACACCTTACTTCAAAGTTGCCTTAGACCTGGAGATGCCCTAGCTTCAAAGGAGACAAAATAGGTCATTCTCCAAACTGGTTCCAAGGAAGACACAGCTCCACCCGTTCAACTCTTCCCCTCTCCCCTCACAGCTTGTCCACAAACACTCACACCCAGCTGAGGGACTGAAGACATTCGTGTGTAATTGCCAATATTTACACTAATGAGGCAATGAGCTCATCTGCTCCCTTTTGGCAAGGCCTGCATTAACTCTTGGTTTTGTAGGGCTGAATCTGTCCTTTACACTTCAGTCAAGTCCATGTGCAGCATTTGCTTTGTCATTTGACTACAGCCACCCTGAGTCTCAGCTGTCAGAGATGTGTTCCCTGCACCTCAAATGTGAGCTGAGGGCAAATTTCAGAAAAAAAAAAACCCAAAAAACAAAACAAAACAAAACAAAAAAAAACCCAAAACAACTAAACAAGAAACTTGTTAGACTTGCTACATTTCAAGATATGGACCAAAACACAACATCTTCTTCCTCTATATTGTGGTGAACTTGGCATGCAAATGAGCCCATTCCTCCCCTTCCAAGTTTGCACTGAAGGATGCAGGAAATAAAATACATCTTGCAACTGAAATCTACTTAAATTTGAATTAACAGAAGTTCTATAAGTCAGTTAAGCAAATGGTTGAAAGCCAAGGTATGACATGACTACCAAAATCTCATCGTAATGAAATGCAATTTCTCAAACAGAAACAAGGTGAGGCACTCTCAACTTAATCAACATAACTGTTCCAAAAAATTATAATCCCAAAGCTTTATTCAGTGAGCAGCTACATTATTCATTAAACATTACCTAAGAAATTTCAAGTTGCTCTCCTGGCAACCTAGAAAAGTCTGCAAGATGGAACAGAACTTATTACTACGAGAAGCCTTTAAACAGTTAAGCAAGATAAATGAGCGGGGGGAACCCATCACTTCCTCAAATTTACAATTGGCTGTGCTTACTTCCATATTTCCCCAGGCACAAAAGAACTTCTTTGCTTCTTCTATTTTCTATTTATAGGACTCAGCTGGATCACTTAAGTATTTCTCATCTCTTGACAATTGTGAGCTTGGCTAATTTTATTAGAGCAAAATCTGAGGTAATCATAACACACAGCAATAGCTTATGGGCTGAAATACTCAAAAAGTGCATTACTTCATTCATGGACTCATGGAACAGGTTGGGCTGGAAAAAGTTCATCTCATTCCCACCCCCCTGCCATGGGCAGGGACACCTTCCACTATCCCAGGTTGCTCAGAGCCTCATCCAACCTGGCCTTGCACAATTCCAGGGATGGGGCAGCCACAGCTTCTCTGGACAACCTGTGCCAGGGCCTCATTGGGAACAATTTCTTCCATATATCCCACCCAACTTCCCTCTCTTTCAGTTTGAAATTCCCATAGTTTTTAGTCTGAATTCCCATAGTTCTGTGGGAGTGCCACAGGCAGCTCCAAGATAAGCCTACACCACTTTGGCCAACTGGCCACACTGCACAGAATAGATGTGGAATCAAATTCCACTTCAGGAGGTGAGGATGCCTAGGTTCTCCATTCAGCTGATAATTTTAGGGGAACTGTTACAAACTTTGTACTTTCTAAACCCCTAATTCTCTATAAGTTTTGCTGAAACTCACCTAAACTCCAAAACTCACTGGGAGGAGCAAGAAGTACGGGTATGAACATCATACTAAATACGCTTGCCTTTGGAAGTCTTATAAAGATCACATATCACTTTCATAGAAAGACCCAGCAAAGAGCTCTTCAGGAAAAACATGATTCTCTGCCAAAAAACTGACAGCAATTAACAGAAGTCACAGCCAGCAATGCCAGTGGAAAATAGATGTTAGGTCAAATTTAATACAGCAAGGGGGGAAAAACGTTTTTGTTTTCCTGCTCCTGCCTTCTTTGTCTGTGGCAACAATTTTTAAAGCAGCGCATATTTCCATAAATTGATTTCCCTCTGTATTTTCAGTGTCTACATTTTGCACTTTCTGAGGTAGAGCCTCTCACTGCTGGCCATGCAGTCACAGGCCTTCATCTCAGCTCCTAATGGCTACATCTTCCTCCTCACTGCACCCTCAGCAGCCTCATCCTGTCCATCTGCCAAGCGCAATGATGTCAGGACAGATTTCTAGAGTCAGCAGACTTACCAAATGCAGGCAGGGCAAAGCAGCCCTCCCCTTTCATCACCTGATCCACTTATTTTCACTCAGGAAGTCCTTCCACACTGATCTCTGCCCTTCTTAGTCACTTCTTGCTCAGTTTACCCAGTGAACTCTTTACAGGTCACTCACCAGAGTCACCTCAGACATTCACATGGAAGTGCAACTCCACCAAGTTACTGTGTAAATCTCTTTATCCTCCTTCATGCTGTCCCTTAACCCACTTCTGCAGAGCACCTACCAAAACACAACAGATCAGCAGGTGAGACCCTACTGCTTTTTGGGCTGTTTGAGCTCACTCTATTCACCTCCACACCTTGGGCAGGGTTGCACCATCTCTTTGAGGGTTCTGCAGCCCTTCAGAGAGGCCAAGACAAGCACAGCTCTGCTTTAAAGAGCTCCTGCAAAGCACCCAGAAGATGGGCAACGTAATCAAGCCCTTCCGGAAGTATGCTCATCCCTCCAGAAGGAATTGTATCATCATTCCTCCTATCATGGGGGATCTTCACCATTTTTTCTGAACTTATGGGATGCCTGGGATGCCAGACACTGGTACTGAAGAACACAGAATTATTAACATTGGAAAAGATCCCCAAGATCATTGAGTCCAACGTTTAACTGATCACCACCTTGTCAACTAGGTGCCACATCCAGTCTTTTCTTAAAGATCTCCAGAGATGGTGACTCCACCACCTCCCCGGGCAGCCCCTTCCGAAGCCTGACCACCATTTCCATGAAGAAATTCCTCCTGACACAGAGCCCAAGTTAAACAAAACAGCATCTCAGCACTGCTGTGTGAATTGCTGTGATGAACCCTGTGGGTTATCATCACACTGCTTATGAAGGACAAAATCCAGCCTGCGTTTCCCTTTGGAAGCAGAAAAAAAGAACATACCGAAAACAAGAGATCTGATTAGGACATTTTTAGTTTCCCAGGTCTTTCTTGCTTAAAAACACCCCAGTATGTGTGGATTCTGTTTCTCCACAGAAACAGAGGAGAGGCTGTGTAGTCTGGAGAGCCGCTGGCAGCACTGAGTTAATAGACAGGGTTAAAGATTTAGAACTGTGTGAAGGAGCTTAACAAAAAGAACCTGGCTAGTTTTCTTTTAAATAAAAAGTGGTTGCTGGGATTTCTAATCTTTATTGATATGCAGCTGTGGAAGTGTAAAATACCAGGTAACATCAGGAGGCCAAAATGGCTTATTAAGCACAATTACCTAGCAAGCAATCTAAATCCTGGAAAGAACCTCAGGGGAAGTGCCCAAGGAAAGTTTGTGGTAATCCTAAGATAGTGCACAAATACGTAAAACTGTGCAAAATTTAAAGCATTCACGATATGCTTTAAATCATAAAAACATCTAAAACGTAACATTTAAATTAAAATACAACTACATGAGTCACCTCAGAAAGGTTATATGAAAGAAATCTTAAATTATTCTTCATAAAATTCTTATTTATAAAAGTACAAAGCTAGGCTTACAGAGTGAGGCAAGACAGGCATTCACATTTCTCTTCCTATTTAGTTATGAATGACTTGAATATTAACTTGCAGGTATTTGTAAGATTTTTGCAATTTGACAAAGGAGATACATTTGACTTCAATTAGCTGCTATTTTTTTCTCACTCCAAGATATCAAATACTAAAGCATGTTTCCTTAACAACCACAATTCAAAACATAAACTTTTATTTCTTTAAAGCCCAGAAATTCTCATTTTTAAGCATTGTGCAACTATCCTTTGTAGGAAGCAGTCTGCAGATCTGCCAAACCTACATGGAACAAAGAGAAGAGATTGTATCAAAATGACATGCCTCCAAAAAGCTGAGTTTCTTTCCTGCCAGAGAGAGAAGTGACTAACGTGCATTGCAATTAGTGCAAAAAACTATACTACCTTTGCAGTTGCAGACTGGGAAGAACTACAATTTGATGTTTACACAGCAGTAAATGAAGTGGGAAAACTTCTGAGTTGGGTAATAAGCACATTTTTCCTCTCAAATGTTTAATGACAGTGAATCATTAAACACCCGTGAGGTGAGGTCTTCCACATTTTGCTACTATGAAGATTGGAATATTGCAGAATTCCGTAGTGATTGATAAATTAATAAAACCCAAACTAAGTAATTTTAACTTTTGAGTCCACAAGAATTGCATAACTCTGTTTTTTCCACTGTTCTACAGCAAGTGAGAGGATGCAAACCTTGCCAAAGCTTGATAAATTAATGAAAAAAAGGAAATGGTTTGCCTGCAACACCCAGGGCTTGGATGAAGCAACCCAAATCTCAAGAACCAAATATTTTTGAAGCAGAAAAGCCAGGGACTACTGTCTCTTCATCTAAGTGGCATTTCCACACACCATCTCCCCTGCCATTTATTATCAATACTTCAGTCCTTTCCAGACATCCTGTCTCCATTTACATTCCATTTTCAGTTTGCCCTCAGCTGGCAAACACAAGATTAATCCCAATTCTAAAAAAAACATTGGAAGAATTTTTTTTCCCAACTATCAGACCACTGTATGTCTTGAGAAACACTTTCAAAGTATTCAACTTGAAATGCATTTCAAATACTTGAAGTACTGCTGCTCCCAATGCAAAGAAACCATTTAGATGTGAATATAAGATACAAGTTTTATGTAAGGACAGATTCACACAGGAATATAAAGTAAAGGGAAAAAAAGCCTTAAATGACAAAGCAAGAAGCTGCATGTAATAAAAATGGGAGCAAGTGAGGAAGAAGGGAGAAATGGATGCACATGCCATGGTATCTTCAATTTCAGCTCTGCTACCCCACCAATCTGAACAAGAGCAACACAGACAGCAAAGAAACAAGAAGCACTTTGTGCAGTGTGCAGCTCCGGAGTGGGGAAGAGAGACAAGAAATGAAAAGTGTCTCTTGTAATGCAAAGAATGCAGCAAAACTCAAGGATCCTAGCAATACTACTGTCAAAGAAATCTTGGTTTTTTCCAGTAGTGACTCAGTGCCCAGGCAGCAGGAGAAAGGTGTGCACCCAGCAAAGCTGAGATGAGCTGGAGAAGCTATGAGAACCTGAGAGGCAGCACTTTTCCCTTGGGATTATTCCTCACCTCAATCAGAACTCTCCAGCACATCACAGCAAAACTCTCTCTGAGCCAAAGATCCTCTCAGAGAACACCAAGGAACTTCTCCCACCTGTTAAAGGATACCAATCAAAGGTGAAGGGCAGAAAATCATGAGCTCAATGAATGGAGCATTTTCTGATTCATGACCTGTGCACTCGGATGAAAAAGGAATTGCACTCTGCTTTCATGGTTCTGGAAGGGAGTACACAGGTTTTGTAGCCCAGCCAGCAGAAGTATCTGCCCAGCTCAGGTCAAAGATATCTCAATCATGACAAACACAGGCCACAAAACAGCTGGAGGATACAAATTAAGTCTCAGTGCTCACAATCCAACAAAGTCTGGTTTTGTTGCTTATCAAACATCCCAGAAAATGCAATATCACTATGCAGAAAAACGTGAAGTAGCATTCTGCAAGGGAAAGCTTCTGAAGTGGGTCTCAAAACAATGTTTTTGTTAACTGTATTTGAGACTTTGTGCGAGTTAATTCAATTTAAAGCACCATTAGACCTACTCCGAACTTCAAAGAAAAAGTTAGGTTATTTTTGTCTGCTTTTCATATTTAAAGTTTAAGAACGGAAAGAAAAATATTTCCCGAAGTTACTCTTCTGATTTGATGTCCACTTGTGCTGCCAGAGTGAGCAAGTTCTACTCCTTTTCTTCATTATGGTATTTATTGATTAACACTGAATAAAAGTGAATTGATTTTTTTATTTCTTAAAAGTACAAAAATCTATTATTACTCCATGATTTCAGCTGGGGAAAAAAAGTTTTACTAAGACATACTACAAGCTGACTCCATCTTGTGCCCCAAAACAGACAGCAAAATAAAGTCACGTAACAACAACAAATTACAGTAGTGATGCTTAAGGCAAAAACCAAACAGGTTTATTCAGAACAAGTGAAGGTAAATGAGTAACTCTCCCCGTGTGAGGATGGGCACCATCCTGATGAATTTCCAGCAGGCAAATACCTTCTGCTCTCCCACAATAAAATCATTCAGAGACAGTAACTCACATGACTTGTTTCAAAGTGACACATAAAGGAGTGACACTGCAGTCACCTGGCAGCCGGCCACAAACTCGCTCCACTGAAAGGAATTTATTCAAAATAGAGTCAACAACAAATCCTTAAATATTTTAACTTGGCAGGAGAAAACCTGGCTCAACACCACTACATTCCAAGCTTCCTGGAGTTCCAGGTTAACATATATATGTATATGTGCTCTGGCTAAGTGTCACCTGGGAAAAATAAGAGACTAAATTCTGTGTGCTGGTTCAGCCAGCAGGATTGTCCCATGGCTGGTACCACACAAAGCATCACACCCCTTCAGCAAGATGATGTTGTTGGCTGAAGGCAGCAATTAACACTCTGGAAATGTTTGCTTTAGAAACAATCCACTGATGTGCATTAAAGAGACATCAGGTGCCTGGAATGTGAGGCTGAAAGTGCTTTAATGAATAACCCAAAACACCTCTCAAATGTAAGGCAACTTAGGACAACTCTGAAGCCAGGCTCTAGCTAACACAGCATTCAGGGTGCTCTACATATGGACAGATGCACCCACACATATGTACCACCCTTCAGCAAAACTCCTCTTCACCACAGAGTGCATTTTATTATATATGTGCACTGACATTTCCTCTAGTTCTACATGATATTAAGGATAATAGGAGTATCCATCCAATGCTGCTTTGCTTCAGCATTCCCTGTAGTAAGATAAAGCTGTTGTGCCTTTATCCTTATCTGTACCTCTGATAAACAGAGCCTGAGACAAGCTGTCACTGTGGCAAATGAACAAAACATTTTAATTTATTTAGCTCTGTTGGTCCCTCAGCTGCTTCAGTTATCAACAATACTGCTGTAAATACTACATTTGCAGTAGGAGGAGTGGTAAAAACAGCAATATAGACACAGAAATGAAAAAGGTTGTGTGACTGCTAAGGAAATCTATCACTGAGAAGCTGATGTGTGCACAAAAGGCAAATCAGCTTTAAACAAGGTCTGCAAATGGTGACAAGCCAGAGAAGAAGCTGCATTCTCAGTTTTTCTCACTTGCTTCACCAGCCTCATCTACATCATAAAACAGAGGACTCAAAAAAATCAAACCAGTATGAACAATAAACCAATGCATAATCTGAAAGTATATATTTTAGTCTAAGTTCTGATATTTTACCTATATTGAGGATGCATCATGTTGTCAGGAAAAACACTACCTGCCACTGTTTACTTTTCCTGACAACTTTTTTTTGATTTTTGGCAATGTCTGAGTGGCCAAGCTGGGGACAACTCCTTCAGTGAATCACACAATCATTAAGGTTGGAAAAGATCTCCAATATCATGGAAGCCAACATTTGATCAAACACCACCTTGTCACCCACAACAAAGGAGCACCAGCTGTTTCTTCAACACCTCCAAGGATGGTGACTCCTCCTCCCTGGGCAGCCCATTCCAATGCTTGACAAGCCTTTCAGTAAAGAAATACTTTCTCAAATGAAGATCTGCTGCCCAGAATCATCTGACAAGCAGAGGAGCCAAGGACAAAAGCCTTCTCTCATTCCACACTCCCCAGTGCCAGATCAGCTGTGGGCCTCCCTCTCATACAGCAGGAAGGTGCATCCCATGGAGATCACACCATCACAGGAGAGAGAAACTCAGCAGGGCCAGGACAGGTCTGCCCAGAACACAACTGCTTGGAGAAAACGTTGCACAGAGCAAGGGAACTGGTATTTTCCTCAGATTTCTCATCTCAGGAAGAAAGGGGGAGTGATGAAGTTATGAAGTTGTCCCATTCCTGGAAGTGTTCAGGGCCAGGTTGGATGGGGCTCTGAGGAACCTGGGATAGTGGAAGGTGTTCCTCATGGCAGGGGGGTGGAAGGAGATGACCTTTAATGTCCCCTCCAACCCAGGCCATTCTGTGATTCTTTAAGCTTTAGAGTTTTCAAAATGCTTTATGTGCAAGTACCTTCAGAAAGGAGAAGGGAAACTCTTTCTTGGAGGGTTTTGGTGCTAAATTCTTACTTGCAGATGAAGACAGATGTCTGCTTATGCACAGTCTGCTACTCCAGGCATCAGTGTCCACTCTGCTGATGAGAGCAGTTCCTAAAAGGAAAAAAAAAAAAAAAAAGAGAAATATTGTTGTACATTTGTGAAACAACCTTCTTGAGGATGAAGTTCTATTCCTCCTCCTTCCTGTGTTTCAGAAAAACAGTGTTCACCTGGCACCTATAGATCTACAACAGCCCAGTACATACAAGCAGTATTTTATTTTTGAAAAGTGAGTTGAAAAGAAACGTGGAATACTGCTCTTAATTTGCTGCTTCTTATACCTGGTGTGACATTCCTGCTATAAATAACTAAGTGTGGTAAACAACATTTCAACAACTTTCCAGAACATTAGGGAAAAAAAAAATCCTAAGCACTGTATTAGGTAGTCATGAGCATCCACCACTGGTAAGTTGTAAATATAGGAGATTGTGAAATAATCTTCTTTCCCAATTTTCTTTTTAAGGAAAATAATCCTCAGACTGGAGCGCTTCCAGATGTATAACCCTCCAAGAGCTCTGGAGCTGCACACCCTGACTCCCTCACAGCAGTGAATCACGAGCAATGCATGCACAAACAGCCAAACAAACTGGGCAAAAGGTAACAAATCCCAAACTGCTGATTAAGACTAATAATCAGCTTGGAAGGCATGCTTACTACAACAATGTTTAACAGCATCATTGTGACAGACATTGCCTAATATTATGGCACAACCAAGGAGAACATGTGAGATGTTGTTATTTTTAAGTCTTAACAACCAAAGATTTTCTGAATAATATTTTAAAGGAACATATCCATTATGTTTAACTCTACATGAGAACATTATAGAGTGCAGCATGGAAAAACAGTTCTAAATCAGAAAAGCTTTCCTCTGCTATTTCAGCATCTCCTCTACCACTGTTGTCAGACACTGAATGTTGTCCAGACAAAATGTTTGTCTCCTAATATCTTTCCAATGGAAAAATGTAATAAGTACCAACTCCAGCATAAGAACATCATAACAGTTCAGAAAACAACAAAAGCATCTTAAAGATCTGGAAAGAAGAGAGTAACACTAGACCGTGCACATGATGCATCAAAGTCCCATAGGAATAATTGCTTCTCTCATTATAGCCTGAAACTCCACAATAGGACATTCAGGAGCTCCAAAAGTCTCAGGCACATATCAAATCACTTCCACCATGACTGACTGAATATGCAGCTTTCATTCACAAACCCATATTAATTAAATTCCTGGTTGCTAGAATATGTTTTTGTGATGTTTTGTGCTTTCCACTCAGCAGACCCACTAACATTTACTAACAGTTCACATGAGCCTTTTACTCTAGCTCTGAAATGAACAGAATAATTTTTGGTGAGTTTATGTCTCTCAGCTGAGAAGCTGTAATTTAACAGAAGGAAGATATGCTCATTAAATCTCCTTAATGTATTTGATTGCAGTTCCATTAGAGAACATTCCTGTAAGTTCTGTACTCAGGTTTATTCACCACATAGTCCTAAGGAGGGTCAAACAGTCATAGAAAATGCAGAACATTCATCTAACCCACCACATCAGGTTAAATCACCAGTGCTTGAGCCCCACTTACTTACCAATCCCCACTTACACATGTTAGATTAGGAAAATAAATCTGGTTTTAGGCTACAGATGGTGAATTAGTTAATCCAGAGGCACAGATGCTTGAATTTTGTTAGAGAAGGGAAAGAGAGAAGAGAGAAACAATCTTCTCACCCTAAACTATGAAAACTCAGCTTTGAGATGCTAAAAGTTGTCTTCATCTACTGCAAACTGATCAACTGCCAACACAAAAACAGTAAACATTTCTATTTGGTTATTACCCCAAGACACCTGGTACAAAAGCTGAAGAATAGTGGATTCTGAACCTGAGAATGGAGTGGCCGTGATGCTGATCCAGCAGCAGGGACCGACACTTCCATTCCAACAGAGCCATGTTATCTGCAGCTCTGTTGAAACCCTAAAGCTCTTCTCAGACCACTCTGCAAACTGAGTGAGAAGGAGTAAGGATAAGAGCCACATTCTGTCCTTAGGGACCCCTATTAAATCAGATTCCCAACATTAGCTACTTCCTCTTTGTTCTCCTCAAGCCATATGGCTTCCTGACAAAATCTGTACAAACAATAAATCCATTAATCAAGCCACTGCTGGAGGAAAAGGCTCATTTTTTCCGCTCTTCCCTTCATCAATCCAGACATTTTAATGGAGATGTTTTATGTATTTTATTTTATGAAAGTCCCAAGGAAAATACTAAAGTGGTCTTTGTTCTCACAATGCAGCTCCAGTTCCAGTTCACACTTGTAGAAGGAGATCCTCACATAAAATGCAAAGATACAGGAATAGAGAGAAGTCAGTCAAACCAACAAGAAAAGAGTCCAGCTTAATTGAATCTCAGCAGGCATACAGCATAAATCACTACCTAGGTTCACTGGCATGCTGTCTCAAAAACTCAAAAGTTACAAAGAAAACATAATTAACAGAAGCAGGTAAACTAAGAGAGGCATTAAAAGCCTATTCTCACAAGGCTCTGAGGAGATGCACGCATGCAAATGCCACAAATAGCTCAAAGGAAGAGCTTATTTTAAGAGATGTCATAAAAAAGGACTTCCCAGAGGTCAGGTTTCTTTTTAAGGTGAACCAAGATGACCAACCTGCTACACAATCAGCCTGTTTTGGCACCTCCACACTGGTAAAAGGGTGCTGGTGATGATGTGCATCTCAGACCACAAGGAAATATACACTGCACACACAGGGAACTCAGTGGGAGGGAGGAAACACAGAGAGCAGCAAGATTTCCACCACTTGTAGGTGGGAAACTCCCTTTCCAGCAGGTGGAAAGGCCTCTCATTCCTCTGAAAGAAGGGAGAACACTAAACCCAAACCTAACCAGGCTCATTCTTTCACCAAACTAAACATACATTTGAGGGTCTGCCGGAAATGGAAACTGCCTGTTTTGATGATCTGGTCCCATGGAGGCTTTTCCCAAAACTTCTTTGACTGAACTTTTATTAGTCAATAGTCTGCTGTGCAGGAGGAGGATCGGGAAGAACAAGAAATTACTTTCCAACTCAGGTGGTCTCTTTCAGTCACACTCTTCTAAAACAATTATGACCCTTCCACTCACATGGAAGGAAAACAAGATTGGCATGGTAACAAATCTTTTTACCTTAAATCATGTTTTATTTTCTTCACAGGTGGTCTACAGCTTACTGGGTGATCAAAACTGTTTCTCAATTGATGTGAACAAAAACAACTCTCTGTTTAAATGAAGTTCAGGAAACACAAGGCAGCTTATGACACTGACAAAGACCTTACAGAAAGAGCATTAAAAAAGGTGTGAAGTTCACTTTTCAAAAGTTGGAGTGGGGTGGATTTTTTTGGGGGGGAAGAGGGGGCAAGGTGGTGTTGCTGTTTTTTTTTTTTTTTTTTAATACAGGAAAGCAGCATTCTTGATTAAAAGCAGGAAATCTTTAAAATTGCATCCCTTTCTGTCTTTGTTGAATTAAGTAACAATTAGCCACAAAGAAGAAAAAAAAAATACAGAAATAACAGCTTAGAAAGTTTGAGTCATTATCTCCAAGGAGACACATCTGTAATGTTAACAAGGTCAGAACATTTCAGTCAGTTCTTGTGGGTAATGGGAGATACAAGATGTTAGCTTCTGTTCCTATCAACTCTGAAAGATTGCAGATTTCACTTAGAGCCTACTCCACTATGAATTATTAGCCTCCAGGCCACAGCCTAGGAAGATACAACATCATATCCGAAGTACAAACGGATCTGTGGATGCCTTGAGGTAGTGATGAAAGGTATGTTTGCTTTGGACAGGGTGGTGAGGAGGATCAGGTGCTGCCAGCCAGGGAGGCCTTGTATCACATCTGGGGCAGATGGTCCCAATTATCTTCTCATCACTGGGAATCAGAAGTCATCCTTCAGCAGCTATATAATAACCCATGTGAAAATAAACCTGGGACTGGTGTTTGCCTGTCACGAGTCGGTCAGTACAGGCATCAGCCTGGCTTGGAGTCTCATTTACAAACCTGTGGTATGAAGCTCTGCAGGTGCAAGACTGTGTCTTTGCATCAGGTGTGAGAACAGAATGCTGACAAGACAATTTAGAGGCAACACCATTGGGGAGGAGAAGGCAGCCCTCCCTCCTGCCAGCTCACTCTTCTGCCTTTTCTGACCCTATTCATAAATGGCATGTGCTCCAAATTAACAGGATCTGTATCACCCTGCCTTGGCTACTGCTCTTACCTACAGGGACAAAACTGATCCAAAGTGGAAGCAAGACACATTATTAGGAGACTATAAAGAGCATCAAGCTCTTCATGTCTTCACTGACTGCAGCCACTTGTTCATATCCTCACTTGACTATCAAAGGTGGCCAGTCATAACAAGATCCAAAATATTTATTGCCTTTCTTCCCTGAGCAACTCAACACATCAAACAGAATCGAGAGAGGACTTGTCCAGCCTAGACTTCACTGCACCATTAAGTCCCATACCCTGTGTTAGCAGGAGCAACACCATTTACATCACAGAAAAAAGTTGCTTCTTTGTTACTGCTATTTATCTCTTCTCAGGAAGAGAAAAAAACTGCTTATCTCCAAATTCAGCACTAAACTACTCCTTATTTGCTCACAACACTGTATCCTAGTTCTTTAAGCTCTACTGTGGTGTTGAAAAGCAAATGCTACAAAAACCCACGTTGACACATAAACCAAGAAGAGTGAAATTAAAATTATAAAGCAGCTTGATGTAAAAGAAAGGTCTTGACCGAGGTCTTCAGAGTTCTGCCTGTCATTTGTCTCCTTGCAAGTACGTGAAGGGCATTTGCTTTCCAGGAACAAGAGGCTTGAATTCATTTAATACATTTCTAAGCCTTTAGAGTTCCAGCTGTTGAGAAACAAGAAAGAAGAAAAACACTTGAAGTGATTTCTTTTTGTTTAAACGACACAGCCAAGAGAGCCTCGGTGCATGAGCTCAGAGGACATCAGAGCAGAATACCCACAGGGAGAGCACATTGCTTTCTCTTCCTCCAAACTAACACTTTGTTCTGCAACCCCTGTGATTAAAGCCCATGGAACCATTCCTCCAGGATGAAAAGGGGGTGTTGATACAGCAGAGAACCATCACAGCTCACCCACAGACTCACCTGCATGTCCTACTCTACTCCTTCATCCCTGCAGCTGTGCCTGGAAAACACCGGGGGAATTGCACAGAAACCAGGAGCTTCTCTTCTTGTCAGCAAGAAGATTTCGGTTTTTTCAACAGAGGAGCACTGAGGTGTCACACTCACTGACAGGAGGAATGCTTCCCTCGGCTTCCTTCCGCAGCCCTGGAAGCACCATGATTCCACCAAGCTGCTGATTCCCTCCCAAAACACTGCCCTGGCCACACCTCTGTGGTTCCACAGTCAGGCTCACTTCACAAGGTAATTATCCAACAGAGCAACAGAGAAAGTCATGGCAAGAATTTGCTTTGTTGTTGAAAACTTCTTTTTCACTCACAGTCAAGCCAGGTCTGCCCTCTGATTTAAAGAGAGCAGCTCCCTTACTTTACATTCCTACCTCACCTGCACAATTTCACACTTGACTACTAATTCTTCAAACACAGCAAACTCTTGCCATAGTCTACCTATGACTAAGTATTTTGCACTGGTTTTCAGAAAAGCATTTATGAGAAAGCATATTTAAAGAAAAAGAGCAAGAGACTGAGTAATACAGCCAAGCAGCATTTAGCAGAAGTCAGGATTAGGCCTGGCTATCCACACACCCACTGACCTGCCTGCGTTGGAGGTTAGCTCTTGTTATTAATCCTAGTGGTTACAACTACAGGAAGGCATTTTAAAGGAACAATGCAAGTTAAAACATGTATGCCATTAAGCATGCACATCTCTGAAAAACTACAGTTGGGCAAGTCATCTAGGTAACATAGAAGGAGTAGCACATAAAAATAGAAGTACAATGATGTGGCATTTGGTTTCATTTCTTTCCTTGAGGATAAGTCTATTTAACAGTAACTGAAAAAAAAAGATTCTGGTTTATTTCCATTTGTGTAGTTAAAACCATGTAGAACTAATGAAATATAAACCCAAATCTCCCTTTCCATAGGAGCTGTAGCTGCCCCATCCCTGGCAGTGTCCAAGGCCAGGCTGGATGGGGCTCTGAGAAACCTGGGATAGTGGAAGGTGTCCCTGCCCATGGCAGGGGGATGAAACAGGCTAAGCTTTCAAGTCCTTTCCAACCCAAGCTATCTGGATTTTTTGATTCCTTCACCACTGAGGTGTCCCTGTCAGCAGAATGACTGTGCTGGTGGCAAGGCAGTGGCTCACCATGCAGCCTGTGATTGCAGTGCAGCCAGAATCCATCAGCCCCTCCAGTTTGCTCACAAACTGAGTAAACAATGCTCCACTTTTCTAAGCACTGCCAGACAATTTCCATTTCCACATCATATCAATTTATAGGCAATCCTTGAGAGCCTGTTCTATTTTTGAAAATAATCAAAGACTGCTGCTATCTTTGCAAGTAGAAGCCCTCCTTTTCTGCTTCTCTGTGTTGTTTACACAGCATCCCTTTGTGTGATGATTTAGCCTGGTTTTGTATGAGCACCAAGGTAGGTTAGTTTGCAGAGCCCACATCAGGAGCATAACATAATTAAGATATCAGGATTAAACAGTCACTGTTTGTAAATTCAAATTGGTTCAGTTTAGGATTAACCCAAGCCAGCAAAAATACCCAGTGTCAAGTCAGTTTTGTCTGTAACATCAACAGAACATTCAACATTGCTCTGCATTTCCAAATAACCCTTTCAATACAAGACAGCTCTCACCCAAACCAGTGATTTTCCAGCAGGTTTAAAGGTTAACTTCAATTACCCTTTTCTTGGCAAGGAGTCATAACCCACTGCTAATAACCCCAATTCCAGACTTCTTAGAATTGCATAGGACAAAGCAAAGCACTTAGGACAGTGCCCTCAGCAGCAGCAAAACCTGGCAGGTGACAGAGAAATGCAGCCCCTGTTCCAAAGGCCTGCAGTGCTCTCTTTTGTGACTGCCACTCTGCAGGCAGTGCACTGCTGCAGCCTTCCATTTGATTCCACAAACTCCTCTTTCCCCTGTTTCCACAGCACACAGCTCCACTGACACTTGAAAGCAGAATTCTGACCTGTACCCTTCTTCCTGCCTGCTCCATTTCTGCCTGGCCCACGTGGCACCCCTCAGTTCTGAGTGAACTGGGTCAGGAATCAAATCCACATTTGTAGGAGCCAGAAGCTCACAAAGAGTCCAGCAATATGCATGAGCCAATGAAACTACACTGCTGAGAGGATAGAAGGAGCCAGTGAATTCCTCCCTGGCCATGCCAGTGCTCAGCCAGAAGGAAAGGACATCACCAAGACAAACCATTTTCACTCATGAGAGCAATTAAAAGCCCACCTCTTGATTCTGCCTTCGTACACAAGGCAAAGTTACAGTGCTCAGGGGCTAAAGAGACTTCACATTATCATCAATACATTAAGAGATCTTTGAGATGATGTCTTGAAAAAAACTTTATCAATATATGTGAAATATGGAAAAGGGGACAACAACAGTATTTTTCTTGTTTATGTTGAAACATCCTGAAAGTAACTCAATTTCAGTATAAGAATAATACAGTAAGTTTGTTAAGCAATAATTTCTTCCAGGTAACGTGTGTCTGCAAATAGCTTCCATCTAATGAACTTCAGATGTCTTTAACTGAAAGCACACACTGGCTAATAAGAGGTAAAATACTGAAGTGTGCAGCTGTTATGTTTCATGGCTCTAAAAAACAGACACAGATGGCACCTGCAGAAAGCAAAGCCAAGCCTGAAAGCTTGCACATTTCCAGCTTCCTCCACAAGCATTTGTCCTTGGGGAGATGAGTACCTTCCACCAGTCCTTCACCAAACATCCCTGTCCTGTGCCATTGTGTTCCCCTCCCAGAGTGCATGAGGGAATATTATCAGGATTATAATACACCATTTCTTAGTTACTAACCAAAGAAATAAACATCTTACAGCAGCTACTGCTATTATATAATCACAAATTTCTTTTCATGTGGAGCTTTAATCTCCCACTTCATTATGTAGTCAAGAGATGCCAAACATCCTTTTTCTTTCCTTGCAATTACCTGTGAGTCAATGGAAGACAAACACAGAGCTGATTTTTGCTGGATTTACTGCACTCTGTCCAAGGAAATTTAATCAACCCTTTGTGCAACAAATTCCAAGTGCATTTGGACCTCACACAGGTGCAAGTGTAAGGCAAATGTGAGAGAGAAAAGTTAATTTCTCTATTTCAATCCTCCTTCCCAAACAGCAGGAAGTAAAGCCACAGCATTTGTCTCTCTTGAGACTTTAACTTAGGAGAAACCCTGCAGAAAGTGATCAAGGCACAGCAGTTCCAGAACTAATTACAATCTCTAGTTGGACACTTACTGGTAGTTAATTAGCACCTGGGAGATACAAGAGCCAACTCATCATCAGCTACCAGGAAATGCAATTTATGCTATTAAAGTCTTTTAAATTTTTTTATTTACTTGGTAGTATAAAGGTACATAAGAAGTTCTTGCTTCATCTGCTACAAAACTTAATTTTTACCATTGGCAACACAACACTCAAAAGGTCACTAATAATCAAGAACAAAGCATCACTTTACTGTCCAGCTCTACTGTTCAGCTTATGGCAGAGGCTGGTGCTGTCACTGTTAAATCCACCTCCTCACACCTCAAACCAATGGGGCTGTTAAATGTACATAATTAATTTTAATGTAAACATTAAACCCAAGCTTTCTTATACAAACATGACCACTATCAGCCAGTATTTGAATTCTCTGAAAAAGGTATATTTGGGGGAGTGAGATGCAAGGTATGGGTTGGGAGACAAGGAAAAGCGACTTTAATAGATAGTCTCAAGTCTACTAGGTCAAATAAAAAAAGGAAAGTAACCACAAAAAGGTTTGTCACAACAAAAGATAATGAGCTGGTTAAAAAATACTTTGTATAGCAAAGTGAAAATAAACATAAAGCTTAGTGGCATCCCTGCCTGTGTCAGGGGATTTAGACCAAAATGATCTTTAAGCTCCCTTCCAACCCAAACCAGTCTGTGATTCTAGATAACCAGACTCTCCAAGCACTGGAACAGTGGAATGAGAGAAAAATCTTCATGTTCCCAAAGCTTTTTTTTTTTCAAAAGATCTTCAAAAAAAAGAAAGGATTTCCTGCTAGGTTTTCCTAACTGACTAATGAAGGCCTCACATTAACCCTAGAGACAGACCAAGGCAGAAGTCAACATCTTTATTCAGACCCTTCCTGACAGCTGACCAACCAGTTACTTATTTACTTTTCTTTTTGTTTGCCTGGTTTTGGTAGCGGACTGTCAGACTCATTACCTCAAATTAAGTGCTCAACACAAGCCAGACAAAATGGAAAAAATTGTTCAGAGTTCAAAAGCAGGACTGACATCCTGCAGCCATTAGCAGAAAAAACAGGAAAAGGATCAAGATAGAGAAAAGCAGCAATAAAGCCCATCGCATCTTGTTACACTGTTTTCAGACTTTTGTGTTACTGTCTCTCCCTTGATTTAGAGCAGTGGCCAGCAAACCCCCCAAAATCCCTTTGAAAAGGTCCCATGCACTGTAACACCATGTGGGAGGTACAAACTTCTGCAGTTCAAAGCCAAAGAGCTGCAAACACACGAGACCAACACGTTGTAAAGATGTACTGATACCTCTCAGAGTCCCACTCAGTTAAGAGAGACCTGAAGCCAAGTGGCCAAAAAATAGACTCTCCTGGCCTGCTGATCCACAGCAGTAAGTCTGGTTCTTTTGATGACTTGGCCATTTTTGCCATGTGTTTTTATCAAAGCCCTTCTTTGAATTACATCTAGACACAATTTTATAAATTCTTCTCCTCCCCAAACCTAGTTGTTTGCAAAAGCACAAACATTTTGTTACAAGGTATTACAAATTTAATTCACAGTAACACAGAATGGCCTGGAATGGAAAGGACCCTAAAGATCATCCCATCCCAACCCCTCTGCCATGGGTAGGGACACCTTCCACTCTCCCAGCTTGATCTGAGCCCAACCCAACCTGGCCTTGAGCCCTTCCAGGGATGGGGCAGCCACAGATTCTCTGGGCAAACCTGTGCCAGGGCTTCACCACCCTCACAGGGAACAATTTCTTCCTCATATCCAGTCTAACCCTGCTCTCTGTCAGTGTGAAGCCATTGCCCCTTGTCCTGTCTCTCCAGGCCCTTGTCAAGAGTCTCTCTCCATCTTTCCTGGGGGCTCCCTTCAGGCACTGCAAGGCCACAATGAGGTCACCCCAAAGCCTTCTCCTCTCCAGGCTGAACAATCCCAATTCCCTCAGCCTTTCCTCCCAGCAGAGCTGCTCCATCCCTCTGATGCCCTTGGTGTCCCTGCTCTGGCCTGGCTCCAGCAGCTCCCTGTCCTTGTGCTGCAGATTTGGAGACGATTTTAGCTAACACTGACTCAGATCCCATCCAAATTACTGAAAGCTCTCACACTTTCGATTTCCAGAATTTCAATGAAAACCAAGAAACAACTCATTAAAGCCTTAGTTAGGATAGCTTCTTCCCTGGGGGCAAATGGAATCCACCTACACACTAAACTTACAAAACAGTCAATAGCAAAGTGCAAATATTGCCTGAAACTCACACTCACAATCAATGAAACAGCTTTTGAAACTGCAAATATAGCAAAGCAGCAAAATAGAATGTTTTAACCTTCTTTGAAAACAACAAAGACTAACAATGTTAAAAGGCTTTTGCAGACTAAGAGCTGCACAGCTTGTTTCTATAAAAAGTCTAATGCCAACTCACTTAAAATACTCTTGCTACTACATCCAAACAGCAGGTGGGTACACAACAACATCTGAGAGCTGAGACACAGGAACAACCAAACCGTGAGCACAAGACTTGTACAGTGACCAAACTCCATCACAAACCCACAGGACAGCATTACCTTTCTGAAAATTATTTAAGGAAAACATTTTTTTCTCCTTTATGTTTCATACCACTTAATGACAGGCTCAGAAGATACCAAGTGATAAAACCACCTGACTCAGGTCTTGGGAGTACTTATCTCATGACAGGATAGCAGGGAGCTGAACAAGAAAATCCTCCCTAAGTTTTCTATATTTACTCAAAACACATACATCCCACGAATTTGCCTGGTTTGTTCATCCCTTTGCTGATTCCCACAAGGACACAAGACAATTCCACCTCCAAAGAAACCAGCACAAACCAGTAATTACCTCAAAGTGCCTCAATGATGCCCTTAAGCAGGCAAATATTTCCTTATGGAAATGCCACAGAGGCACCTAAAATTCCACTGGGCAGAAACAAATATCAAATGCAGAAGGTCTGCATTTGTATTCCTTCTATTGTGTGCTTTCTTGCTGCACCACCAAGTGCAGTCTGCACAGTTTAATCTTTGAATTAAGGCTTTGTGAAAAAACCACAAAGAACACTCAGTTATTAATAATAATCCTTAAGTATGTTAAGAACTCACCAACTCAGTTGACTTAGCATAGTTATGCATTAAAACTATCAAAAGCTTTAAAGGACGTTTACATAGTTTCTAAGATCAGCCAAATACTAAGTGAAAATCCCACTTTATGGTGAGAAAATGGGCCACTTCTCAGTACATTAACAACATCTTAATTTTTTGAGTTAAAAGCCACATTCAAACATTTTTACTAGACATTGCTGTTTATAATCACTGGACAACATCTGAGTTCAGGCAATCTCTTCAGCTGGAAGAGACATCTATAGCAATGAAAATTTTATTCAGCTTCATAAAAAAGTATCAACCTACAGCACCCTTTATAACATAATACACCAGTTGCACACAATATTAAATTCAGCTGCGGTGATTGAGAACCCTCTTTGCTGACAGAAGCTCAAAAAATAATTCATTTTTCACCTGATCGATTACAGCTAAATAATTCTATACTGCACACTGGTTCTCTGCCACAACACCAACTCCCTGTGTTGAGGCTTCTCTGTATTTCCAATATCTGAGTTTCCAACAGAAACTACTGCTAATTGGGTAACTCCTGAAGTTCTATAAACAAAACAACCTTCTACAAACTGGTTATGAGGGCCTAATCTTGACTTGCCCCATGGATGCTCTGTGCTAAAGAAAACACAGAGCAATGGGGTAACAATGCCAGGCAGAAGCACTTCTAACTTGTCACCAAAAACAGCTAGTCTGCTCCCAAAATCTACCAGTTTTAGGTTAGTACTACTTTCCTTTGCCAGATTTCTTTCAGGAACACTGTAGCTCCTTGTTATTTATGTTAGTCCAGGCCTGTGGGGCACCAAGGGAAAGAAGAGATGTAGAGGCCAGGTAAGCAGTTTTAAAATAATTCTGTATATACATGATTATCACAGGAAAGTTAATAATTCTGGCAAAAGCACTACAACAACGTGGTTGGCAAAGCATTCCATCAGATTTTTCAAACATTCACGGCAGGCATTCAGAAACAAGGGGAAAAACCAACATGAAACAAAGCAACACAAGGCTCTCACTGCCGTGCTACACAGCAACCAAACATGACTCACTCCTTATCTCAGGCTCCCATCTGCATTTTCAGGAGCAAGCCTTCCCTGACCACAAGTAACAGCCTGCTAGAACTGACAGAAAAATCTAAATCTAGACAAATCTAATAGCTGACCCACACACACACACACACAAAAAATCCCAAACAGCCATGCCATGAACCAAACCCTAAAAAGATTTGACACAGCACGAGGAGAACGTGCTGCTTTAGGAATAAACATCTCGTCTCACTGTGCTGGTGGTAGAAACTCTGTTCTTTAGGTATTCATTCACCAGGAAAATGGGAGAGCCACTAATGGCCAGAGCGGGAGTTCAGCGGGACAAAAAAAGCGTTATACAACCTGGAACAACTTTGCAAGTGATGGACAGAGGCTTTGGGAATCTAGATGTTCAGCAAAACAGCCTAGGAGCGCCACATTCCCAGGCACTGGATGCACTGATGCTCGTGGTACCTTCTCTGCAGAAGGCAAGAGCAGAGTGAAACACTACTTTCTTTGTTTCAAAAGATGAATGAAAGTTTAATTAGCCCAAATCTTCAGAGGAGGGAACTAAATTTTTTAAAGCCATGCCCAACAGTGATGAGGATTAGGAGTAACAAGAGTTATCTATATTTGATGTGTAGCAGAGGAACAAAACTATCAAACTCCACCAACATTAATACAACCAGACACTCTTGTTGTTCATTTTTCTCAGTTACATTTTAGAAAGGACACATTTTAAACATTATTTGAAAATAGCAATCCTATTTCTCTGCTATTTATTGCAGTCATTTTTGTCCTTCTTGCCCTTGAGGTTAATTTGATGTAAAAAAGCACATACTTTGCATAGGACATATCGCATATGAGAACAATTACTAGATTTTACTAAAAGTGACCTGGCATTACCATGAAATTATTTCTTTGCTACACAAAATATTTTTAAGATGCATATAAGATAGGACAAAAACATTGGTTCAGTCACCTCCAAAAGAACTCATTATAATAAAAACAAGTGCACACGTGGAAGACATTTCACCAAGCTATCATATTCACAATTAAAAAAACCAACCTGTAACTAACACAAACCACTTTTTTTTTTTTTTAATGTTTCATTCTTGGAAATACAATAAAAAGTTAAAAATCAGTTTTTGGAATGAAGCCTCCAAAGCCACCAAAGCCGTAATGTTAACGTCCCAATACACTGTTATGCAATTCTTAATAAATAACTTTTGGAAATGCATTAAAATCAGAATCAGCATTTTTTTGACAGTTTGCCATTAACAGACAAATAATTATTTCATTTCTGCCAGTGTAGCAAGCTGGTAGCAATCCAACTTAAAAGTTATTCCATTTCAAGCTTGTTTCTTACTCAACATTAAGTGAAATTGGTTTATATTACTTGACTAATGCAGTTAAGGCAAGACTCCTGTCACTTGCCTGCAAGAGTGTCTCTTACACTGGATATTACTGCATAGCTGAAACAAAAAAATTAATTTAAATGTAATAATATTTAACACTGCAGCACCCTATGTCCTAGAAATGCCCTTGCCCACAGCAGCAGCTTTGCCAGAGATGAAGTCTGAGGTGTAGATGGAAGCCCCACGGGGAAACCTGAAGGGTAAAATACACCCAGACCACTATTTCTCCATGCAAACAAATGCATTCATTGCACCATTTAGAACTGGAAGTTCATACATCAAAACAAAGCTCTGTGTTTGGAAAATAAACCTCTCTTGTGCATTTTTTTTTAATCCAAAAAGAAGCAAGAATTAGACTGAACAGAGTTCAGAAAGTTCCTAATAATTATAAAGCAGAACAGGTGGCGCTCTAAACTCACAGCAATAATGCACAACTACAAAAAGCCTCACCCAAAACCAACCTGACAACTTGAAAAACACGAGGATTGCCTGTGCTACACTGCATCAATTAGAATTAGAGTGGTTTAGGTTGGAAGGGACCCCAAAAATCATCTTGTTCCAACCCATTCCACTGTCCCAGGCTGCTCAGAGCCCCATCCAAGCTGGCCTTGGACACTGCCAGGGATGGGGCAGCCACAGCTGCTCTGTGTAACCTGTGCCAGGGCCTCACCACCCTCACAGAGAACAATTTCTTAAAATCTGTTCATCATTCAGACTACTTTGCTGTTGTTGCTGTAGGAAGACGAAGATCAAATTTTTATGTTCATTTGCAGTAGCAAGAAGCAACCCAATCCAGTTCAGAGCTACAACAGATGCATATCCAAGTACAGAACCAGGATGGCTGCATCAAATCAAAGAAGATACCAAACACCCCAAAAGGCAAGTTACAAAGTAGCTACAGAAGGGGAAATCTCATTTTTATACACCATATGAAGTAAAACAACAGACTAAGCAATGGCTTGACATCACAGTTAAGGTCTAAGAATGTTTCACATTAGAATCAAAGTAGGACACAGTATCTCAAATTGCTGTTTAGACTCCAAAAGGAATCATCATTTGGAGCACAGAGCTTGATGCTCTTCAGCCAACCACATTAATTAAATAAATACTGCCTAAAATAAACCTGGAACTATGCTCAGTGTACACTGTCATAAAGGGGTGTAGGGGAAATCCATCAGTTTAAGACATATGCTCATAAACCAACCATAATTACTATTCTAAGGACTTCAGAATTGACTTCTTATGCATATTAGTTGAAAGGCCAAAAGCTATTTTTATAGCGTGGTTTATGGTCTACATAAACCCTAGAAATAAAAGATACAGAGCTAAGTCACAAGGCAAACCCAGTTTTTTAACCCAAGGTGGTGTTGTCATCAGCAAGGGGAGCTCTTCATCTCCTCCAAGTCAAGAGTTAAAAGTCACTTATCTTTTTCTGGAAGCAAATTTAACTGCAGATTTGCCCCTACCAACATCTCTGTGGGTTTGAGAGGCAATGACAGAAGTGGTTTTGTCTGCTTTCGCTCACAGCACAGTACCTGAAGCCCTCACACAAAGTAAAATCAGTTACCCTCAAGTACAAGCCCATACCTGTTTTATGGATAGAATGGCCAGATGTCTGTGACCCAGAGCATCCTGAGTGCTTCCCTTTTCCCTCAGCTGTGTTACAACACAAGACTGTGACATGCTGCTGTTTTCTTCCATCCTTAAACAATGATTCTGGGGAAAACACGTATATTCTGAGTACTAATGAGGTTATCTTTTAATGCCATTAAAAGCCACTTGACCAGGACTGAGTGTGTGCTAGATAATGGATCAGAACACTCTTTACAGTAATTCAATTACAACATAACTCCTTGAGCCTTCTAAAAATAAGGAGTATAATGGAAGGAGAGTGACCATTGGAGAGGAAACTGCGTCCAAGAATGACGTGAATGAGAATCTCAGCTCTAAGAGTCTGGGTGGGACAAGGAGCTCCTTGCAGCAAACAACAACTGACTAATAGCACCAGAAAACAGATTTTGTTATTTATTTGTTTATATGTGATTATTTTTATGTCTATTATCTACACATATTACATGAAGGCGGACGAGACTTCAGCCTTTCTGTATTTCTGAAGTAGTTTACCTGCATCTTGGCTTTCTACACACACTGGAGAGAGCCCAGGTAACAAAATCCCTGGTGAACAATCTGTTATGCTCTAACTGCATTAAACAGCATGGACAGAAAACCATTTTCAATGAGAACAACATGAGGTAACTCCCACTTGCGAAAAGAATGAAATCTCACAAGATTCTGAGCTAGTCAGTAATGACACACTTCCATCACACAAGACTTTCATGCACTAACACTCATCCTCTCCATTATTATTGATTTTTAATTTTTTTTTCTTTAAATCTGTGACCTATGTAAGTGGTGAGAAATCAATAATTACAGGAGAACTGAGCACCAGGCATGAAACAAGCAGGTGAATAATTGCCCAGCTGAGCACACAGATATCCTGTGCTGATCCTTTAAATAACACCCATGACACAGGAAGAGAAGCTGTGCTGAAGTTTCATTCAGGTTTTCATATTTCTCCATTTAAATTAATGTACAAGATCACAAACACCAGCACAACAAAAGCATTTCTGCATGTTAAAGCACCTCCTCAAGTAACATTTCAAAGAAGATTAGAAGCTCCCTTGGATTACTCCATATTCCTGCATTTAGCTGCAGGTAGTTTGGGAGTGTTCTCCCCAAGAAAAGGTTTATTACCTTGCACATGTAGCTTTCTAGAACTTGTCTTTAGCTTTTAGGCTTACTGATTGCTGGAACAGAGAGCAGAAGCCATTGCCAAATTATCATTATGGCAACACCTTTCAAACATAAGGCAAATTTCCTAATACAAACAAATAAGATTTCTTGGCATTACAGGTAGCATCAGAATTATTTAATTATGTTAATTTCCGGCTGTTTCTCACATAACCCTGTATCTGTGCTGTAAGAAAAATCCAAGCCTCTTTTTCTCCCAGCTCCTGGTTTATACTGGCAAATTCCAATCAAATTCCAGCCATCACAGGAGGCAAGAGTTGCCCACATTTTAGAATTAACCTGGAACCTACCTGAAGGCAGACAAGGCCATCAGAGCAATAATGCTGCATGTTCCTCCCCTTAAACAAGCCTGCCACACTGCACCTAAAAAAGCACCTGGAATTAAAGGAACCCAGGCAGGAAGATGGCTCTACAGCAGATTACAGCTCATGACAGAAGAGTATGTGCAGATCAAATGATTCTCCCTTTTCCACTCCTGATACTACTCATCTTTTTCACCTTATGATCTTTAGAGGAAAAAATATACTAATGATCAAACTGACACTTCTGCCAGATAAGAGAAACCTTAAAATGCACAAAATTACATATAAGTTCTTAATTGTAAACAATGTTTTTCCTTCAGTGTTTGGAAGACATCTCTTCCAAGATCTCAGGCACTGCTTCAGAATCACCTTACTCATTTTTCAAAATTAAAATGGCACCTTGCTTGTAACTTATTTACAAAGCTGAAAGCTTAGGCTTTTTTTTGTTTTGTTTTAAAAGTAGTCCTATTTACCTACCAAAAAGAGATTATCTTCTTTCAGACTGGCTTATTACTGCACAAAAGAAGTGAGGGGAGCTCTCTCCTTTAATGTTTCCATTCAAATACATCCAGGACAGCCAGTTGTGCTCACGGAATACAGCATCCACAGGGAAGAAGGTCATCTGCCCTGACTGACAGCTGAATATCTTAAGATCCAGAGAAGAGATCTTGAAGTTTAATGCACCTGATGAAAGCTGAACTGGCATCACAGTTTCTGGTGAAGCTACATGCAGGATTGGCACCCAAATATACAGAGTTAATAGCCGACAAAGGCAGTGCTACACTACTTTTACACTACTATTCTACACGAAGAAAAAAGTAAAAAAATTTCAGGTTACAAGTCTCTAACATAACACTGCTTCCCCTCACACTCAATATACTGTTACTGTGGCATATTGTTGCATATTAAAGCTACAGAAACACAGAAATGCCAATCCATAAAGAATATCTTCTTTCAAACAGTGGTTGCAGTGATTATAATGCTCCCAAAGCAGCTCTGAGTCAAAGTGGAACACTGATAAAAGTATGTCTAAATCATTAGCAAGAGTTTCACTTCACCAGCCAAGCTTCAAGAGCAGAAAAGTTACCGTCCCACATTTAGTGACTGACCAAAGGACTGCAGGTTTCTGCTCTCAGCTCCACATCACAGTGTGGAGATCCTTTAGAGTCTCCACAATCTCACCAATTCCATTCCACTCAGAGGCAGGAAGAGCCATCAGCTCTTTCAAGGCTTCTCCCAGAAAGTTCAGCCTTCCACTGCTTCCCTCCCAGGCCTGGCACAGCCCTTCTGTCAGCACAAACTCCAGGCAGATCTGGCGTGGCAGCTCTGTTTTGCTGGCAAGGGCAGCACCAGAACTCAGAAAATCTTCATGATGAGCCCCAGGGTGGCTTAAAAGAGCATGGATTGATGATGTCTTTAGGGGTAAAATTGTTGCTGCAGATGGTGTGTGCACAGCAAGGGAGGACACCTGCACTACTGCAGTCAGCTAATTAAATAAATTGGGCTTGCTTCAGCACCTGCAAAACCACACCAGCGAGGAAGAAACCATCCCCAGCAGAAACTATGATCTTAGACATTATGCACATGACAATTCCACTATTAGATAACATGGCACAGGCTCTGAACATTTCAATTTCTGTTCTGTAAGCAGCTGAAGTTCAGCATCTCTCAGAAAATAAATGCATGAAGTAATTATAGTTATAATTTCTCAGTCTCCACAAAGTAAGTGGTGCTAGTATCCTGACATGACTCTCAGATCTGGAAGGTTTAGTGTAAGTGAACAATTTTAGTCTCCCCAAAGCCAGCCAGAAGCTCAAGTTGACAAGTGAGACTATTGAACTTCCAGTTTCCATGGAAATGGAATCTGGATCAGTACAAACAGGGATTTCAGAATTTAAAACCCAACGATCTCCATCTTCCACGTTTTACTTCAACATTCATTTTCCTGGGTAATAAGGGGTGAAGAGAGGCACAAATGCCACCCACATTTGTGACCCAGTAACTCACCCTGCCTTGTGGCTCCCCATTTTCATTTAGAGGTTGCCAGCCCCTTCTACACCAGGCACCAGAGCCATCAATTCAGCAGCAGCCAGCCAGACACATTTATAAACACGACAGTATCCCAAAACTGTGCATCTGGGAGGACAGACTGGTTCCCAGTTACGTGATGCTAATACACATGAAAAAGCTGCTTTACAGCCCCATGCTGAGCCACCCCAGAACAGGGAAGTTGTGCCATGCAGCACAATCTGTAACAAAATTCTCATTTTTATTGTTGATCTGACCCAACAGAACCACACAGCGACAGACTCTGTGGGATTTTCCAACTGTAAATCTTCTGGCAGGAACCAAAAAAGGAAAAAAAAAAAAAAATTCTTCACCACTAATGCAACACTCCTGCAGCAGTGGCTGCCCGGTGCTGCAAGGGAGAATTCCAACTGCAAGGGTGCTCACTGGCAGCTAAAACAATTTGCCAATGGTTTTTATGGCTCCTGTTCCTTCTGTTTGGCAAGAGCAGAGGAAGAGTAATTTTCTGGAAGTATTTACATTGATTTTGCAGCTGATGACAACACTCCATCTGCTCTCAGACACTTCGGTGCCTCTGCCAATTTCTTCCCTAATGTGGTGCTTTCTCCAAGCTTTGCCAAGGCTTCTCTGCTTCCTGCACTTCTTCCACAATGCTTGAAGGGGACATTTCAAGTTGAGATGTGAACACCTAACCCATAGATCATCAAACAGATTCCAAATGAACTCCACCTCTTAAGACCAGCACCTCCAGAAGCCTGAGGATGTGGCTGATGGCATCAACAGAGTTGGCAAAATCCCTGAAATAAAAGGGTCCAGGCCAATGAGAAGAAGCAGAATTTAAGTACCTAAACTAACTCATTCTTTTAAGAAAATCCCAAAAGTCCCATGGAAATCAAGATTTTTCCCTAGCATTTAAACATGCAACCCAGTAAAGCAATATCCTCTCTATGGCAAATAGTGGCCTACCCCCCAAAAAATTCAAAATTTCTGATGCTTATGCGGCAAGTGTGATTCTACCCACAAAACTTGTGCTGTAAATCAGAGAGCAGGAAGGATTCAGTTTGTACCCGTTTGCCTGGCACCTTTCATAAAGTTCAACATTAAAAGAAGCAGCAAAAGAAAGTAAAGATTTGGAAGCCTGTTTGTTTTTTTTTTAACTTCAGGGCATTTATCAAGGCAGAAGCATACACAAATATCTTGGGTGCTGTCTCCAACTTTTATACAATGAACACACTCCCTTGATGCCATGCCTTATCATTCAAGATAAAGCAGTCCTAAAAATGAGAGAGCTCATCTTATAGCATCACATAAGTGAAAAATAACCCTCCAAAAGTCACATACAGCACTCTTTTTAAGATGAATCCTCCACAGGAAAATGGATTGCAAGGTCAGAGATTCCTGAAAAGTGGCTATGACTTTCAGCAGCTCACATAAGAATTGTAAGTATTTAAACCCCCAAGAACAGAGATAAAGAGCATCAGCCTGCTCATGTTTCCTTTGAAATTAGGGAACTATGCTGGTGTGAAATGGTGGCCCTAAGAAATAATCCCAACAGGGTAAATGCAGGAAATAAATGCTTTAATCCCTTTTGTATCAGTACATATTTATTAGGCCCTGTGCAGAGATAACCAGGATCTGTGGTGTGCCGCTTGGATTCGACATCTGAAGGTTTCTCCTAGCACACCACCTGTCCCAAATTATCTATCCTATTTGCTGACAACCAGAGAAAGGATTACCGTGTTTACAGGCAAATTCTTTCTACTAACAATTTGCCCTTTTCTTCTCATTTCACTGACCACCTAAATAGAAGAAAAAAGCAAATCACAGCACGTGAAAAACAGGCGTCAGCCTCATTCCACTGCTGCAATTTGTCTCTGTTACTTCAAAAACCCAGGACCACGGCAATAAGCCCAGAAAAAACAATGGATCTGAAATGAGCCTTTTTCTCTTCCAGAACCCCTACAATATGTAAGCAACTCTCTGGCTCAAGTTACAGACTCAGAGAGAAACGGAAAGCTGAAAAAATTTGGAATTGACCAACCTCTTCGCGTTTAGGCACTGCGCTCAGGTTTGCCTTTGTAGCAAATAAAAGACCAATTCAGCAGCTACATGAAATACAGCAGCTTGTTTTGGCAACCTCGTTTTTAGGAGATCAGATTTAGCTACTCAGCTTTAATACTCTTGGTTTTGAATTAACCATCTGTTCTGTAACATTGAGACAGACCTGGTGAAGTGCAGTGTCAATCTAAGGGGTCTTGGGGCTAAAACACACAAATACATATATATATACACCCACAACAGGAAAAAAGAGTCCATCAAAATAATAATCAACCTTCCCCAAAAGGAGGATGTAGTGTTGATTTTTCTGTCTATTCTGGGGTTTCATTTTGCCCAATTACCAAGAGGAACTTGGGCAACCCAGCACACATTTTAATCAATTAACACAAAAAGAGAACAACTCTGCAAGGCTTTAGAACAAAAAGACTTGCATTTACAACAGCTGTAGGTCAAAGATCTTAATCTGGGTTCTTTTGATAAGATTGCCAAAAATAAACATGCTTTTCCACTGTAAATTGTCACTGCAAAGGAAATGCAAAATTCTCATATGAAAATACAGAGTTAGAAAGAGCTCCATAGGCAATGATAGGTATTTTTAAAGTACTGCTGTGAAAATATGGAGCCTTCTTTTTCCCCTTTCAAAAAGATAGATGCATGTACACAGTTGTTCTGCTATTTAAAGTCCCTTCAAAAGAAGACAGGATTTGTAAGTGTTGCTTGACCGGTGAACTTTTAACAAACACTTTAATCAACTGATCCCTTTAAGAGAATCACATCATCAAAAAGCCATTTATTCCACCAGGCTACCAACCCAAATGGCTGAAAGTTGGCTAAAGCATGCTGCAGAAACACATGACAAGCTCAGAGTTCCCATATCTTCAAACACCATCTATTAAAAAAAAAAACCAAAAAACCACTTGCAGTAACACCAGTCCATTTCCACACAGTATCATCAATACTATGGTCTGCAGCTGATAGACTGCAGGAGGCTCTGGAAGATCCAGCAGGTCCTACTCCCACACGTGGCCAGTAATTAGGGCTTACCAGTCCCAGACTGCCACTTCAGTGACCTCCAGGACCTGCTTGCAAGAGCTGCTACAACTGCTTTTACAACAGCTCTGGCCATGAGCCTGCACCTTGGCGTAAGGCTGGCAGCACCCAAACACTACAGGGTTCATTTCAACTCTAAAGTATTGCAGCTCCACACCCCAACAGACACAGCCTCTACTGCAATTAATCCTCCTACTCTTACCTATTTTCTCAAAAAAAAAAAAAATTGGATCCAATCCCATTTATGTGTTACTCCTGCAGACACCCCCCAATGCTCGCTGCACAGCAGCTTCCCATGGCACAGATGATGGTGACTGCAGAGGTGTTTAGCAGTGGCTCAGTTTCAGCTCTGCCCACCCCAACTGGCACGGAGCCACTGGCTGCAGAATCAGTGCAATATGTGCATATTCAGAGCCCCCTGCTCAAATTCCAACTGATTATCACTTTTTAGTAAACAAACTAAGGAGCTAAACCATAAGCTTCCAAGACAAGCCAGCAAGCAGTTAAATCAAGTCTTACATTTTACCGAAACCAGGAAGGAAGAGATACCAAAATAATTCTCAAGAAACCATCTGAGATACCACAGTGACTCCAAATTTCTATCTAATCTTGATTTAGAAAACAGAAGTTATCATTAGGGTAGATAACTATTGATGCACATGATGCCAGAACACACCACTGTCCTGACATTTCCCTTTTAACCTCCCCCTTGCACTCACTGTGCAAGTTCTATTTAAAAAACTTTTAATGCACTGGTTTTTATATTAAGAAACTCAGGATTTTGAAGTTCAGGTGCCTTTACATAAGTAACTAAGCACATGCTGTGATGTTCAGGTATTTGCCAAAGTTTCTAAAAACTGATGCTGTAGTTGCTGACTGTTTTTGCACAGGTGACCACTCGTGAGTTTCCTTTGTGTCCTTACTCCTGCAAAGTTTGATTTTTTTCTCTACTACATCTATTATTGCCTTCTATCAAGATTACTTCACCTAGAAGCAAAAAAAATGAAGAATTAATTAACTTGTCCCTTTTTCACAGTATGTTCTAGCATCGCTTTACCAGAAAAGAAAATATCAACTGAAAGAAAATCAGATTTCCATGAAAAAGGTACATCAAGCCACCTCTCAACATCAACTACATAAAAATTATATGACAGTACTTGAACCAAAGGGGAACTCTTTCACTCAACAAATAAAGAGACAGCAGAATGGCTTGATCAAAGATTTCATTTCAAGAAAAAATTCTAGTGATGTAGCACCTAGTGAAGCACAGGCTGTTAATCACTTATTCCCCTTCATTAAAAATCTCTTCTTCTGCTCCCACTTCAAAGCTTGCAGCTGAAAGCCTGATTTGTCCTGTTGGGTCCAGAGTGGAATGGCTCTCAATCTCAGAGTTATCACCAGGGAGTGACAGGCTTCTCTGTGACACAAGTCCAGACACATAAAGGAGCACCTACCCTACTATTCCTTCCACAAAGCAAGCTAGTGTGGGAACAAGCAGCTCTGAAATCCTGGATTCATTACCAGGCACGTATTTTTCCCATATCACCTTATTCTAGTATGTACATAAACATTCCTATAGAAAAATCTGTGTTTTCAGCTCCTTGCTAAACGTTTCATCAAATCAATGCATATACTGTATTCTGTTAGAAGTACTTTGGATAATTTTTTTTTCCTTCTCTTCTTTATCATCTCTAATATTTGCTATGTTTATAGCTTTTTTTTCCAACTCGGTAATTTCAATATATTATATATCTGTGACAAGTCTCCCTAAAGCACAGTTTGTTTGTCTGCTGCATTCAAGTATAGAATCATTAGATTCCATGTAAAAATCCAGCTTCTGGAAAGCTGAGAACTTACCCTACAGTTTAGAGAAAGGTCATAATAACTTGCCCTACTCCACCTCTTTAAACAGATTCTGCAGCAGCCAGAAAACAAGATGCAAAGAAAAATCCTACATGTTCTGCATTTATCCAATAGAAGTGCTGTAAAGATAAGGAAAAAAAAAGGGTTTTTAAAAAAATTACTTACAAGGAAGGATTTATTTACCCCTCTGGCTTAACTGCTGGCAGTATCAGCAAGGCAATCCCATTACAGCTGACAGTGGCTGTGTGGTACAAACACCTCTTAAAGAAAAAGAAAATAAACCAAAAGCCAGAACCCTTCAGGCTGGAAGGAGATGCTGGAGGCCAGCCTCCTGCTCAGAGCAAGGCTAGTGCTCCACTCAGACCAGGTTGCTTTCACCAGCTGGGTCTGAAAACTGAGTCAAAGGATGAAGATGCTTCCCTGGAAAATTAAAGCCTTCTTTACATATGGTCATTAATAATGACATAGATCAGAGAGCTCCTACTAGCCCTAAGCCAGTGACAAATCTTAAATCATTTTCTTTAAATACTTTTACACTTAATGAAGTTCAGAGCCACTGAATTACTACCGTTTCCCAATGCATTCCTAGCATTCTTAATAAAATGCAAAAAGTATCCCTCATTATTGATGCTGAATACATTTTTAAGCAAGTTGTGCTCACAAATGACTACATCAGTGCAGGCAGTTGGAGCCTCAGCTCTGAGGACAACCAGTGTTGGCTCAAAGAAAGCAACTGGTTTTCTCCCAGCCTGGGACAAGGTGGAATAAATCAACTTGAATTTCGTAGAAATAACCTATGTAGGTAAGTTTGCATACTAGTTTTTAATATCAGCCATCACAACTGCTTTGCCGCCCCCTCAATCCAAGACACAACAGAAATAAATCAGTTCCCAGAGACAAACCCAAATAAGCAAACACATAAAAGCAAACTTACCTAAGTGATTTGTGTCACAATATTTGTTTGGGGATGATGGCTCAAATTGACTTGCACCCAATCACTCTTTAGCTCGTTCTCTACATGCATTTCCAATGGTTCAAATAAGCTTCAGCATTTATTAAATGAGTAAGAGCATTTCACATGAAAACCAACAGATTAATTCCTATATATACACCATATTTTTAATAGCATAAGCTGACAAAGGAACACATTTTACAGGCCTACTTAAATCCATACTTTAAGCTTTTTTTCCCTTCCTTTTCAAATAAAACCCACCTCTAGTAAACGTTAATGGGAAAAACAAACCTGAAATTTCCCTAAGAAGATGTAAATGCAGGCACAAATCACCAAATTCCCACATAGTCAAGCTCTGCCTCAGGTTCACACATTGTCAAATTACTGACAATGAGCAAATAGGGAGTAGGAGAGCAAACAATATTGTCAGGAATTTCAGGACATGCTTGGCCTTTGCTTTAACGAAATTAAGTCACATGCACAAAGAACAACCCTCAACACATCCACAGGGTTCAGTGTGAATAGAAGAAGAACAGATACCATTTGCACGTCAAGAGTGCTAAGAAGCCCAAGGTAACCAGTCAGAAACCCTGATGATGGGCTCAGCACAGCAAAATAGAACCTATTATTCTTTCTAATAGAACTGATGGTAAAGAATTTCTCCAAGGATACTCCCATCAATTTGCTACTCTATGAACTAAAAAAAAAAAAAAAAGTAAAAGCTTCTAAACGAATACTGATTCTTTACTTTGTGATCTCTTTTGAAGGTCTGTAGTAATTCTCAACATCGGTAATAAATTCACTGCAGGAAATCATACGACAAAAACACGTTTTGGAAAAGGACTATGAAAATGAACCAAATCAAACTACTCAAGACTTGCCTTGGCTTTAATGTCTTACTTGAACGTCAGGTGTAGTAGAAAGGACCCATGTTGGAGCATTATAGTTATTTCCCTTTTCTTAGTTCACTAAGCACAGAGTCCTATGCTTTATTAAAACATTGCAGGAGTCAGAAGACAGGGAAAAGAAGAACACAACACAGAGCAAAATGAAAACAGTGGTTATAGAGTGATTATTTTGAACTTCCATCAGAAGAACACACAAACCCTCCCAGAAAGCTCTGTATGCTCAAACAGCACTGGAGCACCGGCATTAGAGTTGCTATCTTGCATGAAAACTAAAGGAGAAGTTGCAAGAAAAGACGTAAGAATAGCCAGTGGTTTATTTGCCACACAGTATCTGTGTATCTACTGCTGGATTACACTTTACACACTTCCCAGCTCCCAGAATCGACAAGGTACAGTAACAATTCATGGCTGCCTACAATTACCTTGTAACAAATGTGACTCTTCCAGTCAGCTCTTCTCCTAAAAAAAGACAAACCTTTCCTTGGTCCTTGTCCCTTAAAACGTTCAGTATTCCCTAAGAACACCCTGATTTACATTTCCCTTTGCTTGAGCTCCTTGCCAGCAGAGAAGCTGTACCCCAGCTACATGCACTGCTGTTATCCCACTCAAAGTGCCAGGTAAATCAGCTTAACATCTTCCACAGGCATTTCCCCTCGGTTATGTGGCAGCCACAGCACACTCTGGTGACTCAGAGTGGCTTACAGATGGCATTGTTTGGCCATCATCACTCTACATCTGTGCCTTTGTCACTCCAGCCTGGCTGAGGGGCGTTTCAGGGTGCAACAGAGGCTGTCATGTTGCTACACAAGTGAATCAGGAACTTGTTCCAGAGCAGGACGTCATTACAGGGACATTATCCTGGGAATGCCAACAGTCTCACCCATTGAGGATGGGACATGCACCTACCAACTGCTGATTTAAGGTCTGATTATTCATCCAGTAGCCATACCTTTTATGTTTTCAGGGAAAAAAAAAAGCCACTGATCAGTAGCGGTCAAATGCCCAAAGGAAGTTCATCCCGTAATCTTGTACTAAGGTTTGAACTCTGAATGAAGCAACTCAGGTGGCTCCCCCTGCCAATATCAAAATCAGACCAGAGACTCCCATCTGCCTTGTACTTGAAATCCCAGGATGAAGAGGCTCAACATTACAGCTACACATTGTAGCATCACCACAAGATATTTAAGTATTCTTTTTTTCATGAGATCCTTGAACACTTCCAGGGATGGGGCACTCAAAGCTTTTCTAGGCAACCTCTTCCAGTGCCTCACAGGAAAGAATTTCTTCCTAACATCCAATTTAAACTTCCCCTCTACAAACTTCAAGCCATACCCTCTTCTTCCCTCTTGTTTAATTTTCTACTCTATCACAGAACTGTCTTCACCCTACCACATGCTTTATGCCCACATCAGCAAGAAAAAGAAGGGTATTCTTAAAAATGGTGTATACATTGAATGCTATTCTCATTCATACTGCTCAAGCTGAAGATAATGGAGGTCTTTTGAAATAAAATACAGTTTGTCCAGAGATCATTGTGGACTATTAAAGTAAACCATGCTCAGGAAGCATATAGATTTCCAATTATTTAGGCTTTTGCATATACACTTACAATGACAAGCATGAAGGGCACTGCAAAATAGGAAAGAAATACCCTTGCAGCACACGTTTAAATAAATCCAGTCATCCTCTGCTATCCATAATTAAAGCAAACATTTTTACAGAAGTTGAGGCAATATTTAAGTTTTTTAGAACAAAATGATATTGTCTAGAGGTGACAGAGCATTTGTTAAGCACTTAGGAAGCCATGAGACTAGGGCAGTAAAGTGTATTTGCCGTTTCCTTCTATTTATGTAACTTCTTTTATCTTACGGTGCGTAAATACAAATTCAGAAAATGTTAGTGACTTGAAAAAGTCTAGAACTTACTAGTTTACGCTCAGGGAGGGAAACACAGGGCTCTTGCAGCTGGTAATATTGGTGTCATGTAATATGAAAATAGAGCCAACTGCAGTTTCTTACCCTGTGCTGAGAAGGGATATTTTTGTCATGACAAGTAGTGTACATAAAAAATATTTACCTGCCCCAGGCACATTAGTATTAGAGTACAATAAAAAAACCCAAAACACTAAGGAATGTGACTGTATTTGACTGTTCTGCACATCTGTTATGGTTAATGTTTCTAAGCATCTCCTGGAAAAATAATCAAAGCTGAAGAATGAAGAGAAAAGCAGCTGATAAATGAAACTAAGCATCTTGTCAAGAAAGATAAAAATGTGGTTAGAGGTCAGTGAAGGACAAGGGGAGGGAGAGAGTGGAAGAATTCTAGAAAATTTCTGGTTGGTCTTCCCTAGAAGGCTAAGGCAGAGAGCTGCCAGCAACAAAAACACTGTCTCTCAAGGAGCAGGGGAAATGAGCACTGACAGGATGTCAGGATCACAACGGGACAGGTGCTTCGTGCAAGTTAAATTCAACCCCTGGACAAGGAAACAGAAAATCAAGTGTTCCCCTCGCTCTGCTCCAAATAGCTGAGGAGCAGAGGAATTGGAGGAATGCTCTGTGGCTGGGAGATGTGAAGGGAAAGTGCAGGTGTCTTTCCCTCCCACCCAAAAGCAAAAGCTGTGCTGCAACTAGGGGGGACACCTGCAAAGCCACCAAGTCCTGAGGGAGTGTTTAGGAAGCCTGGTGGCAGGGCAGAAAGGGGTGGCAGTGCCATCAGGCACACACAGGGAGCACAGAAACGAGTCATTAATGGGGAGTGCTAAAAGAACAGCAAGACAGAAGCAAGGGTTGGGAAAGCCTCGTGTTTCAAAAGGCACACTGCAAATGCAACACAGGATCATGGAATCACAGAATAGTCTGGGTTGGAATGGACCTCAAGACCATCTCAATCCAACCCACTGCCGTGGGCAGGGACACCTTCCACCAGCCCAGGTTGCTGACCAAGGCTGATGAGGAGCTTTACAATGAGTTACAAACAGAAGACCAGCAACTCCTAATAGACCCAAACCCTGTTCTGTTTTGCTACAAGTTTAAGTAAAATCAATCCCATCACTGGAGTACTTTTTAAATCGTAATTCCTGGCTGCTGGCAGGCGCCCAGCTTTCTCACACCCTACCTAAGAAAAGCGAGTCTCTTCCCTTAATTTCTGCCTCAGAAAAATGACCAACCCGTGGCACACAGAACTTGCCAACAGCAAACTCACACCCAGCTTTTCTCCCGTAGCTCACACCACCTCCTGAAGTCATGTACCTCTTATCATCCAGCCTTGCCCACACGGACTGCAGGTTCCTTTGATTCACTAAAACCACCAGGGAGGCAAGCAGCAGGCCTAAAGTAGAATATTATCTTAATTCTTGAGTTATGAGGTCAGACTGGGTCTTCTTACAGCTGATCACCATCACAGATGTCCATCCTCACTACACCAAAAGCCATCTAAAGAGAGTTCTCCGTGGTCTCCCACAGGACAGCTTAACCCCAAGGAGCACTGCTGTGGATCAGGCTGGTCCCTTTCTGGTCTGTTTCTGGGAAATAAAAGAATAGCAGCATACTCGATTTGTTATGACAACTTTGTACATTTCATTTTGTTTTGCTCCCTTCTTTCATTCTTGGAAGAAGAAAAGCCCACAGACTTCTAATTTATGGTATATTTCAGTTTGAAACAAAGGCTAAGTTCCCAGGACATGAGGGAAGCAGGTAAACTGCTAAGCAAATACAAGAACTGCAGTGAAAGAACACTGCCAGTAAAAAATAAAATTCATTTTCTATTCAGGGTATTTCATAAACTCTTGTTAATTCAGTCATTTTCTATCAGAACTCATTCACTAGAATGAGTTCTGACAAAAGATTCTGCTACACTTCACCAACTCCCTAAAAAAAAAAAAAAAAAAAAATCTATGTTCCCTTGTATGCTAAATAGCCTTTGTTATCGCTTTGGAGTATCAGGTTACCAATTCCAATCCCATTAACTGCATGAAAACACTGCATTGTACTCAGCGTGACTGTTCTTTGTTAGTCCTGTGCTCCTCTGTGACACTTCCACTGCTCAAAATACTAAGTCTCCAACTCGGCTTATTCGAAGTTTCTGTCCTTGTTCCCAATGAAAACAGTGCAAGTGCTTAGATTGACTTGGAGGCACAGATGAAGCCCAGGGCAAGCTCTCTAAGAAAAGAAATAACCAAAACACCACCACAATCCCTTCGTGGTGGGCAAGGACAAGGGCATTCAACCACTGCCATATGTTTCTGCCCAGGTGGGAATTACTATTCCAGGTACCACTGCTAGTTAATACTGCCAGCTACACAGCTGCAGGGGCACATTTAAGCATTTGCTCTCTTGATTCCCAATATCGACTTCTAAACAGTATCAGCCGTGGCATCTTCCTGCTTTCTTCTCCAGGAAGACTCTTGACACATGCAGCCACTGATGAGTTCCTTTTAACTTTCCCTCATACGTCACATAGAAGAGGGAGAAGAAAGACAAGGACAGACACAGATTTTTACAAGTTTTTAAGTGCCTAAAAAGGTGCAATTTAATATGGAACTGGGGGATTTGCATCAATGAGTGCTCTCTCCTCTGTCTGCAAGGAAAACTGATTTCTTTACGAAGCTCACTTAATGCCACACTAGTCAGAATTAATGTTAGTATTAATCTACTAGATAATTGCTATAAAGTCACTAATTGTCAAGATACATGCAGCTTTTATACGGCTTCAAACTTAGCACTTAAGAAACACAGACTGACAAGCAAATATCTACCTTTTAGAAAGCAACAAATTACACTTTGCTCTCAAATAATCCCATCTTACTCAGAAGGAGGTAATGACCATCAGCACAGGCATGGCAGGCGGGAGCAGAAAGGAGAGAAAGCAGATCCAATCTGCTGAAGATCTCCAAACAGCCCTATGACAAGAACAGCAGACCCTTCAACCCTTAAAGCCACGCTGTCTCTCACTTCAGTGCAGACACAAAACATCTGGCTGCCCAGTGGAATTAAAGCCTCTCTTTATCCATGCTCACGGAACTGCTGACTGACAGTAAAACCTAAAGTTTCCAAAGGATCTTCCGGAAACTCCAAACTCCTTTTGAACAACAGCTTGGAAACATTGACAAACACTTCAGGAGTCCAAAAATATTTTAGCAAAACACTTCCAGTTCACTTGAAGCAAAAGGAAGTTTCAGCTCTGAAGATTCCTGGGGAGAACACAACACAAAGAAAGCACCGACAGCCTGGCCAGTTTAAAACTGGAAAATGCAGAGGCACAGTGAGGTTCAGGCTGGAAACATGTCAGGTACTGTTTCAGTAAGGGAAGTAGAACTCAAGGTTACATGGAGTACAGCTTTCAAAGCAAGTAAATAAATTCAAACTACAATGTCAAGCCTGGAGCAAGGGCAGAAGCTGGAAGTCAGTTGCATTACACATTTCTAAAAGTTTCCCTCTCCTTTCTGCTCAAAGGGGTAGTACGACATTAAAATCTGACGTCTCAAAATACCATGAAACCATCACCACTGCCAACATGGGGAGAAAGAACTCTCCTTTCAAAGGCATAGATGTCACATCACACTCCTAAAGGAGGAAGCAATACCATAGCAGAGGACAACATTCAAGCTCACCTTTAAAGCTGGCTGCTTGCTTGCAGGTGAAAAACAAATCCTGGAGCACCTCACAACTTTTCCAAGCTTAAATATCCTCTTAGTGCATCCGCATGAGCATTTTCCATTGGCAAAGAAGGTTAAGCCCTCTTAGCTGAGACACACATTGCTCTATCTGCAGCTCTCATTCCAATCCTCAAAATTAATGTCAGTCTCACACAGAAAAACTTCAGGGATCTTCACAGGTTATCCACGGATTACTTGTAGCCTCTCTGCTAATATTTCCTCCGAGTTCCACTATCTGGGACTACACAGAACACACCAGCCATGACATGAAGATTCAGTCAGCAACAACAGGTGTAGACTGTGCTGCACAGCAGATTCCAATATTGAAATTTAAGTAAAAATGTAACTTATAATACTTTGAATTGGCAGCGTCCTCCTGTATTATAATGCAGTACACTGGAGTTTCTTTAGTTACCATGGATGAAGTTGTGAGGTGTTTCCCCAAACCAAATCTGAAAGAGCACAACGTAATTGGCTGCAATGTAACTTTACTGCTCATGTTTTGGAGCTAAAATTAATCCAGTAATGTATATCACTACCTTTGGAGACAGAAGGGATCAACAGATCACTCTCTATGAACTATACCACACATTTTGGGAACAACAAAAAAAGAATTATCTAGTCATAAATATTTACTCATTTAAATTACAGACCTAGCTTGCTACCCACACAGAGGAGAATACAGAGATGACCGTCTGTCCTCATTACCATTCTTCTCTTCTTGTGCTAAAGATAGCATGGAGAGCAAAAATAAATAAATCCTCAACAGCATTAGGAATTAGACAATGTCATGTTGAAAGACGCCCCGAGTGAGGAGCCTTATCTCTCCTGGCTGGCTGGGAGGGCAGCGGGGCTCTGACCCACAGAAGGGAGGTAGCACTTAAGCCTCCCCTAGGTGGTCTCTTTGCAGCAGGCTCTACTCCCAGCTGTAATTGCTTGCCAGTCCTAACTGGATGCCTGAACACTCTGGAACAGTTCAGCAAAGTATTTAAACAGATGGATGGTACAGGCCACTGGAACAAACCCCGTTTTTCCCTGGCTGCAGCTCTCTTTCAGCGCATTCCTTTGAAGTCTGTGCCACTGAGGAATCAACAACAGCTGAGAAACATGTGTTATCATACAACACCGAGTGCGGCCACGGCGCTGCACAGTGAGATGCTTTTGTGCAATAATCCTGCACTACAGCAAGCATTACAGGGGCTTTTGTTGTGGGTGAGCCCGTTTTCCAAGCACAAGAAGAAAGTAAATAGATTCCTCCCTCCTTAAGGAGTGACTCAAAAGCAGAAAGGTGAATTAAGTGGACTTCTCAAGCGCCTGCCAGCTGAAAGCTCACAGTGCCTGTCCCCTGGAGTCTTCTCGGATACATTAACACTCTCCATATTTATGTCGTCACAAAGATGACCAGATGCTTGCAGAGATCCGAGTGAAGTAACAACCGAGAGTGGTTCCCTGCAGTTCCCCTGGCAGATGTGACAAACCCCTGTACCCCCAGCTCCAAGCCACCTTCCTTTACCAAGCTGGACAACTTCTGTGATCTCAACTTCACAGGTGACAAACTGGAGAGAGATGGAGCAGGATGGCACTGCTCAGCACACAGAGACCAGGCAACCCCCTCCCCACACTTTATCAGCACAGAGAGAGATAACACAGCCCTCAGAACAGTCAAGGGAGAAAACAACATGAGCATCTCCTTATCAGCCAGGAAAACCACTCCTGTCAAAGATGTGAGATCACCACATGCTTTGAAGGGGAATGGGAAAGGTAGAAAGAAGTAGTTATTTATGAAACTGAATTTGAAAAGTAGATCCACTGTCCAGATTCAGAAGCGTGGAGCTTCTGAATGCATATGCATAGGTGCATATGCAGGAGGACAGCAAATTATACACACACAACACATACACACACACAAACACATCTCTACTTGCCTAATAAGAACTTTCTACAGAGCTGTGTCTCATTTTCACTGAGGAAAGACAAGCAACAGGTTAGAGCCTCGCATTTACAAAGTATCCCAGTCTCAAACGTTACAGGAAGGCAGGCACTGAGATTATAGTAAATCTCATCACACTGTAAACTCCCAACTCCACCATAAAAAAAAATTACAGAAAACCCCTGGCTTTCAAAAAAGCCCCAGAAAACACTAAAACGTTTACATTTAATGTCAAGGTAGAAGTCTGAAAGACTTAAAAACCCAAGCAAAAACCCTAAAATTAGAAAGCAAACACACTGGTGGACTAAGCTAAGTTCATAATTACAGACCTCACAAAATAAAATTACCAGGAAGAGCAAGCATCACGCTGAGGGGGGTCCTCAGCCCAGTCCCCACAAGACAGTTTTCCACCCTGTAATTCAATTCAACAGTTTCTTTCTGGAGAGGTCAATGCTGTCCTTCATATTCAGCTGGAGGCAGACTTAAGGGACCACAGAAAAAGCACGCACCGATACTGTCAGAAGTATTCAGGGGGAAAAAATAACGCCAGTCTCAAAACCTCTGCAGCAATGTAAAAATCCAGTGTCACTCGAACGGTGATGCTCAAGATCCCGACAACTTCCCAAGAATGAGCATTAGCATGAGCCAAACTACCACCTGATCAGCAATCAAAACCACAACTGAACATACACAGGCAATTGTTCTTACAAATCATGTAAGAAAGCACTTTAGAGAATCGGGGAAATCTCAGCATCCCAGGAGGTGCGGGCAAGAAGGCAGCTTAGGCAGGAGGTCACACTGCCCTGCGATGGCAGAAGCAGGAACGGAACCCACCAATCCTTAATGCTCAGTTCCTTTCAGCAAGCTACCTCCTTCATTCCTTTTCAGAGCTTCCCTCAAACAGATTCTAGGAAGTAATATTAATCAACTTAATTTGGCTCCTCAGAATTGTTGCTGGTGTTTCCAGTAACAGTTCGAGGTAGTTTTGAAAGACTTTAACTTCTTGCTAAGTATGACTAGGTATTTTTCTCCTCCAATTTCCCACTATCCCAAACTTTTTCAACACCAGGAAAGATAAAACAACAAGATCAATTCAAACAACGAATCAAATTCTGCTGGGCTCGTGAAGGTGGAAAGGATGGAGAGATTACTTAACTGTAAGAAGTGAACCACTTTCATCTCTCAGTTGTCCTAAAGGGCACACAACTAAGTACAATGAATCCCAAGCACTCATTTCAGTTCCCTCAGCAATTCATTCCGTATCAAAAATTTTTTGTGCTCTAAGATTCAGAGAAGTATTTCCAATTTCGTGTCTAGCCTACTTTCCAATGAGATATCATCAAACAAAAAGTTAATCCGAAATTAAATTTTCTCTCTTCTTTAAAGAAAGCGGAGGGGGAAAAAGCAAGGCTGATTTTATTTGGAGCTCAGCCACACGGTGTTTCGGACTTTTGGCACGGTATCTATCAAAAGAGTCAATGCAACAGAAAGAAGAATCACCTTCAATCAGAGGAGTTGACAGTTCGTTCACAAGCCACGTATTCTCTACCAAAAAAGACAAAGCCCTTTACTTTCACAGCACTTAACACAACAGCACCGCTCCCAAACACAATTAGCTGGGAGCCTGAAAGCTCTTAAACAGGTGTCTTTAGAGAAATCATTAGGCAATTGATTTGCTCGCTCTCCACAGCCCGGCAAACACTCAATTTCAATGGGTGATACTGACTAGAGCTGAGGCAGAAACTCACAGGTCCGAACCACACTTCGCAAATCCCCGACAGCACTTTTTGCCACGGATGCGAGCAGTTTCCAGCGATTTTGTTAAATGTGTCAACCTCCGCCACACCTGCAGCACGGCGATGGGAGGCGTGACAGGTGTAATTCCAAAGGGGTCACCGAAATCTGTAACCTTCCCCCGCCTCCTGATTTTCCACACTGACGAGCGACACCGAAATGCAGTTTAGGACTGCATTTAAATCACCATTCCGCTGGACAGAAAACAGGCTGGCACACACCGGACTAGCACAAGCTCGAACCGGACCCTAGAGCAGACCTCCCCAACAACACTTCAGAGCTGGAGAAACCAAGCAGCAGAATCCATTTCCTTACCCTTTAAAGTTCATGCCTCTGTACTGTCCTACCGCACTATATTTGCTTAAGCTTTTCTCATCAATAGTACACCACGAGAACCAAAAAAAAACCAAAAAAAACAAAAAAACAAACCAAAAAAAAACCCAACCACCCAAACCAAAAACTCTCATGCGTTCCCTGCTGGCAAAACACATTTTCTTCTAATCTTTCTTCTTACTGGGGAAGAAGAAGAGAGAGGGAGGGCTTGGGGCAGGAATAAAAGAGATTAATGGTGAAACAAACCGGCACTGCCCGGAGAAGGGGGAGAAGAAAAAAAGACCAAAACAAACAGTCCACGTAGCAAAAGGGGAGAAAAAAAATGAAAATGAGAAAAATAGGTTTAATTTTCTTTCCGGTTACAGGAAGAGAAGGGGAAAGAAAACTACTACAAAGACTTCTCAGTGTAAGAAAAGTAGGTTTTGAATTCCCTTCCTCAAGGACATCGAGAAATATCCCTTACTTTTCCACGCGATGCCCAACGGAGAAAAACAGAATGCCAGGAGAGAAAAAGCCGGAGGAAGCCGGAGAAGTAGCGAAGGAAGAAGCGAAAGGACAGAGGCGAGCGGGAGAGGGCTGGGAAGAGGCGAGGGGGGAACGGCAGAGCCGAAAACGCAAGAAAAAAAAAAAAAAGAAAAGGAAAAAAAAACCCCAAAACCAACCAAAAAACCCCAAACCCAAACAAAACCACAGAGAAAAAAAATGCAGGATAAGAAAGCAAAAAAATCCTATGAAAATCCGAGGGGAGATGGGAAACGTGAGAGAGGGACGGGAAAGTTGGCGAGAGGGAGGAAGAAGCAGGGAAGGGTCACAACCCCCCGCCCCAGCCGGGACGAGCCGGGAGCTGCCGGAGAGGGGACGCGGAGCCGGGAGAGGGAGCGAGAGACGGAGGGAGCGAGCGAGGCAGGGGAGCGGGGCAGGGGAACAGGACTTACCGCCCGTCCCCTCGCTGGCCGTGCCGGCAGCGGCTGCGGGCGCCCGTCCCGCGGCGGCTCCCGGGCAGCGCCAGCGGCCGCCGGCCCCGCCTCGCTGCCCGCGGGGGGCGGCGCGGCCGGAGCAGCGCCCGGGGCTCGGCGCGGCCCTGCCCCGCTGCTGCCCCGCTCCTCCCCCGGCCCCGCCGCGCCGCGGGGGTGGGCGGGCGTCCTCCGCCTCCTTCCTGCCGCTCCCTCGCTCCCCTTCACCGGGGGAGACATGTAACGGAACTGGGGCGCCAGCACGGCATTGTGGGAGCTCTTAAAGCCGCAGCCGCCCCCGCCGCCCCGGCTGCCGCGGGAGGCGGCGGCGCTGCAGCCTCGCCTCAGCCGAGCCCTCAGAGCCGTGCCCTGCACCGCCGGCAGCTCGGGCCGCCCGCCCCCTTCCACACCCTGCTCCCAAAGCACACGGCGAGCCCCAGCCGCGCCGGAGACCTCAGGTTACTCTGTTGTTTTCCACGAGATTTTTTTTTTTTTCCTGTCTTTCCCTACACTGTTGTTTCTGGAAGGAACAAGAATGCCTTTGGTGCTTGTTTGAACCGAGATGCGGGAGGCCGGCAGGCAGTGCTCTGTGTTGTTGCTGATTTGGATTTTGATGATGGAAAATTCCCCCCCCCAAAAAAAAAAAAAAAAGTTATAAACCTCAGAGCAGCAAAGACTGCAGGCGGCTCTTTGAGGCCAGAAGTTTTGAGAATGAAGTTTTGATCAGTTTTGGGAAAATAACCATTAAAAAAACCCCGAAACCTATTTGGAAATGAACTTCAGCGCTGTGATGCACAGGCATTTTTCGCTGTCTGCGAACGCTGGCGCAGGGTCTGCGCTCGGTTCGCAGCAGCCGCAGCAGCCGAGCAGCAGCACTGAGTCCCGGCTCTTCCCTGGGCTTGTGGCCTTCCCAAAACCGTCTGTGCCATGTCCAGGACACGCTGGTCATTTAAAGAAGAATCTCATCAAAAGAACCTTTTTTATTGTTTCTGTTATCACTATTCCTCTTGCGGGTGTTGAGCATCCCGAAGTGTTTTTATACAGGTCTCTCTCTTTTTTTTTTTTTTTTTTTTTTTTTTTTTTTTTTTTTTTTTTTTTTTTTTTTTTTTTTTTTTTTTTAATTCCTGATCCTTCAGAGAGCAGGGGTTTGCTCCCATGCAGGATTTTGTTTCCACACAATCTGCTGGTGCTACACGAAGGACATTTTTCAAGACTACATGCATAACTTCACTTTGGATACAAGCAAATACCTGTGAGATTTGTTTTTGGGGATGTTTGTACAAATATTTCTAGTAGGTCTGGACCTTGGGTTATGATCACATCTTTCTTCGTGGGTTCATTTTGCTAAGCAAATTTTTTGTAAGCACACCTCCAAAGTTCCTGCTGAAAAAGTCTTCAGAAGGATGTCACTTTTATTTCGTTGTGTGGGCCTTTTTAATCTCTTACAGGAAGAGGTGCTAAATAGTCTGTGAGAAGAGCCTTAAGCACAACATGAAGTGAAGGTGTGGTTGTAAAAATGAGATTGTTGTGTTGGGGACCATGTGCTTTCTGTGGTCAGTTATACGCACATATTCACCTTCAGTTTAAAAAACTGTAAAAAAACCCCAACACTTGAGGGATAAAAGGAAAAAGGAATGGTGCTGATGACCAGTTCTGCGCTCTATTGGATGAGATTTGTTTGCACTAGGCATTTTTTACTATGACTTTCAAAAATGTCAGACAACATCCTAAAAGCTTGATGCATTTTCTAGGCAGATTCTTTGCTGCAAAATATTTAACCAAATATACCTGTCAAGATCCCGAGGGCTGCTGTTTTCAGAATATACCGATGCTTCATTTTGTTTTTCATAAAGCCTGTAAACACAACAGGAGCCGTAAAACTCAAGGAAGAAATTTTGCCAAAATTCAGGCTTCCCAGGGACTCTTAGGGAGTGAATGATCTGGGAAGCTATTGAAGCTATATGACCTGGGAAATTATTGTTAGGAGGAGAAAAGCCTTTTTGAAAGAGTTAATGGTTTACTGAAAAAAAGTACTTGATAAGTCATCGAGTTCGTGTTGTTTGCCCACTCCAGGTGTTCAGCAGAACCAGGGGCCACAACATCAAACATCGTGTTTTCTATTCAAAGTTCACTCACCAATTAGTTTCTCAAGCCCAACAAATAATTTTTATACACTTTCTGTGTAATTTCCTGTGAGAAAGTTTAGTGAATGAAAAACACCCCTTTATAGAGGGGAAATTAATGGCCACGATTAAGAGATTTCTGAATGTTCAGCACATGCACAATAAGGCATAAAGTGTTTATGCTCAGTGTTGTTGTGTTGTTTGACTTGCTGGCTGAGCACTGGCATTTTTAATATTCTAATGTCTTATTTCTTTCTATTTCCCTTCTGCAATTTGGTTATGAAATCACCGAAGGGAACACATTTCTGCTGCTTCAAAATAGCTTTTGTGATTTTTTCAGAGCAATTTTTGCACAGCTTGATATGTCAGGATGTCCAGAAAGGGCATCAAATACATTTTAGAGAGTGATATTTTACATCAAAAATGTGACTCCTTTGGAAGGTGAAGTGGTGGCAAAAAGAGAAAATGGAATTTCAGTGTTGCTTCGATTGCATAAATTTGACCAAGAATTTGACCAAGGCTAGCACAGGGAAGATGCCAGTGGTCATTTAAGCGAAAAGGGAGGAATCAGGCTCAAATCCAGCCATGGAATGGGGCTAAAATTGTACAAATACCTCCCTTATGTAACATAGCAGTCCAGCTGCTCATTTGTGAAAGAACAAGATTCCTTGTTTCCCCAGAAAACTGGTTAGGAAGAAGTTATGGAATGATGCTAAATTGTACCAGCCAAGGGCAGGACTTTGTGCTGTTGTGGGGTGACTCTGCTGTGATAGTTCTGCACTCCTGATGCCCACCCACTTCTTAACTTTGTTACTTTTGATGTAATCCCAAATAATTTGTGTCACATTCACCTTCCCTCAATCCTTTTTCCACACTTGCTGGAGGAGAGTAAGGAGGATCTAGTCAGAGAAGTTTTCAGATCTGTAGGAAAGCAGTTTCCCCATAAAGATCCTGCTTTGGTTTTGCCAAAGGAGTAATTTAACTATCCCAGGAAAGGAGTAAGACACCCTTTGGATTCTAGTTGCACAGGGAATCCCTTACACCACACAGCCACACACATGCAGAGCCTTACACATATGTTCTTAATGAGCACAGAAAGGAGAAAATAGGCCCACACACCTTTTGGTTATGTAAGTTTCCCAAGAATTATGCCTTTTTTGACCAAAACCAGGAAGAGAATGTTTCTGAGGTCCCTTAATTTCCTCCTCTCCTTGATCTATCAGAGGCTACCGCTGCCCTCGCCACCATCATTTCACTTTGAGAAATGCAGTGTCTCCGTGGGCTCTTCAAATTTAATCCAGATATAAAATCTGGCTCATTGAGGACAGAAACAGCTCTGTGTGACCAGTGACAAGTGATCAACGCTGCTTTCACTGTCAGGGGTTTGCAGGAAGCCCTTCATGGTCAGAACAGAACAAACTTTGTCTCTGCAAATGCTTTCTTGAGGAAAAGTGGGGCTGGATCCAGCAAATTATTTAACTGTGTACATATATCTGAGCATGTGAATAGTTTCAGTGAAACTACTTGCATGATCAAAGTTAGGCATGTGCTTAAGTACTTTGCTGAATTTGGTCCATAGCAAATAAATCTGAACCAATACCCAACAAGCAGAAAAACAAGCTGATTTGGAGTGGGGTTAATTTATGTCCAGTGGTGTATTTGATTAACATTTCAAGAGGCTGGTTTCTTTTAAAATAGAGCTGCTGTCTGATTTTCAGGGGAACCAAAGAAACATCAGATTAAAATTTAAGTGCGTTCTTCAAACTCTTTCTTCTTAGTTTTGTTTTTCTTTTCAGTTAATATTTATTTCTTGGAGCCCAAGGAGCAATAATTCCTTGTTGTTTCTCCTCTGTGTTTTCTAGGTCTTGCCTTGCTGTGCATTGAGTGTGAGTGATGTGCTGTGTTTGATATACAGAAAAATGCAATCTCAGTCTTCAAATGGTTGAAATTCAAAAGACAGATATTCTAAGATGGGAAATGGGTTCTATTTCTGTTTCACACAGCAGATTCTGGATACTCACACAGACTGCAGATTTCAAGACTCAGCTCTGTGGAAGAGATCCAAATGAGCTCAAAAAAGAATCTCAAACCAAATTCTTCTCCTTTCTTTCTGACCTGGCCTTGAATGTTAACTCACACTAACTAGGGAATTAGCCTTGAATAAGCAACCAGAGCAAATTTATTTTTGTTGTCAGTACCAGCAGTAACTCTTCCAATTCCTGGGTCCAGCCTAAGCACAGTATGAATATATTCAGGGATAGTTACAGTTCTGGCAGGCGAGATACTCAATATTCATGAGCGTGGCTCTTCTGTTTATTACACAGGAGTGGGAGTCAGGTGAGCCTGATTCTGTCTGTTCATCAACAAATGGCTTTTTTCCTCTGATTTTTCTTGATTAATAGAAAGTCATCTTCTTCCTTCAGAGAAGGCAGGATGACCACTTCACTCAGAGATAGATCAGTTCACTCAAGTTAGAGGAACATGTTGAAGTCTGAAGTAGGGGAATGTTAGAGAAGAGTGAAACATTACTAGCAGATGTCACCCTCATGCATTGGCCATAAGATTCTAAGATTGGGATGAACACTTTAAACCAGTTTTTAAAGGCTTGTTTAAATCAACAGTTACCTGGCATGGTCGATAGTAAACTGTAATTTTTAAAATATTTTTCTTCAAGTTTTGTTTTCTGTAGATCACTGCACAGGAGTCTTGGCTTTCATTAGAGAAAAAAAAAGTAAGTTTGTAGTTGCCATGGTTACAAGGAAAGGTAAGAAAGATGTGAACCTTGACAATTCTGAAACCAAAATGCAAGTAAGAGGAAATCTAAATGTTGGATGATAGGAGAGGAGAAATTACCAATATCAGACATTTAATTTGAACATAATGACAACAGAAGTGCTCAGCCTGTTAAGTATTATGCAAGTACTTTGCATCACCTTTTCCCAAGTCCTGGAAAGAAATAACACTATAAATCTCAAGCAATTCAGAAGAGAGAAAATTATGTACTGTGGCTCTGAGAAAGTGACCAGATATCAGCTAAAACAAACTAATATCCCTATGGGGACTTGCATCTCTCTTGCCTGGAGGGCCTAGATGGTGACAGAACCATTGCACCAAGCAAGGACTGAGAAACCATCTGAAGATCAAACTATCTAAAACGAGTCTCCTGTTGAAGAGTTGGCTCTGCAGAGAAAAAGACTCACACCTTAAAAGAAATCCAATGATGGGGACAAAAATAGTTGACTTAACTAGGAGGGAATGACAAGGAGAAGATTTTAATTTAGGAACCTGGAAATGTGCCCTTGAAATGGGTGTAATATTTAATGCAGGAGTTAATTTGCTGGGTGTCTGGAAATCTGTCCTTCTCTGATCAAGGACATTTAGATAGGAATATTCTTTTACAACACACAGAAAAGTTGTAAAACCTTTGTAATTCCAATGTTTCTTTGGGTTGGGTGTTTTGGTTTTGATTTTTCTGTAAAACAGCGGAATGCTCTCTCTCTCTCTCCAGCTGTGATACAAAACTTTAGGATGGTAGAATATCCTTCCATGGAGTTCAAAACCCAGGAATATTTAAAGAATCTGCCATGGTACTGTTACTTTTGATTTAGGACAATTATAATTTCCAGTGTAAGATATGGGTCATCAGCAATATATTTAAATATATTTATAACTATATTCACTTTCTGTTTATAAATCAGTTTTGTTGTTATTCTCCTGTAAAGCTGGCAGGTGTGCCAGAAGACATGCCTGCTTTTCTATTATGCACAGATTTTTATCATGCACGTGAAAAGGAACACCAAGCCCCTTTCATATTTTGACCTTGTCAATAAATTCTAGATCCTCGATTTTTTTCGTGCTGCACAGTATTTCAAATCTATTGAAAATTATAGGAATTTCCTGTCCCCTGAAGCAGCAAAATCATGGCTAATATATTTTAAAATACAAAGAGTGCAAAATTTCAAAACCACCTCAGTAATTCCTGAGTTTAAGCCCCATTTTCATAAATAAGTTAGGCCAGACCTCCGAAGCTTTTGGAAAATGCAAATAGGTGCCTAGAGGGCTTTCAAAACACACATTGAAATGGAGAAGAAAAAAACCCCACCACAGAATAAATTATTGCTGCTGAGGTTTCCATCTTAAGAAGTTTGCATGGGAAAAAAGAAGAGTTTTTTACTTCTCAGGGATTTTTGGAAAAGCTTGGGAATAAACACTGACACCTCACTGCACCTCCAGAAACTTTGTAATTGAAGTTTTAGGCTGTCCTACAAATCTGTTGCAGCAAAAATTGGTGCTTTGCTCTGCAAGGTCTGTATTTAGCCTGAGTTCAGCAGATTCATTTCTTTGTCAGAAACAGTTTCCCTGTTGTCCTGTAAAGTCTTTTTCTCAGTCTCAGTCCTTGCTTTTGTGGTAGGTTGGGAAACATGAGAGGGCAAGATACCCTCTTTCAACAAAGAACTAATTTCCTGATCCTTATGACCCGAGTGAGCCAAGCTTCCCCACAGAGAAACAAATTGGATGACTGTTTTAGGATAATTGGGTAGTTCTATGCCTTACAAGTAAGTTATTGGAAATCAGAGCTGTGAAAAGCTTTTTCCTGGCTTTACCTGTTGTTGCCCCTCACCGAGCCCTTTGTTTTGGAGAGGTTTCATTTATTGTCTACTTCAAACTGAAAAAGAGCAAAGAAATTGGCTAAGTGAGTTTCAGCTATTTATATTATCAAGTGGTTGTTATTGGGTTTAAGTTTTTCTTCCTGCCACTTTCCTTGTCCCTTCTCTTCCTTTTACATGATGTCTTTTTCTTTAAGGCCAAAATCTTCAAAAATCTTGTAAGCCCGTGTGATGCTGCATCCACAACCACTCATTCACTTACAGATCTGTGCACATCCTTGCTGGATTAGGGTTTTCTGTGTTAAACTTTAGCAGTCTTGAGTCTTGGCTTCTAATATCAGTTGGGAGCGGAGAGTTCACTGGTGAACCAAGTTGAGAGATTCTCAGTATTGTTTCATGCCTCCTGTTCTTCCCCTGAGCCACAAGTCCTGCAGATTTGCTGTGCTACACCCTGATGATTCCTTGTCCTCTGGGAGCATGGATGGCTCTGAGCAGTCATGGCAGTGGGGTCACAACCCTCATGCCTGTCCCTCCACATACCCCACATCTTGGCTGATGTTTGCTGGCCCAGGAGAGAGCAGAGCCTGGCATCCCTTCCCACCAGCTGGTTTCTGCACAGCCAGCAGTCAATCTCCAGAAGGCAGGTGCATTTTCCAGCATCCTGATACAAGGGAGAGCCTCCCCCCAAGCCTTGGGTATGGATATGCCCAGGGGAACAGCTGGAGCAGGGTGTAGGGATACCCAAGCCAGTCCTGGATAGCTGGAACAGTGGTGGTGTAAGCTCAGGCTCAACCTGAGGTCAGGACAGGCTAATTTCCTTTTCTGGGAAATAATCCCAACACAATGTACTCTTTTCTATACTAGGGAAGTGTTTTAGGGCAGTTACTTATTTAGAGCAGCTCTTTTGCTGTGTACCAAGCCCAGTCTGGCCCAGCCAGTTCCCTTTGGGAAGGATTGGTGAGCTGCAGAAGGATGGCAGAAGGGAGATTGTTGCTGCTCATATTCCATCGTGGTGGTGGTGATCTGAAGTCCCTTTTTTGGGAAGGAAAGGGGAAAAGTCACCTTACAGAGCACACAGATCCCCATGGGCATTCCTGCAAGAAGCAGGAGCAGAGTCCTGCTGGGAGGGAACTTTTTGGGGCTGTCTGCTGGTGGTTGAGGGCGAGTGAGTGGCACCTTCTGGTTGTGACTCCACGAGGGAGCTCTGGTCTTCAGTAATCTATTTTTGCCCAAGAGAAAGTATCATGCTCTTATGTGAAAATATAACTGCAAAACCTCTGAAAATGTCCATACTTATAACCATAATGCCTGGAGAAGAGTAATTTTCATTTTGGGTCCAAGGCCAGATTCTCAGCATTGCTTCAAAAAGAGCTATAATGATTTGTACTCAATGACCATCTGGTCTTTAATTTTGTATACTGAGTAAAAATGAGCACTGGATTCATTATTTTTTCCCCCACTAGTCCTGAAGCACAACCCTCCAGTGAACAGAATGATGAATATTCCAATGTCCTGAACATGATGGATTTTAATTTCTTATTAGAGGAAGCAGAGGAAGAGAGAAAGTAATAGCTTTAGAGAGAATGGTTCTGTTTGTTTTTTTAAGTACCTACATTTGCCTGGTAGTCTGCTATGTAAGTGAATTTCCTTGAAATCTGATTATTGATGTACCATTTTTTTATTATTATATCTTTTATGTCAGGCAGCCCATCAGCCCACAATTCTCAAAAGAGAATGGAAGTGATGTAAAAATAGATGTAGGGCTGTAGTGCTAAATGGCAGGAAAAATATAGGCATCAAATATAGTTGGTCAAAACCCAACAAAATAGTTAAATTATTGATGTTTTTCTGAGGAATTCAGCTGTAAAAGGGATCTGTTAACATGACACGGTAGAAATTTCCAACACCTAGACATCATTTAATTTGCTCGCTAAAACTTTCAATGTAAATGTGGGCACGGGAGGTGTAAGTGTAAGGTGTAAGTGTAAGGTATAAGCCCTCTCACACTGACTGGATGCATTTTTCTTCCCTGCTGTAAAATCACAGCTCCAAGCTGCTTTCAAAGGTCTGCTCCATAAGGGAAGGCAAGCAGGAAAGCTGAAAATACGCAGTAAATTGATTTAGGCCAATTTTTATTCTTTCAAGCAATAACAAGTAACCTCTAATCTCTTTGTTTTTCTGACCTGTCCCTGACTTCTGCTGTTTGTTTGCTTTTTCATGTCGCTGGGTTTGTGTCATGCCTAAACAAAGAGATGGACTGATCTTTTGTTCCTGGTCAGTTTTAATTTGTTTTCTACAACCTGTATGTGCAAACGGCAGAGGTGTGAGCTTTGAAATGCTAAGGGGAGCTGAAAAACAGGTCTTGAATAAAACTCTCTTTTTTTAGGTATTGTAGAGTCTTGAATAAGACTCTCTTTCTAGGTATTGTAGCAGAAGAGGGCTTCTCAACTAATTACCCAGCCTTTCAGCCAAAGACAGGAACAAAGAAAGAGCCGAGCTGCTATAAGATAATCATTCTGTTTATCAGCGCTCTACAAACACCACTTGTAAAGTAATGATAAGCCCTTTGCGCTCAGATAATGCAGCTGATCGAGGCATATCTCAGAGATGCTGTGCAGATCTCCCAATTCAAAAGAGGCTCTTGCCTACATTCAGGTGAGGAATGATGTTCCAGATGGTCCAGTGAATATTTTAGAGGCTGGCAATGAAATCAGAGGCATTTGGGGCAAGCAAGAATAGTTCCTGTAGACTGAGAGATGAAGGAGGGTAATAACAGGACATTGTTACTTGGAACACACGGAGAGGGACAGGCTGATTGTAAGGAAAATTTGATTTAGACAGAAATTTGTTTCTTGGTAGTGAGAGGGTTAAGAAGATGATGCTGTTTGCGTTTTGCCGGTTAAATCCTGCTGTGAAGCTGCTCTTGTTTTCTTTCATCATAATTTCTTTTTATTTTTCTTTCATCCAAAAGCACCCTTCTTAAAACATTGTTCCCATCCCTTTTGGGGAAAGTTTGCCAAAGTCATGCACCTCTTTATGCCTTGCACTTTGTGAATATTTCATCTTCCATAAGCCGTGCCAAAGACTCTCATCATGAAAACAAGGATCTAAATAATTCTGGGATAAATGAGGGATATTTTTCTCTTTTCCAGTATTAAGTGTTTATAAACTTCAAAGTAATAATAACCTTGAAAAAAATTACAAACCCGAATGCTTTGAAAAATCAATGCTTTAATTCAGAAGTGCTACCATGAAGTACCTGGGATGGTTTTGATTTTTTTTTTAAATATAAATAAATATATTTTTAAAAAATATTGCATTTCCCCATCTTATGCAAGCAATTTGTAGATGCCCACAAGACCCAGTGCCCTCAGGACTAGCCTGGCATCTCTTCCATGAGAAAAATGGAGTTCTCAGAAGAGTCTAATTTAATGTGTGGTACTATGAACTTTCACTGAGGGAGGGCATGTCTCAAATCTGAGCAAGTATTCCTTTTTAATTTGTTTTCTCATGGTCAGTGTTTACTTTCCATGTGGGTGAAAGAGTGCTGATGCTGTTCATCCCATGGGAGATGCCTGCCCGGATAGACTGCAGCCAAAGGGGATGTTCAGGGGCAGGGCTGCTGTCCCTGTGGGTGTCCTGTGGGTCATTTCCCTGGCCCCTCGGTCCAGGTACAGCCCACGGGGGGATTGTACACCAGGACAAACATCTGTGCCTGGCACGGGCCCAAAGAAGAGGAGAGGTCAGGGACCTGCGGTGTGAATACGTTACAGGAAAGCCAAGGGGGTGAGGAATGTGAAGGGGTGGCCTGAACTGAGAGCCCCCTGCTCAACGTGTGACACTGCTGGGTGTTCTTTTCTGAGGGCTCTGTGTGATTATCACATTGGTCTTCAGGAAATTAAGGGGCCAGTTTCACTTCCTCTGCTCTTTCTCCAGGGCTTGGCAGTGGTTTCGGAGCCCAAGCACGAGTGATTTGCTTTGTTATAGGCCAATGCAGGCCATCACCTGGGAATGTGATGGAAATGGTTTTCACTCAGTATCATGTGAGAAAATTCCTGGAGTGTCAGCAAAACCCCCATGCTTCCTGCCAAGCGAATTTATATGTTTCCATCTTCCTGATTTGTGCAGACACAGAAATCCCCCAGACCAGCCTTAGTTTTCAAAGCTCTTGAGAGAAAACCCCTGCTTTCTTCCTGCACTGGAAAAGTCTGCGGGTACAATCAGGTGCCCTTGGTATCTGCCTTGAGCTGCACAGGCTGTGCCCTTCCCTCTGTGCCACAGGAGAAATCCCTCTGTGCCACAGCCACAGCACCATGCGAGTGTCACACAGCTCCAGCCAAATCGGTTCTGACTCGAGCCCCCAAAGGAAACTCTGCACATCTGTAATGTATTTATGGCTCTGCTTGCTCATTTGTCCTCCCTGTGGTCTCTTTTAATGAAGGGTATGAAAAATTAAACTCCTTCATAGGCTCCAGCGAGCTAAACAGACACAGTGAGTGAATGCTCTGTTCCTGAAGCACCATTCTGCCAGTTACTGGTTGACAAATTTACCTGGGTACATGGAATGGGATATGAAATGAGTCAGGACCAAACCGTGCCAGGAGCAGGGCTCACGTGAGTCCCGTGCTGGGACTGAGGGCAGTTTTATGGCCCTGAAATGGGCAGTGCTGTTTGTGCAGCAGTAGAAAACTCCAGAATTACATTTTTTTAAATTACGCAGCAGCAAAATAGCCCAGAGAGGGGATGTGGACCCAAACACCTCTGATGGTGTAGGGAGCAATGAAAGGGAAAGGTTGGAACTGTTCTCTTTGCTGTATCTTTAAAAACTGTGATTCTCCCACGAGCTGGAGGCTGCCTGTTCAGTCATTTCAAGGTGGATATAACTAACACACTGCACAATTTACATAAGACTTATCTTTGCTTAAATTCTTTTAAAAGGATACCATCAATTTAAAGATTGCTTTTCCCTGGGTCATTAAAGTTAGGCACATACTAATTTATTAAAGGGTAATGTATTATACCTAGGAAGTGATAGGATCTGCCAGAAATTCCAGGGAGGCTGTAGAGGTCTTGCTGTGATGAGCCAAGCTGATAAGAGCACACGGCGAGACAGCTGCGTTAATACAGCTGCCTGTTCAGTGCTGTGGCAATAATACTTTTGGGAAGGTGGCAATAATCCTTTTGGGAAGGTGGCATGGAGAGACACAGCAGTGGAGCCTACAGCAGGAAAATAAATGAAACTCATCAAATCTTATTTACCGGACTACGCTGCAACACATCACAGGAGCGGCTGCTAATGCTGCTTAGCTGCGTATCTCAAAATATTTATTGCGTTCTCTAAAGCCCTTTATCCTGGCGTCATTCAGACAATTATACAAAAGTCAGGGTCCAGTTCGTGTTAGATAAAGCTGAAAAGCATCAACTTTAAATGTTTAGTATTGGTTTTTTGGGTTTTTTGGGTTTTTTTGAGTGCCAATTGCATAACATTTTGAGCTCTAGCTTACAACTTTTGTGTGTTTGGTGTTGGTAGTGATGTATTCCTGATAGTACACGCCTTGTCTTGGCCCTCTATGCATCGTATAAGCCCCATGTTAAAACCAAAATGTGCCAAGTGCCGTCCAGCCATGTGCAAATAAAAAGCTCCTCTTCAGAAAGGCTTTCACAATCACAAAAATGTGCTAAAAGCCTGGGTGGATGCGCCATCAAGCAACTGGCCTGCCAGGAGAGATGCGGGAAGGTTTGCAGTGTAAAGAACCCTTTCCTGAGTTATTTCTTCATAGAATTTTGCAGCTAAAATGGCCCTGTGGGCATTCAAAGGTGCCCAGATCACCTGTGGTGGAGAAAGCGTGGTGATGTTCCTAGCCCGTGTGATATCAGCAAGACAAATGCGTGAGCAGCAATTTCAGAAGTCGAACCTGAAGGCTACACAAACTCCATCGGCAAGGGGATGAGCCACTGAGGCTAAAAACTTGGCTGGGGAGAGAGATGCTTCAGTGTAACAAGCACTGGAGGAACAACGCTCAGGGATGCACCAGCATCAGCAAAGGGACAAGATGACAGATGTGAACTGGAGCAAGTCTGATCCCCTAGCCTCACTCAGCACCCCGGGATTATCCCTGCAGGTCACTGAGAAACTCAGAGAAGAGCTGTTCACTAGAAAAAGGAAGGGGAAAAAGATCTCAACGGGAATCAAAGCTGGATTGCAGAGGTTGCTGCAGCAAACCAGGATGGAAAACCCACGGCTAAGAGTGGGGAGGAAAGAGCAAAGGCAGCATGAGAGGCCCTGGAAGTTTGTCTGGGCTTGGAGTTGGCCTCTGTCAGCAGGATTGTGTAAGCAGGGAAGCTCCTGCCAGTGCCTCGCTCCGGGGCTGGGGCTGGGAGTGGAGGCTGGCAGGGATGCAGGGACGGCATCACAGTACAGGACGAATTTCTCTCATGGGCAGGAAATGTGTACAGCGATTCCCTCCTGTGAATGCCAAACTGGGCTACAGGGACAGAGCAGAGGGAAGGAGTAAAAAAACCCCACACTTTATGCTGAAATTGTTTTGTTAATTATTCCAATTCTAAGCCAGTCCCAGGATTTAAGAATAACACCCTCAAAGTTCAGCATTAAGTGCCCTCCCTACCCGACGTCTCCTGTTTTGAGATCACAAATAATTTCCAGATCTTTGGTTCCTAACGGGCACCATCAGCACAAACCTTTTCCCCAACCACTCTCTGTTTTTAACCCCTGAGAGGGCCTGGGAAACTCGAATGTGATGTGCTTTTCCCCTAAATCGCAAAGCCATCACTGAGAACTGAGGGCTGGAATGCCATGGGGCAGGAGTGGCTTGTTCCAGAGGCCAGAGCAAAGGCATTTTCGTGCAAGATCTACTCGAGGCTCCATCATCCCACACCACAGGGACACAAAGCCTCCTCCTGCCCTGCCCAGGAGCAGCAGGAGCAGGGAGGCAGGATTTGGGCAGCTCGCCCAGGAACACAGTGACAGACCCTGACTCAGAGCATGAACAACCTTGCCCTTCCTGTGGATGTTTCCCTGAAAGGAGTGACTTAGCCTTAAGCAAAATTAGAACACCAAGAAATCGTTGGAACTCAGGAATCACTTGTTTTCCTTTTGCACAGTTTCAGGTTTTTTTATTTTCTTTTTCTTTTTTTTAAGGATGAGCCTTATTGCTCCTCTTGCTCATTTTCTGCCTTGAGCAACTTTTGATGTGAGAAAGACACACAGAAAAGTTAATATGCATAATTTCTGAATTGTAAGACAGCTTTCAAAGGAACCGAATGTGGTTTTTTCAGTGCTACTGTCAATAAATCTTTGTGTTTAGAAACTAAAATATCTTTTCCTCACTTTGAAAAAAAACCTGCCTTCACTGGGGAGTTTTGATCTGAGCACAGAATCTGAATTGTGTGGTGGGCACTGACTTGAAATGGATTTGTGGCTTAAGCAAGGAACTTCACCTCTTCCCTAGTTTTCCTATTTGAACTATTGTTTCTCTTCCAGCAGAGCTTTATAAACATCCAAGCAAAAAGAACTTGGAGAAATGTGCTGCTGTTATACAACTGCTAATCATTACTATTCTTCTATTGTATTTGGTGACGTAAGACAGCCCCAGCCAGATGCCTTGAGATCTGAGGAAATGTCTGCAAGGCATCTTTGTGGTAACACATGGGTGCAGATCCCATTCATCATTTCCTTGACAGTTTAACTAACTACTCCCAAGCCAAAAAAGATCCCTGAAATCCCTCCCAGAAATATTAGCTGAAGGACAGGAGCAAGTCACTGTAAAAGCTCAGGCAGCCTGTGTGGAAATTCCAAGGCTCAGGGACTGTCAGGAAAGAGGTTGCAGAACATAATCGAAAAATGCTGCCTTGCTATACATGGGCCTAAGTTCTATACATAGGAATTTACACCTCCACTGGACACACAAAAAAAGAAAAAAAAAAAAATAGAGCTCTGCACATTGTACACCGTTGGAACCATTCATCCAGAAACTCTGGTTTGAACTTTCCGAAGTACCTATGGGATTTAGAACAAATCCCAGCTAACTTCAGTAGAACTGGGGCCCTTGCACATTTGAATAATTGAAAGCTCCTATCAGAATCACCAGAAACATGTTTTTCAACCTTTTACAATTTGCAGCACCTTAAAACCTTTCTTTTTCCAGTGGAAGCATCAGTTCCTGTATAGTGATTTAATACTGCAGAAAATAGGTTTGCTTTTCTTAGTTACCCTCTGCAGACCCCTTAAAAACACTCCATAACACACAGATTGCAGGTTAAAAACTGTAGCTTTGACATATCTCAAAATATTTATTGTTTTCTAGAGCCCTTTATCCTGGCATCATTCAGACAATTATACAAAAGTCAGGGTCTAGTTCTCGTGGTCAGATAAAGCTGAAAAGCATCAACTTTAAATGTTTAGTATTGAATTTTTTTTTTTTTTTGAGTGCCAATTGCATAACGTTTTGGGCTCTAGCTTACACCTTTTGAATGTTTGGTGTTGGTAATGATGTATTCCTGATAGTACACGCCTTGTCTTGGCCCTCTATGCATCGTATAAGACCCATGTTAAAACCAAAACTTTGTATTGACATATGGGGGGGAGGAGGCACTCTCCACACTTGTTTCCTGCTGAATACCTTGGAAAACCTGGGGAAGCATTCTGTGCAGGGCCATCAGAACAGGACATTATTACATTACAGTGTGACCCGTGCAAACTGAGGTGCAGATCCACACTGTCTTTGGGGACATTATGGAAAACCTGAACTCTGTATTGAAGCCTACAAGAATGACAACCTGAGGAGGGCACAGAGAGCCAGGACCAGGCCATCAAACACAACTTTAAAGGTTGTACTCCTCCTGGCATCAGAGGGAACCACGGCCATGAGCAATTTGCTTTGTGTTTATGGCTTTTACCTTGGTGTGTTGTTTATCTTCTAATAAACTTCTTGACTCACTAATCATCTGTTCAGAGGAGCTTTCTGAGCTGTGACTGGGGAAGAGATGGATGCATCCAGTTCTGGAATTATGCAGTGAAATGCTACTCTGCATATTATAGCTGCAGCATGATATATTAGCCTATAAAACACAGCACGGGAAAGGCTGAGAAAAACAGGAAGGAGAGACTTGGTGAGCTGTGTGATGAAGGGAGGCAGTGCAGGGAAAAGGTGTTAGCATTGCTGAGGCCTAGCAGGGAATGGGAGACGATGGAGGAAGGGGTTTGGAGTGAAAGATCTGTGCTTGACGTGGTGGTAAGAGAAATTGTCACTGCAGGACTGTAAAGGGCAGCAGCTGGAAGTGATGATGAGCTGTGTGATGCAAAGAGACAGAACACCACAATAATCTCTTCCAAGTTGTGGGGTATCCCAGCTGGATACAATGGGAACTGAAAATTACAGGCCAAGGGTTGTCCCTGCAGCATGGCCAGTGTGACCACAACTGGGGCACTGTCACCATCCTTACACTGCAGTCACGCCTGAGGCCAGGGCAACAACAGGATTTTAATGACTTGGGAAAGCAGCAAGGCCCTTTCTGACACAGAGTGACATGTGGGAGGGGTGGGAAACAAGTGAGGGGCAGTGGATAGGTGTTTAATTAAACTACATCCAGCCCAAAGGCAGTACTCAAACAAACTTGAGGTTCTTCCATGTATCAGGTCAGATTTCTCCCTCAGCCCCAAACTCACCAAGGGTTGACCTGAAGAACCTGACCTGGCTGTTTTTGTGAAGGTTTGGGTGACTCTGTTTTGTTTGGTTTGGTGGGCAAAAAGACAAGCTTACAGATACATTTTGGCATTGGAAAGGAATTGTTAATTGTTACGTCTTGAAAAAAGAGATTATTCCAAGGTTAAATATCTGAAAATATTAATAAAATGAAACAGAGACTGTCAAGTCTGAATCACAGGTTAAAATCAACTCCAAAGGAGGATGGATCCAACACTGCTCCTTCTTCGAAAGTGCTTGGTAGCCTATATGAAGTTAGCTAGGCTTGCTCAGATAAGGTCTGCTCTTTGATTTTCACCATTTTGTTCAGTTTTGAATGTGGTTGGGTTGTTGTGGTCCCAGCCATGCTGAGGCATTCACAGCTGAAATGTAGCAGTGTAAGCAGAACTGCAGGAACCTGAGCACTGTTTCATCTCTTCATTTGTTTCAGTGGCTGGTCCCATGGCTTAGTTCAAACAGCCTTTCATGGCTGCTAAGTGAAGGGAAATCTTGGGAACATGCAGCCAACATGGCAGATTTGGGATCTAATTTGCTTTCAAACCTTTGGGTATTGCTTATAGGGTGGTATGGGATAACGGTGTGACTGAGCATTAACATTATAAAAGATCATTTCTACTCTGAAAAGAGAATTTTTTAAAGTGCCAGGAAAAACTACATGGTCACTGAAACCTTTATCTGGTCCCTTGTTCCCTGAGCCACTCTGAATATATCTTTACTTCCATGACCTTGTACTTTTTTTTTTTTCGCTTTAGAAAAGCAGTGGCCTCATTAAATGAACCTGACCAAACAGGTCCCTGTTGCACACCCATTGTCTGTGTGCTGAGGGTCACAAGGACAGAAATAAAAAGCCATTACTCTGGTGACCCTTGTGATATGCATAAGGAACATGAAGCAAGATTATCTATATTGAGAACGGGAGTTTTCTGAGTTTCAAGTACCTATTTTTACGCTGGGTTAACATCTCCTCTGCCCTTCCAAGTCTTGCTAACAGAACATCAGCAGCAGTAGAGTGACCCCCTCTCCTGCTGAAGCACTTCTGCTCTTTGGGCTTATGGAATGCCAATAATGACTGTGAACTTGGTGCTGGCAAGGCTGGATGCACTTTGGAGCAGGTATTTGTTGACAGCAGAGAAGCAGTGGACTCCTGATTTCCTCTCCAGGCTCCAGAGAGGGCTGTGTTCTAGTGACCCATTTGGGGCATCCAGCTTCCCCTTTTCATTCTTGTGATGTTTTTCAGCCATGTGTTGTCTGTGGGTTCTCCCATCACCTTGGGTGGGTTTTGCAAACCACAGGGAGGTCCCAGGGGCCACATCCTGACCCCAATGTCATGCCCAGCTTCCCTCTCCCCACCCCAGGTAACCTCTGTAAACCTCAAGTCTCTGTTCTCTGCCTCAGGTATTGTCTCACAACCTAATCTCCTTTTCTTGTTCCTTATCTTGCTCCTCACTCTGCTGTACAGTTCTGTAGCTTCCTTCTTCGTGTGGTTCAGGAGGAGAGAAAACCTGCGAAAGCAGGGGGAAGGAGGGCTTGCTGTTTGCTTTGGTGCCTCATCCATGGGCTGGAGGAGCAGGAATCACGGAATTATAGAAGGGCTTGTGTGAGAAGGGACTTTAAAAATCTTATTCCAACCCCCTGCCTTCTGTCCCTGGGACCTACCTCTGATTACTGGCACAGAGTTCATCCAGTCCCTTTCTGTGGGATTAGTGAGGTGTGTGAAGGGACCTCGCAAGAGAGAGAAGTGACACTGAGGGGGCTGAGACAACCCGGCCAGGAGAAGGAGCTGGGCAGCGACTTTCCCATTCTCTTATCCCAGAGCCCTTCAGCAAACTCAGCAGATCAGAGTGCTGTGGTCTCTGGATCTGGCCAAAGAGTGCCTGCAGTTTTGCAAAGCCTCCTAATGCCATTAAATCGGGGCAAGCTTCCACAATGGCAAATTTCATGTTCCTTTTCCAAAGGCTAAGGGTGTTACAGCCTCTCTGAAAAAGATTACCAGAGTATTTTGACAAGGCAAAATACGACCTAGCCCTGGTCTTAGAGATAAGAGAAACTTCTGCTGAGATTTTTCCATGTAGTTCAGGTTTCAGCATGGAAATTTTAGCTAAGATATCTAATGTTTGGTAAATGTACTTGAACAATCTTAACAATAGAGCTGTCAGCCCCACCTGTGAGAAGGGGTTTGCTCCGTTTTGGCAGAAAGATCTAGGATTGAATGGGAAAATAATGTTGTTAACCATTTCCCAATGAGTCATCAACAAAGTTTTTTAAAAACTTCGTAATAACAACGGTATTTTAGAACACATGAGATGCTTTTCTTCAGAAAGCAGCATTATAATGAGGGAGGAGTGGAAATGCATGTGCTTTTCATCTGCAGGGAACACAAAGAAACTACATAATATAAAGCAGGTTTTAGAAGAGACAAATAAGCATGTTAAAGAAAAATACTTGGAGAATAAATCCGGAGAACAACGTTTCAAGTGTGCAGAGAAATTCTTCCATATCTTCTGAAGTATATGAGGCAGGCAGAGGAAACTGCTCCCAGAGTCACGGCAGGGCTGATGGATCGGCTCGCATGTCCGGGACTGATAAACAGGTTTTGTGCAAATCTCTTTCAGACCGCTTCCCTTTTCTTCTGATAAATATTTAAAAAGAGATTTGTCTCACCAAGATGACTTTAGTATGAGAAAGTGAGCGGAGAGTTTAATATGGATGGATCTGAAAGAGTTTTTACGAACTTTTTGTTTTGTTTTTACTTTATTTTATACATCGGGCAACTGGTATCACTTACAAACTCCCACAGAGAGTCTTTGCTGCTGCTGTGGTTACAAGCCACTCACAGGCAGAAGTCTGAACGACTTCTGCCACCTTTATGTTCTTCCAGTTTCCTTCTTTTTCTCCTATAGCCTCTGCCTGTCTGCAGAGCTCTGGAAAGACGGTATCCCCGGCCCCACCCTGCTGGTGGAAAATTCCTGGAAACCATCAATCAGAAGGAGTTGCCTTTAGCAACCAACAACAAACCTGCCCGAGTTCACCGCGGGGATGGAGAGTACGTGGTTATTACTGTGTCGATGTTCAGCTGGCAGAATTCCTGGCACCGGGAAGGCTTAACCTGTAGGAGCTTTCGGAGGGCAAGTATTAAGTGATGTCTGCAGGGTGTGATCAGAGGCTCTTCCAGCCTGGCTGCACCCCAGTCACTGTCACTGAGAGCAGGAAGAGATCCTGAGCCAGTTTGGAAAGAAAGGAGTCCTTGCAGCCCTCAGCAAGGCTTGAAAAATCTTCAAGGGTGGAAATGTCCCAGTCAGCCTTTCTAATAGCCTGGATTATAGTATATTTTAATGTTCTTATTGCCGACTTGTTATGTAAAACCTTAAACACCTTGTCAGAGGAAGATATGTGTATCTATTAAAAGACATAGGTGTGAGTCCTCTCTCTATATTTTTATATTGAAAAAACATATCTGCCTGTGGATATTTTACCCAGGCACCCACAGGTGTGCAGTACTGTCTCCAGGCTCACCTGGGAACACCTCCCATCCCTTCCCAGCACAAAGAAATGAGACAGCACGAGCTGCAAGGGTATGGAAGAGGGATGCACAAACAGAATTACAGTCATTTGTAAGCCTTATCCAGGGACCAGGTGCTGCCTTCCACAGAGAGGGGCTTTAAAAAGTGCAGCAGCCTCTGAGGGTGGATGTCAGCACAGGGGTTATGGATCCTGACCCTCCCAACTAAAAATGATTCCCTAGGTCAGGGCAGTGTGGGTTTCAGCAGCTGTTCCCATGCTAATACCTGTGCCCTTGGGAACAGGAGGTGGAGAGGAAAAGGAAGGAACACATGAACATGCACTTAAAAATCAGCTCAGGTTTCAAGGGGGAAAAAGCCAAAGAGGAAAATTTCCTTATTCCTCTCCTCCCCTAAGCCCCAGATGTGGGGAAGAAGCCTGATGTGGTGTTGGATTGAGGCAGAGTTGTTGTTGTGCAGATCCCAGGATCTCTGCTCACCCTGCCTTTGGGGAAATTCAGTAATTTCAACACCATCTCTGGGATTTTCCAGAGAGCACAATCTCCCAGTTAGTCCCTCATTCAGCCTGTTCTCCCAGTGCTCTTTGGAAAGAATCGAGGCATTTTCAGAGAAGTCAGAGGGCATCACTGGCCTGGCTCGACATTTACACTGGTGTTTTTATCAGAAGACAGGGGAATGGCTTTCAATGCTGGTAAACCTCAACACAGTGAATTTTGTTTTCTCCTCGAGAGTTTTAGAGCTCACTTCCTCAGACCTATTCACAATCTAAAAATAACTCTCTTTTCATCAATTCATTAACAAACCCCTATTGCAGTGCACTGCACCTTGTTATTGATGTTCTTAGTGATATAAATAGCTGCCTTACCACTTCTGCTGGACAATCAAATGCCAGAGCATATATTTATTTCCTGATAGAGCAATCAATTTTTAATTTTCCCCCTCTCTTTTTGCAGCTGTCTAAAAGCTACAGGAATGCCTGAAGTCAGAGGAACTGCTGCCTACCAGAACAGATTCTGCTCCCTGAGTATCTGGTCTATTCTTTGGTAAGTCTGGGCACCTGAACACAGCTGGGGCCACAAAGGCAAAAGTGGAAGAAACTAAAATATCCAGTTTTTGCATTCTTTGGACTTCCTGGTGATAGGGTGGAGAATTTTTATTTTAAGTTGGATTCACTGTGAAGTGAATGCATGCAGTAAATTTCCCAGCAGATAAAGGGAGAAATATTGAACAATATTACCCTTAATTAGCATTAGATGAACATTTTCTTCATCAAGCCCAGACTTTCACTCTGCTGGGATAGGTGAGAAGGCACTCCTTGCTTTGAAGAATTTAAGGCCTAAAGAAACCAGAGAGTTTTCAAAGTCAAGCACAGTCCTCTTTTCACAGACAGATAAATTTGACCTGCAGAAATCCTGTGTCCTTCTGCACAAGATCACTCCTTTTTCCATAGTTTCCTTTAAAAATAATTAGCTTTGCTAATTAGAAGCATTGTACACATGATCTTTTCTTTGCCAAGTGTGTTCCTTAATGTGCCAGTTAAAATAATTCAGTTACCTTTGGCCCTCTCGGTTTATTTAGAGACCTCAAAATACCTCAGCATACACACAGCAATAACTGATAAGGGAATGAAATTATAAACAATCCTAATTTGTATTATGCTGGGTACACCAAAAAGCTGCTTTTCCATAATCTGCTTATTGCCTTTGTAATCCTCACAACAAGACCTCTGAAAATCTCCCTAGAGCATAAAGATAGAAAAGAGTCAAATGGGGAAGGGGCAAGGGGAAACAGGTTTAATAATTGAGGAAAATCTCATTTGAGCAAAGGCTAATTAAGGAGCCGACAAAGCTTCATCTGGATCTGTGTAAAGGCTCCAAACATGGCTGGAAGGGAGGAACACTGTGGTGCCTGTCAGATGTAGATTATCCGTCTGGATTAGATCTAGGAAAAACCTGAGCCTAGGATGGAGGGGCTTTGCTGTAAAAGGGATACAAGGAAGCAGGCAGAGCTAAAGCAACTTTAAACCTTCAATTCAGCAAATACCAATTTCCTGTTCGATTGCCCTAGTGCTGAGAATTCGTGTTTCCAGCAGAAGCAAATGTGGTTTTACTTTATGTGGGGCGACTTTGTCCCTAAAACAGAACCTGTCTGTGGGGACAGCCCTCTTGCCGTGCCATGGGTAAATTCAGCCATTTCAGCTCTTTTTACCAGAGCTTTGAGCTGCACCAACCTCTGTGAGTTGACACTGGCCATGTTTGGGACAGCCCACTTTCTTTGCTGGTTTCTCCCATATTTCTGTGCCTCTCAGTCCTTGGGACAGAGACTAGAAAGAGTTCCTGTTAGCCCTCTGAGTGCCAGTGTGGTAGATGAACATACAATGCACAGACAAATGCTAGACTTTAAGAGAAGTATAATCCATACCTGTGACTTGCACTCAGATAGGTTTAAATGTATTTGAGCTGATTCTTTTTTTTATTTTGGGGTGCATTCCTTGCTCAGTACTATTTGCTCCCTGTAGTAAATCCACACCCAACAGGGATGAAGGAAAGAAAACCAACCACAAGAGACAACCCACAGCACAAAAGTGACTGAGGCCAGTCCTAGGGATAAGTAAGTTCTGGGAAATTTAATGCTCCTGGGCAGGCTCTGGGGATCTTATAGACCCTGCTGACCTGGTAGACCTTGTAGTAGGTCCTTGGGGGCAGTGCTGGTGCTTCTTTTGCTCCCTCCTCTTGAAAGAGTTTGCAAGTAAAGGCCTTGTGATGAAGGAAACATCTTTTTTTTAGTGCAGTCTCCCTGAAAGCAGAGCACAGTTTTTTTCAGCTTTGTAATTCGAAAGTATTTTAATTCTGTAATGGCATTTATTCTTCAGGCTGTGAATTGACCATAAATAGTTCTCAGCAAGAATTTGCTGTTGGGACTGTGGTATTTATTAGAGACAAGTCAGATAAAGCACCTCAGGCTAGACTGCAGCCCTTTTGGTCTCTGTTGATGGCAGTGAGGAGGCTGGGAGGACACGAGGAGATGTCCCCACCCCAAAACACATCACAGCTTTCCACACTGCTTCCTCACTGCCTTGACAGCATGGCAGGGCTGGGAGAAGGAGAAGGAAGGACTTGGGCACAGAGCAGACTGTAAACCTGCACCCCAGGAAGGCTGACAGCTTTAGGGACTTTGGAGACACACACCAATGGAGCTCAGCATATTGCACAACCCCGGAATAAATGCATAAAATAGTCACAGTCACTGCTTCAAGGCACCCATATTTACAGGCATCCAAAAATAATGGTGATTAAAGAAAACTGCCTTGAGTTGAGACAGTGTTCAACGTTGTTGTGCACGCACCATGGATGAGAGAGCCTTCAGTTCTTGGAATTCAGTGGCCAAACAGTTCTTTGCAGCATTTTGAAGTTAATAATGTTCTTCATCCTCAAAGCAGGCATACTTGATTTTGCTGTACAATCATTTTGCCACCTGCATGCACTAACTCATCTTTACCCAGTCCCACCAGTGGGATCAGTCTTTGGTGACAGGAATAGTGTGGTACATGTCACCACCTTTCACATCAAGAAAGGCACAGATCCCAGCATCACTCCAGGCAAATCTGCCCTCTCGGATTTGAGTTTCCCATATATTTTATTAAACATTTACAGTGAGCATAACCTCACAGAAGAAGCCATAGCACAGCAGATGAGAAAACAGCTGAACTATTTGTCTCCAGGGACCAAATCCTAAGACACTTTGCAGGCAGCTATTGGCTCAAAGATTGATGCAGCACGATAAAAGTTTCCCTGTACAGGATAATTTTATTGGAAGCAAAGCAGCCCAAGAGCCAACTCATCCACCAGTAATGTTGTCATTTTTTTGTTACTAGGAGAAAATATATCCCAGTGATTACCAGTGTGAGTGTCTTGTGCTTATTAAAAATAAATCCCATTCTTTCTGGTCTAGTCGAGAACTTTCTGAAATTCTTCTGCTGCAAAAGGGTGACTGATGTGGGATGCAGAATATTCCTATTTTTAGTCTTGTAGCTATACTTGCCAATCTTTGAAGAGCATTGATACAAACCAGAAACAGCTGGATCTTCTGTCAGCAAAATGAGAAAGTAGGTGGTGTGTAGTCATTGAATTAAGGAGCTTCATTGCTGCCCATAATCACTGATTGCATATTATCTAATGGCAGAAGAAGAGATATTGTTAACATCTGACAGTTTCAATTTCAAGTATTTTTAGGAGTTGCATCAATTGAAGCACTGATTAGACAGAAGTGGACCGAAACCATCAGTTGATTGCTTTTAGATGTTACAATCTATTTTTAAAATGAATGAAAACAAATCTATAAATTTATTCAACTGTAATTTCAGTCTGCTGGTGGGTTGTGATCTTGCTCTGTTTTGCAAACACCAAAGGGAACTGATTTATGTCAGATGACCAACTCCCTTTTCTCCTCTGTATAAATAGTTCCTGTAGCTGATTTCTGCTGGGAAAAACATATATCTTTTCTTTCTGTTCTGTATGTAGATACAGTTTAGAGCAATTAGCTGCATTTAAGATACTTCAGATTATTGTCTATTCTCCTGACAGGTCAAGAAAAGTAGCCCAGCAAGCTCTGTTTTGAAAGAGACATTGTGAACATGTCCAAAGCAGTGTCTACAGCTGGGTTCAAGTGCTGCATTTCCAAGGTCTTTCTCTGGGAAGGAAATGATGATTGATACTAATGCCTGTACACATTAATCAAAATGGGTATTTTCTTGACTGCCTATTCAAACAACACCTCTGACACCGTTCCCAGTCAGCATCCCCAAGGCTCACAGCAGATGTTTGTTTGATGGCCTCTCATCTCCACTGTTGTTTAGAAAGTCCATTTGGAAGTAATAGCTCTATTTGCAACCACAGAAAGCCAAGGCAACATTATCAAAATCACTTACCCTGGGCAATCCAAATGAAAGCCCTGAAGGGGGAGGGATATGTTACCACCACATCCATTAGAACTATTTTGGGAAAGTGCTAGGAAATAAATGTGTTTGTATTCTGAAGATCCCTTTGTCTCTCCTTCCCAAAGCTGCTGATATATTTTCAGTGCTGCTGGGTGTCCAGACAGGCACTGGATGTTCTTAGTGTTGTATAGTTGTAGCTGCTGCTGTGGTGTTTCATTCAGTAAGGCTACTTTGGTGTGTTGGAATAGGAAAATGGTTTAAAATGTCATGTTGGTCTGGTTTTAATGGTCTGTTAAGATAACCCCAGGTTCCTCAATCTTTTCAGGCTGTCTGAACCTGTGCCTGAAACTGAAGCTAGTGAGAACTGTTTGAATAAATATTTAGTAAACAGGGGACTGGCATGTTTTCCTTGACCATCCTGAAGAAAGATTTTAGGTACCAGAGGCTCTCCATTTGATTTAATGTCTGAGTCACTGGCTCAAGCGAAATAGTCATTTAACCTTGACACAGCTCAGTTTAAACTTGCCTGTGTAAGTGAGAGAAAAATGGTTCAGTGGGGGATGTTAATGTGCTTTCAACACAACCTGACCTTGTCTCCACCTGTGTGACCTGTGAAAGTCAGGATGCTGTCGGCTGGACCACAACTTCAGCATAGCTGTGCTATCAAGAAAGAGCTGATCCATAACAGCATTTGGCTCTTAAATGCTGCCTTTCAGCCAAAGTGTTTCTCTATGACCAATAAGATTCATTAGGGTTAGTCAAAGATTTACTTTCCTATTGTTTTTGATCCTTTCTTCCACAAAAGTAAATAAGCTTTTAGGGAAGGAAGATAGTTTTTATTTTTCCCTTGGACTTCATTGAAAAGCTTTGGATTTTCCGTGCCAAAAATGAGAAATAATAATAATAAAAAAAATCTGGCTTGTGTGATTTTTTATTACAAACGGCCCAAACATTTATACAAAAATAGGCATTTTCTTGCAAACAGCATCTGTTCTACCCAAGGTTTCTTTTAGGCTTCATAAGCTTTCAGGGCATCTCTAATTTTTATTTCTGCCGTATCAAGAGGACATCTGGGGCTCAAACAAATGAGGTCTGGTGGCAGAGCCCCAAAGTGTCCTGTTCCTTGACATCCACTCTCATGACTGAGCCTCTGCAGGAAGAATGACATTCATCAGTGCTCCTAAGACAGCTCCAATATTGGGAATAGTCTTTATCCTTGGAATAGAGAACCAGCCTGGTAATGGTATATCTGCAGAAAAGTGCTGATGCTCTTTGGTTTTAAACATCCCCTGGAAAGCCTCTGCTTCAGGCCAAGCTGTTGAGACTGTGAGGAATATAATTTATTATTTACCATATGTCTTTCTTCTGCTGCTGTCTCCTGAACACTTCCTTTAAGAAGGGATGCTGAGGAGAAGGAAATGTAAATTATGTTACTGAGGCCTTCCTGTCCCCCATCAGAGAAATGGCACTTGGCAATCAGAGTTCTTTTAACACATACAGTCACTGAGCATTTTAAATTGCTGTTGGGCTTAACTGGATCATGCTCCAGGATCTGTGTAAACATTAGACCCTATCTGCCTCTTGTATAAATTTCCTCTTTGGGGGGCACCAGGAAGGGTCTATTTTCATACTCTCTCCTGCTGTTTTACCCACCCTGGGTTTTCCATGAAAGTGCATTTTGTGCTTTGAGGTGATTTATTGCTGTGGCTTCCTCAGCCTCATTTGAATCAGGATTTAAATAATTGGATTTCCAATATTTTCCTCCTATTTGCACTGCTGTTATATGCAAGCAGCTTTTGTAGGACATAGGGCCTGTCATAGCTAGGAAAAAACCATATTTTGAGTATGATAATCTGTAATTTATCAGGTAGTGTTAATTTACAAGGATTACAGGTTTTGAATTGTTGCTGGTTAGTGAAAAGATCTGGGGAAAGATGAGTGCTACATCTGTTCTTAATGTGTGTGTTTTTAGTGTGACTTGCCAGCAAGCTGTGCCAGCTCATTATTGTACATAATGTGATATATACAAGGTAATATATATACCTTAATACTTTTGCCTCAGGAATATTGACTAAAGACTTCCCTTTCTCTTTGACTGGTAATCTCTACATGTATTTTCTGCAGGTTCCAAGGCTTGTTATTCTGCCTCTTCCTAATTTATTGAACCAATGTAAGCTTCAAGTGTCTGTACCAGGTTATGGATGAATTTCATTAAAAATTGCAAGGATAAGTTTAATTTGATCTGATCAGTGGGAGACCAGGTGGCACAGCAGAAAATGTATTGCAGGGATTTGCATGAGTATATGGGAGTCACAGAATCATGTTCTGTGCCCAGATTTGAGGCTGTTTTTACCTGGGGAGGTGGGACCTTAAGAAGAAATGTGAGGAACCAGGTCCCACAGTGTTGTTAGGAACTGGGAAGGTGCTTGGGTCCCAGAGGAGAGGTCACAGGCCAGAGGTGGGTTCAGGGTGCCCTGCTGGAACATGAGCAGACAGGAGCAGGTCAGGTAGGGCTGGCACTACTCCTGCAACAAAAGCCAGTGATGGTCCAAGCAGAGTTTCCTGGAGCAATTGTCTGGTTGCAACAGTCCATTCCACCAGAAAACACCAAGCTGCTTTCAGGAAAGTGTGTTTCAATCCCTTAACTCCTTCAGAAAATGGCTTCTTTAGCTAATTTTAGCTTCCTATTTGGTTTAGGCTTTGAAGTTTGGGCATGTTCCTTTTCTCTTAGGAAATGTCTGCGAAGGTATCCACAAACTTTATCATCCCCCTGTGCATTCTCAGCCTATTTAAATGGATTGGAGAAAAGAAAAAAAAAAGTAACAATTTAGTAATCCTGGAGGTGTCTTGAGAGACTAATCTGGACTGCAGTCATCCATCCTCCCTTGCTGTTGAATTAACTCACTGTGTGTACCCAGTGCATGTAGCAAATAATGAGAGCTCATGCTGAATTCACAAACAATTGCAGAGAAGCCTCCAGGTTGTTCCCAGTGCCAATGTACATCATGCCAGGGAATGTTCTGTGGTGTAATTGTACATCACAGGCCTTCCCTGTAGGACCACTGTGCCTGCCTCTACTCTGTTTCCTTTAAAAATACAAACCATGGATTCATGTTTTTGTAGCATAGCAGGCACTCCTCCCTGGGTCTTGGAAACGCAAGAGCTGGAAGTGAACGCTGGTGTAAGAGACACACAGCCTCCAAAAATAATTTTCCTGTACATTTGGGCTCTCACTATTGCAATGACGAGATCCTAGGCTTTCTTTTCTTCTTTTTTTTTTTTTTTTTTGGACACATTTCCCTGAGGAGTTGTGAGCCCTGGGAAGACCTGAATAGCTCAGGAAATGCAGAGCTTGGTGTGCTCTCAGAGCCTGGGCTCAACCTTTGCAGCTGGTTCTGTGAGGACAGGCTGGGCAAGAGCAGGGGGTTGTGAGCCTTGAGCAATGCCTGCTGTTATTGTGAAGTTAAATGTAGTTAAATGAAGTTAATTTTTTTTTTTTTTTAGGTTTAGGAGTGTGTTTTGTTTGTTTATTTTGGTTTGGGTTTTTTTCTCTCTTTCTTTTCAATGGCAATAGATTATCTATTTGTTTGCCTCATCTGGAAGTCATTTATAATGATCAGTGTCAATATTTATGATGAAATAAAGCACTCTAAAATATGTTTTTGCTGAGACTATTTTTCACCTGGCATTAATTCACTGAGTGCATAATACAGTCAGATGTGTTAGCCAAGAATAAACCCAGGCCCTAGTGTAGGGCTAAGGATGTTTAATGTATCTTGACAGTCATTAAATAGTTGGTAAAGGACTAGCAATGAATTCATTATTCTCCTTATGAATCAATTCCTATTTATAGCAAACTATCAAAAATTCCATATTATAATATGGAGATTGAGATCATACATAATGGTTCTTTCACCAGAGGCAGCCATGAAAGGACTGGTGAGACTAGAACAAATTACAGTTAATGATAGACTCTTTCTCAGAGAATTAAACACTTTAATTGGTCAATCAGGTTGGGCATTTGAGAAAGGAAGACTTGCAATTATGTGAAAGCCTGCCTGCTGTACTTTGGCAGCCTTACGGGCCCCTGGCAGTTTTTCATCAGGATTTAGATTTGTCATCATGTTCTAATCCTCACAGCTACACCTCGCCAAGAATGAAAGCTGCTTCTTGGCCCCGTGGGGTTTTGGGGTTCCTTTGAAGGGACAAAGCTGGTAGATCAAGATTTTGTTATTGATGCACTGCTGTCTTGGGATACAATTCATTCTCGACTTCTGCGCATCAGCTGGAGTGCCTTTTGGAGGCTTAAGTGAGGTGTGATACCCAGACTTTCCTGCTTAAGGGTGAATTTCACCTTCTCTGCAAATACATGAGGCAGTGGCATCAGTTCCTTGGGAGTTTTGCTGCAGTACTGAAGTCAGGGATGTCAGGGTGGCAGCACTTGCTGGCCATGCTTGAAGACGTAGGTTTTGTTCTATATTCTTATTTTTCAGGTGTGAGTAAGCTTGCATCTTGCATCTAATTCACAGGAGATCACTGAGCATTAGCTGAAGACCCAGTATGTGCAGCAAAATCCATTACATGTATGCCTGGGGAAAACCTTTCTTCACTCTATCTCTGCTGGCCTCCAGTTAAACATCAAGATAACTCCATGTAGTGTTCTGCCTTGCAAGTTTAGTTTGTCATTTGTTCAGGGAGGGGTTTCTCTCTCAGTCTGTGTTCAACCAGTCTGCTCTCTGCACTGCCCTGGTTCTCTAGGCTTTGAGGTGCTGATGTTGTGTTGTGACAGCTTTTAAGGGGCTGTGTCACAGCATCTGTAACAAAGCAGCATTGTGCATGTTTCTGGGTGTCCCACAGGAATGAATGAGCTGAGCAGCTGTTCTACATCAGAGGAAGCTCTGCCTTCTCTCCTCTATATGCAGCATATTAGAAGTGAGGTAGGGTTTTGTTCAAAGCAGAACAAGGCTCCACCTTGCAGCAGGGAGTAGTTCTTCCTTGATGGCTGTGGGGAGCATGATGTGCTTTGGCCCTGGCTGTTCAATGATTGCACCACACCAGTGAAAGGTCATGTTGCAGGCTGTGTGCTGTGCTTGTTCAGAGCTTTTGAAGTACAAGGGAGACTTAGCTTTTCCCCACATGGGAAGGAAGAGCAGGAGAGGGTTGCCTTGGGACACCACAGAAGCCTCTGTGCTGAGCTGAGCAGCCTCATCCTTCGTTGGGGGTCACAGCCCAGTCTGCAGCTCTGCATTAGGGGACATAGAGCTGCAAGGCTGCAGAAAAGTGATGCAGTGGAATATAAAACTCTGCAGCTTAGATCATTTGGATGTCAGGAGAGAAAGAGGAGCTGGACCTTACACCCCAGCAGTCACAGAGACTGGCCATGGCACGGCTGGGGCCGAGGCGCTGTGAAGGCAGCAGGTGTTGTGCTGGTAGCTTAACTTTGCTACCTTATCCTCTGGGATTGATGGGTGGCCACACACCCTCACCTTCCCCAGGCAGATGAGTCCTTCACCCAGCACTCAAATCATTTAAAAAATGAGGTGTTTGTGGGTCCTGACAAAAAGCAGCTACTGGTGGCCAGCGGAGAAAAGCCATCAGCAGCCACAACCAAACACTGGAGAAAACCTGGACCAAAGCAGCTTTGTTCTCTGCTGCCTTTTACAGAGGATAACCCACTGTTTCCTACAGACTGGCCTTTCTTTCTGGCCCCTACAGAGAAGTCTTCTTTCAGCTAAGCAGAGCAATGCTGAGGGCAGGTCCTGCCCAAGCCATGCCAGGGCCCTGAGGATGGCACACCCTGAGGTGATAAATGTGACTGTGGCATGGCTGCAGTCACAGGGGGTGAGGGGGACTTCTTGTAGGGGATAAACAGGGGTCCCTACATGAGAGAAATCCCAGCCCATCACTGGATAAAGCTGGATTTTGTGCCTACACAGGGTGGAGGAGCAATGAAGGCATCACAGCCTCTCTCGGGGCAGCTAGTGGGAAACCTGTGGAAGCTGAAGGGGATGCTGCTCCCCTCCATGCTGCTGGGTTTCTCCAGGAGAAGAGCATAGGCAGCAAAATAAGGAGATCATGATGCCTTGAAGAAGCTAAGAAATCAACCTCGTCAGTGCTGAAACAGAACAAGAACCACTGGCCAGCTGAAGAGCCCTGTGCCAGCCCTTACCCACACCCTGAGCCAGCCATGCTGCCCTTAAAATCCACCTGGTGTCAGGGTGCCAACCAGTCTGGCTCTCCTGAAGAAGAAACGAGCCTCCTCTGCCTCCTCCCAGAGGGCAATTACAGCTGCCCCCTGTCCCTGGAGCCCGCTTTCCCAGTGGGAAATGCAGGCAGCAGCCTGGCAGTGCAAACAAGCAGTGGGCAGCAGGGCTGTGCCATTGCTCCTGTGTGAGCCTCTGCTTTGCTCCAGCCTTTAATTCCAGTCCCTTTGGGAGCTCAGGTTTGCTTAGGAACGAGAGAGTTTGTTGGAACTCGCCACGGCTTATTCGCCGAACGCATTCCAAATATTATTAAATTAAACCTAAATGCTTTGGAAATACAAATGCCAGCCAGTGTTTTTATCTCTCCTGTGTTGCTTAGGCACACAGAAGAGGGGAGCTGGCTCACAGTAGGGTTCTCAGGAGTGCCCAAGCTTTTAGTGTTCAGGCATTTAATACCCATAACCACACTTCTCATATTCAGCTGATAAATTGGCCCTGCACCAGGGGAGCCCATGTTTATCCAAAATATCCCAGCCTTGCTCATTATTGTGACAAATCCATGTTCCAGGCCTGCTGCCAGCTTGAAAGACTGGGTTCCTGATCAGCAAACTTTGACAACGACCAATTCAATATAGCTTGCTATATTAGATGAATGAGCCCCAGGGAGATGAAAAGCCAGCAGAACTTCTGTGAACAATTAGGAAAAACTGCTGCCTTTATGTTCCATTTGCATGAGCAAAAGCTTTTAGATGGCCCTTCACCTTCTTCCTCCACAAGAGGTGCATGTCACCTCATAACTCTGACCTTTTGGATTTGCCTGTCAGGAATGTGTCACTGCTGCACCTTAGGAGATGTTTGAGAAATCCTCAATTTTTTCCCCTGTAAAACACAAATACTTCTGTGCGCTTTAAAAAGCAAATTATTTCTTGAACTCTTCTATGTCTTCAGAAAGTACAGGAGCATCCACAAGGTCGTGCTGGTTTCAGTTTCATGCTGTGCTAGAAAATGGAGGGGTGTCCAGGTGAATTGTTTTCAGAGGCCTCACGTGTTTTGAACTTGTTCTCCTCATTGTATTTGTCTCTTCTCATCCTTTTTTGCTGTTAGCTCACTGTTTTTCCTGCCCAGCTGGAAGCAGTTCCCCACAGATGTCCATTGCCATGCAATGATCCTGGTAAAGGAAAAGTTATATTGTCTTCTTCTTCCCCACTGTGGCAATCAGGAAGTTTGGCAGATGATGTTTCCTGACAGGAAGCTGATGCAGGGCATAGGAATCTCTGTTATCTCAAAAAAAAAATCACCAAGCCATGCAATTTAACATGAAACTACTTTGGTGTGCTTAACTCCAATTGTTATTCATAGCTTGGTCTCACATTTGCGTTGTTATCTAGGAATGGAATTGTCACATCTCTCAATTGTCCCGTGTAAGATTTGTGATTGCCTTGCAAGCTGGAGAGTCAATTTAAATTGGAGGCCCCAGTTAATAATGTACAAGATAATCAGTTTCACATGGCTGTTCTCAGAGATATTAAGGGAAGTATCAAAGAAATACAAATATCATGTGACATGATTAGTGTCATACAGAGGGATTTGGGATCAACACAGTGTCTTTAGTATCTACCTGGTCATTATTACTATGATTCCCTGGCTTAATTACATTTACACCTGCAAGATTACAAGATAATTATACTTGAATTTATTGCAGGAATTGCATGGTTTGTTAACAACAGACAAGTAGAGTATAATTGGCAAACACGACATGGTTATTTGTGCAACATCTGAGAGCATGTATTATTACTTCAAAGATCTAAGATTGTTTTGTGAGAGGCAAGCATGAACCTCAGCCAGTTTAGCACCTGGTAATAGGAAAGCAAAGCACCAAGGAAAAAGCTGCATCGTAAAGCAACCTGGCAGTTCTCCAGGGCTGGAAGCAAAATCTTAAAAATTAGGGTTTAGAAATGCAGCAATTTTCTACACCTTATTTCCCTTTCTATTTGTGATTTTTTTTTTTCTTTTCTGGGCTGGGATGCCAACAAGAATTTTTACCTTTTGTGTATATTGTAGGTTTGACTAAAAAGTGTCTTCTGTGATTGCAGCTAGCTGGCCTTTGACGACCTGAGCAGTTTCCATATGAAACAGAAGGATGTAAATCTGGCCACCTTATTCTTTGAGTTGGGGGAAGATAACACATTCTGATGGATAAGGCCCAGGGCAGAACATACTTGCATGGTTTTTTTCTGCCCTGCTCCTCGAGGTATTGCCTTTTGCCTCCACAGACAGATGCTCTCTCTCTGCTGAGAGCCTGCCTAGCACACTGGCTCTCCAAGCTCAGTGAAGCCTTCTGGGCACAGGCAAAGCCTGGAAAGGTTAATAAAGATGCAGTGGGAACCCAGTCGGTGATGGGGATGTTTTTCTCAGTTAATTGGCAGTAGCAGTGAACCATGTACCCCAGGGCTGCATCCTGCAGACACTGACCAGGCAGGTTTTGCTCCAGAGTCAGGGGGCATTTGGTCTGAGTGACACGTGAAGGATTCAGCTCAGCTCCTGTAGAATCAACAGCACTGCTGTGGTACAAAAATGTCACTCATGTGAGACTCCAGCCGTGACCTGGGCTGGGGCACCAGCAGTTTTGTCTAGGGGTTGCCTTATACTTACTGTGCTTTTCTAGGTAAATATGAAAGTCTCGCACCATGGCTTTTTGTTCCTTGCATACTTATTAAAAAAAAATAGAAAAGCAAAAGCCTCTTGAAACTCATAAGCCTTTTCCTTGCCAACAAGTCGTCTAGAGTTGCCTCCAGGTTTGCTGAATGTCCTGGGACTTGAAGAACATCGAGCAGGATGTTGAAGTATCCAGTATCAGCATAACCCTGGGCATTTCTACACATCCTGAGCTTTCAGTAGACATCAGGTGTGAATATTCCCTGGTGCTTCTGTGCCATAACAGCAATCTCACTGTGTGATGGCACTATGCAACATTTGGAAAGAATTGTTTTCACAATGGCGATGTTTCATTTCACCTGGAAACCTTGAAGGAGTTTCAAATGTATTTAAGCTTTGTGGCTAGGCACTGAGTGGATGAGTGGTTATACCTCCTACCAAGAGTACTGGAGGGTAGGGGTACCAGGAAAATGAAGAATTTAGTTTGGTACACTGTTAAGAATAACAAAAATGAAGAATTCTGAATTCTTTGCTGTGCAAGAACAAGGCTAGAAACAAATTCTCCTACAGCAGAACTCAGTGGAAGACAAATTATGATTATCTATTACAAAGCAGAGAGGTTTTTTTTCCAGAAATGTTTGAAAAAAACAGTTGACTTCTGAGAAAAATGTCTCCAAATTTGAAAACATTTTCTTTTCCCCTTCGGGAATAATAAGGATTTAAACAAACCCTACCAAGTGAACTATACTTGCCTCTGTAGCACCTTCAGAATTTGAATAATTCCTTTGGTTGGATATTTTACATAGCAATGGGCACGTTATGTGACACAGCTGTCTTTTTATAGTGTGTATTCAACCATGTCACTGAAATTGGGAAAAATCTTGGGCCAAAATCTGTGATCCTCAGGCTAATATTTTACATAGTTTTTTTTTTTTTTTTCCTTTAATTCCCAAAGTTTCCATTCGTTAAAATTAAAATGAAACAAGCAGCAGATTTTAATCCTCAGTGACAATGTGTAACTTGTTTATACTGCGATTGTCTCTCTGCTGCTCACCAAAAGAAGAGCTGGAGTCTGGTAAGAGAGGACTCAGTCCTTGCTGAATTGAGGTTCGGTGTAACTACATTTCTTCGGAAATTTAGACTGGGGCTGCCACCCTGCAGCAAGTAGTTTGCTTGCCAGAAGTTGAGCCAGGAAGTCAAAAGGCTCCTCCAGAGTCCCTGCAGGGGCTCTACCCCCAGCACCGGTTCCAGAGAGCAGGAAAACAATGGCTCATGATCCTTACAGAGCAGAGGAGCAGGGACTTCAGAGGAGCAGGGACTTCGCAAACAGCGATTTTCCTCACAGCCAAGTGAGTGCTTCCAGAAACAAAGAAGGGAGGATCTAAGTCTGTTTGCACTCACTTTGTTTTCTTTTACTCTTCGTCTCGAGTCAAACTGGTGCATTTTAACAGAGCGGCAAGGACTGCTGCTTTTGCGGCGCATTTATTCTACAAATCATCGAAACTAACCTGCAGGCTAACCGAGCTGCTAAAGGCTCACTGAGGGGTGGGCTGGGCTGGAAAGCCTTGCTGAGTGACACCCTGCTTTCACCGACACGGGATGCAAAAGGGATGCAGTGAGGTGACAGAGAGCTGCTTGCCCTGCCCCTTGCCACCACGACAGACCCAAACTGCGGTATCTGAAAGATGAAGCAACACTGGTCACACAAAATTTCAGTGCTTGCTCCACTCCCAACTCCCAATGCTAGTAACTGGTGCTTTTACATTATTCATCAGAGTTGATTCCTTAAAAAAACCCCAACCAACCAAACCACAAAACCCCCACAAACTCCAAATCACACACACGAACAAAACCAACATCAGTTTATTTCTCCTAATCCCCCTCCCCAAACATCAAGGCCAAGAAATTACAGGACGTAGTACTGCGACTCCAGTACCAGGTGGAAATGCAAAGAGATGATTGCTTACAGATCCAAAAAGTAAAAAGTCCTCGTCCTAAAACCAGGCATCTCCAGTGCCTCCTGATCATGCTGGTGTTGCCACAGAGCTGACTTTGCTTCAAAAGCAGCTGAGCACAGACTAATGGAACTGAACTGCTGCAATGGTGCTGGAGTGTTCAAATGGCCACACTCTCAAATGCTGAGCTACAAGACACTCTCCACAGCGCACAATTTCACTTCATAATTTTTGTCAGCTGCATCTCTGCACTCCCAGGTCTTGCTAAGCCATCTTTGGTGCTGATGGCCCAAAGTCAGCTGTTGTGCATAATTGCTGAACAGCCTCACCTGTTGAGGCACCTGGTAGAGGTTAAATTTCTCTCCCTTGCAGAGGACCAGGTAGTCTTGCCCTTGAGGTGGAGAGAGCTGGAGGAGTTTTTTTCTGGTCCTGGAGGCTGGTTGTGAGGTGAAACCGCTGTTCTTTTTGGCTGTTTTCTCTGTGAGTATGTTGCACTTTAATGACACTACTGATCTAAGATGTGGGATGGTTTTGCCTGAGTGTAAAGCTGCTCTTACTTTGTGCATTTATTTGCAGAGGTGTATTGAGTAGGTGCTGTTGTGTCGGAGGGCATGTGCTGACACCCCTTTGTTCACGGGTGACTTGTTACAGATCCTTTACAAGAAGAATTACATAAATAAACTTTGACTAAGTATCTTTTGAATAGCTATAGCTCAAAATGACATAGTATTTTATGTAGAATGTAGCTTTGCTTGGGGTGTATGTGCTCTCACTATAGGAAGGAGGAAAATTTTTGGGGCTGGGGGAGGTGTTGCTCTCTAAATCCAAGCCCTTTCATCCAAGGGCCCTTCTCTAACTATTTTTCTAGAGCTCTCAAAGAGCTAAGAAAGCTGTGGCTCCAGTGGCTGCCCTAGGTATGCAGCTCTGTTTCTGGTAAATTTAAACAAACTCTTTTACTTTGTACATTGCTGTCTGAAAGGAAGAAATTGAAGCCTCTGTTCTGAGGCTTTGATGTTCCTTCACTGCTAAATGTGCACTTAAAGAGCCTTAGCACTTTCTTCTGCTCAGGAGTGGGTTGTTTGTGGCTCTGTTTCTTTTGATAAATGGAGTGGCCCAATAGGAATGGACTTGCAGCATTAAATAGCTGTTGCTTAGGACCTGAAATCCACAGTATATGTATTTTTGGGCTGCTCTTAGCCTCATCCAGCAGGCTGAATGTCCATTAGCAAATTGGTTTGATCATTCTGTTCAGCTGCACTTGAAAGGAATCTTCTCTGTGTGCTCTCAGCCTCTCTGTGTTATCAGCTGGTGCCCCAGTGAGGGGGGTGATAAGAAACCTCCTTTTCTGGGAGCATATCTTCTGTTCTAACCACGTATAATATAGATTGACCTTTATGGCCAGCACACAGTATTACTTCCCTGGAGCCCACCTGCTGATGGGGGTAAAATAATGCTGGACTTAGAGCTGGTAAAGGGTGAAAATCCTTCTCTCACTCATTGATTCCAAATGTATCCAGGCCCCTGTATTTGTAGTGGGTTTGACTGCAGTGGTTGCTAAGGGAAGAGTGAGCGTTCGCTTTGAGGAAAATGAGAAAGCAAATTGTTTGAACAACCCGAAAGGCAGGCAGGAAAATCCAATGTATTATCACAGTGAATTCAGTCATTTAGTTTGGAAGGTGATGTGATGCTTAATTAGTGTTTGCTAAGAGTTTTAAAATTCTGTGAAGAAGTTACCTGAGATTTGTTGGGCCTGCTAATGGCCTTATGCTGTAAGCTTTCTGGGCTGGATTGTTATTTAAACTGAGTGCTAGAGCTGTTTCATTAAAGGGTCTGTCAGCACTTATGTTATTGGAAAGTGTTTTAATATTAGTTCTTGTTCCTGGTGAGCATGGTGGGAAGGCATTCACCTGGACTGATGACTTCCCACCCCACGGGACTGAGGGGTCTTTAAGCTCTTGTTAGTCCTGGAACTGCTTTTATCAGTCTGGTAAATGAGGAAAAACTTCTTCCCTACTGTGATTTTTGGTTGTGATCAGTTAATTTATGATAGCTGAGGCACAGGAGCTGAAGGTGGGGAGACGATGGGAGGGGATGAAGAGAGTTGAGATAATGTAGCATTGGCGTTTGGGGGTTTTTAAGAAAATGCACACAAGAATGAAATCCTGAGGTCGAGGGGAAGTGAAAGAGAAGTCCTTGGAATGTCACTAATTCAAGCTGCAAATACTATGACCAAAGCTGTGTACTTGGAAATATTTTAGTAGGAATGAGTATTGCCAGATTCAGGTCTTCCATGCTTCCTCCTGAAACCTCAGGGTTAACTTTTCCATTTAGTCTGCTTTTGTTTTTCTGATGAAACCACTAAAATAACAATTTGGCAAGAGAAATAATTCCTGTGCATTAATTCAAAAAGAACAAGCAAAGCATAAATTAGCATTTGTATTAGAGACACTCGAGAGAACGGTGCCAAAGTCACAAGACAAAAAGCCCTGTGTGTGTTTTGGTGGTCACCTTGCTGATCCATGAGACACTCTTGACACTGACAATGAAAGCCCAACAAAAGGAGAAGGAGTGGTTCTATGTTTAGGTTTCTGACTTTGCCCTCTGGAGACCTGAATATTTCCCTCCATGCTTTTATCCTTGGGCAAGCAAAAAGAGAGCACAGCTGGGAAGGGACAAGCCAATTGTGAGGCCATGAGTTCTCATTAGTAGGTGAATATTGATGACTTCTGCAAGAAATGAAGGTCGTGGAAAGCTGTGTTGACTCAAGTCCTCACACGAGTGTTTTGTAAGCTGTTTTTAAAGCACCATCGACACCTTGGGAGCAGTGGTGGCTTTGCTTTCCCCTTGTGCCTGGATATGAGGCATGGACTGACTTAGCCAGAGGACAACGTGTGTTCTTGTGCCCTGGATTTAGGATGTCTCTGTTTTCTGCCTAAAAGTCAGCTGTTCTTTGACTTGGGCGGTTGCAAGCTAAAATAATAGGATATTTGAATGCTCTGGTAATGGTTGTCACTGTGGTTCCTTGAGTGGAAAGACAAGAGGCTGCTGGGGAAGGAAATGTAAATATTTCTTAGGATCATCTTGTGTCAGGGGAGGCTTTTAATTTTAAAATGAGTTCATTTGCCTTTGAAGCTCACTCTGGCACAGCTGATGCACTCTTTCCTTTTATTTATTTTCATTTTTGTAGTCGTCCACTTTAGGAGACTCTCTATGGGAACAGTGCAGGAGTCAAGTCAGGAACTGCTTAGGGGATTTTGGGAGGTTTTTTGTGTGTGGTTTGTTTTGCATTAGAGAACACTTCAAATTGCACAAGGTGAGATGAGCTGAACTTGTTGATTAGGAAACCTGTTGTTTTCTAGTAAGGGGCAGATAGGAATTCTGTTCCTGTATGCATGTTGCAGAGGACCTGATGCAGAGTGAGAAGGTTCCAACCTCCCCTCAGAGGCACAGGACCTGTGCTAGTGCCAAAATCAGGAGCATTGACTTTAACTTCATGATCTGATTGGGGACAGCAAAGGCAGTGATGAGCATTTGCTGGGTTTAATACCTTACACAAACACAGGGATATTAAAAGTACATAGAATAAAGAAGCAGACAGGAGGTTACTGGAGTCTTCCTTTAGACAGGGGGTACCAGATGAGTCTCAGTGTTCCTCTCTGTTGTCTTGTCACTATAAACAGCCCTGGGAAGTCACTGGTTCAGCTCTTCTGGACACAGGACACCTTCCTTCTGCTCTTCCACATCCTCTGTGGTAAAACCCAGTGCTCATCAGTAACTGGTTTGGCTCCAGGTACCTTCAGGAGTAGAAACAATGAGACTACAACTACAGGCTGTGTGCAGAGTGGAGCAGCAGCACATCCAAAGGAAAGAGCTGATTGTTAATACTGTTAATGTTGCAATCTGCTAGATAAAATGGGATTGGTCTTTTGCAATACGCTGCGTGTGAAAATGGAACACAGAAAAAGGGAGGGAGTGGTTCCAATGGGTTTTTTTGTGATTGTTTATCCCCACTTCTGTTACGGACTTAGAGCTGGCTCTGGCAGGGCCAGAGGGTTTCTTCCCTCGTTAGTACAGGCCTGGTTCCATAAGGTGTTCCACTTGTGTGACCCTTTCTCCTCCCTCTCCACCCCTTTTGCATTTCCACAATACAACTCAAAAGCACCATTTTGTCCCTGGAGGGTGTTGTTCTACATGGAGGCAGAAGTATGGTTCTGAAGTGACAAAATCTGCTGCTTATGACCTGCTCAGGTGTTTCATCCTTTCCCAGTGGATGCATTCAGAGGAGTCAGGCTGGGGACTGCCTTCCACCTTGGAATGGGATAGTCAACAAGGATGTGGTTCCCTGGTGGGAGGTGCTCCAAATCCAAGGTGCCTCCTCTCTGTGGAGGAGGATAAAACCTTTTGAGAGGAGCAATGGGAAATGGAAGGTTCTCAATGACAGAAACAAAATTCCTTGAGAGGAAGAGCAGCCTGGTGCACTGGGACTGTGGCCATTAGCAGCAAGCCCAGTGGAGCACTGGCAAAGCAAACAGCAGGGCATGGCTGCTTTCACCATTCCTGCTGTCCTGAGGAGCAAAAACCTCTGGATGGCTGCCAGAACAAAGTTTTGGCACCTGCTCCAGGTTGACACGAAGTCCAGGCTGGTTTGCAGCTGGAGGTGGGGGGTGAGCAGGGCAGGGTGGGATTTGCTTATTTTCTGTCCTTTCATCAGTTGGTTTTCTTGGCTGTTCCTATGCATGTATAAACACTTCCTCCCTGTGTTCCCCTGCCTTTGTTGTTTCCCCTGGTGAATTGATGTTGCTGCTGTTATTGAATGATGATGGGGCTTTTTTTCCTCTTTATTTTCAAACATGAAGTGAGGTGAATTAATGTGTGGGTGGAAAATGCCACAGGCAAGAAATGTTGCTCTTGGCACGAAGGGGAAGATCTTTGCCAGTCTTCCTGAAGTCCTGTGCTGCTGGCTGGACTGTTCCTGTACCAAACAGAGATGGATACAGATAGAAGCATATTGTGTTTTGTGCATGAGGGCCATGGTCAGAGCTGAAGTTTGTTTTTTTTTAAAAAAACCCTGTATTTATTGCCTCTGCCCCTCATTCTTTCATGGCAGCACCTTGAGCTCTAGGTCTGGATGCTGGAAGATGTCCTGGATCCCAACCTCACAGACTTGGCTGTAGCATTAACTGAGGTCACTCTGATGAGGGGTTTTCTTGCTCTTCTGCCTCCTTTCCCCCACAGCAGCTCTTGATGTGTTCAGCAGGCTGCTGGAACCAGAGCTGTGTGCATGATGTAACTCCAGCACATGCTGAAGAGCTCTGGGAATCTCATCAGCCAGAAAGCTTGAGCAGGCTCTCTCCAGCACTGTTTTCCCCCAGCCCTTCCTTGCAGAGGTGGATTTAGCTTCTGACACTACACAGAGCATTTGGGCTGTCTCTGAGTCCCTGCTGGTGCTTGCTCTCACTCCAGAAGAGTGTTTCCATCTGAAGCACAAACTGTTACCTGCAGCTTAGCCCCAGCTAAAGCTCTGAGGCAGCAGGAAACAGCAATGATTCACCTCAGCCAGCTACTCCATATAATTCATATCATATGTATTTGTGTGTCATAATCATGAGCACAGTTCCTTTTCAGTGGAGTAGAGTTTCCACTCTTCAGCAACAATAAATATTGCATAGATTTTTTTTTTCTGTGTAGAACAAATAACCAGTGCTTGTTATTAAAAGATAATTCTTGGAGTGTTAATGTCTGATATTGTTGCATAAACAAAGATGTTTTTACATGAATGAAAAGTTATCTAAGAACTCCCGTTTTTTTCCTCCACTTTTGTTTTTACAATTCAATCCTACACCTGTTTCGGTGGTTGGTTCTTTTTCTCCTCATATTTCCACAATCTGTTGTGAAAAGAAGACTGTGTTGTTTGTACCTCTGTACAGAGATGATGGGTGACATGTGAATAATTCTTTAGAAAGTAATATGTGTTTCTGTGTGTGGTGAAAAGTCATCTTTTCAACTAGAAAGTGAGAGATGCTGCACAGGACAGGGCTATGGGGAATAAAAGCATTTTTAAGGACTGGGGTGGAAGCCTACTGCTGACTTGTATGTGGTAAATTGAAGGGTGTGACCTGAACAGTTTAACATAATTAACATAATTTTCATGTATCTATATTTATTCCTTGGGAAGCAGTAGGTTGCAACTGAAACATTTTTTTTCTTTTGTGGACTTGTGAAGTATAGTAAATTTACTGCTAGGTTTTCCCTTCCTGCTTTCTACTCTTTTGCCCACAGCAGTTTGTAATTGAGTCTGACAAGGAGCATAGGTATGTTACAGGTTCCTCTTTCAAAACCAGGCTTAGCAATCAGATAATTGGCTCTTTTCAGCAGATGTGTAGCTCCAGAACCTGAGTGGGGTGGGGTTTTTTTTGTGGTAATAAATGCTACATGGCCACGTTCTTTACCAGTCCCCAAGGCTCTCTCCATTTATCCCTTGAAATACTAAAGATGCCAGTGTGAGAATGGGGCTGGTGTGGTCAGAAGCTCCTTCCTTCCACCTAGAAGGAAACCTTCAGGACACAAGTGATGCAAACCCAGATTTAATGGCTGAGGTTCAGAAAACCTGAGAAGCCAAGGGAGCAGGGGCAGAATTAATTGAAGGTTGGGCTGTAGCAGCCTACCATCAAAATCTGAGCCTCTAATGTGTAACATGTGTTCCTGCTTTCATTTGTCTGCTTTATGAGAGTTAATACACGGAGTTTTCAGGGTTCACAAGGGGGCTTTTCTCCCTCCAGGCTATTAGCTACAGTAACAGCTTATTTAGAAAGTTAGACTTTCTCCCAGCTGGGGGAAAATGTGGCCCTGAAGGAGAGGAAAGGGGGAGGAAGAGGAGAAAACTGAGTGTTTTGTTTAAGCAACTTAACAATACAATGCCAGAGGAAATGAATCAGAAGAGAGAGATTTCTGCAAGTGTGTATATTTTTTTTTTTGCTTTATGAAAACAAAGAAGTTTAAATCCTGGCCTCCCGAGAGCCAATAGGGCTTGTGTTTAACTTAGGATGGTGATGTGGGGTCCTGGTTCTGTTGCTATGGGCAGAGGAAGGTATTTCCAGAAGAACAAAGGGTTGTTAACTTGGCTTCTATCTTTTGCAACCTTCTAGGGGCACTTCCCAGGATTGTGGTATTTTTTTGTTTAGGGTTTTTTTTGTTGTTTTAATTTTTTTTTCCATAACAAATAACCTCCTTCTTCCTTACCTCACACCTGGGAACACATGGTTCTCTTCTAATGTCATGTTCCAGGGAAAATGAGGTCATGTGCACCTCACACGGTGTGGTCTTGTATTGGTGGCGCTTGGCACAATCCCCTGGTTCCTTCCTGCTGTGGGTTTATCCCAGCTCTGGGGAGTCTTAACACAGCCCTGAGCTGTGCCCCACCGAGGAGCTCTAAGGGACCATCTGGCAGGCAGGGACTTTGGAGGACTGTAAATAGACCCCTGCTTTTCTTGGATTGCCCTTTGTGAGGAGGTACCAGGAGGTTTCCTTCCTCTCCATTTCCTCTGTTAGTGCGGTTTGCTCCTTTGGAGAGGGGAGAATGAGAGGATGTGCTCCCAGCCCCACACCCAGGGAGAATTGGAGCAATCTGCCTGTGCATGTACGGTCTGTAGATTATTAATATCCGTTTGTGGGCAGATTGTTGGTGTGGTTGTGTCTGTGTGCATTTCCAGACCATCCCACCCCTTTCTAAAGGTGGTTTCCTGGAACAAGCCCTCAGTTTGGAGTGGCTGATTCACGATTGCTATCCTTAGACTAAGATTGCTGGGTGAGAGAGGTGTTTAATCTTGGCCTTTCACATGGGCTGGCAGCTGTTTCACACCTCTGGTGGTTTTTCACAGTGCTTTCAGCATGTGCTGATGCTGAACTGGAAATAGTGCTCTTTTTCCCTCTCCATTAGGGCATATGAATAATTGACTACTCGCAGATATTCTGAAACATCAGCTCCTCTTTCTTCCTCCACTCTAAAAACCTTTATTCCATGTGTGCTGGTACATTCCAGTGGGCTTTCTGTGTGTCTTGTGTTGCCCAGCTCATTTATCCATAAGTGGTGACAGCACTCAGGGAGTGAAACTCTGCTCTGAACTTCCACAGCCTGTGCCCTAGCTGCCTCTCTTTGTGCACTATTTCCTGGCCCCTGACTGCAGGCCCTTGAAAGCAGCAGTGAAGTGTTTTGAAGCAGGTCTCTGACCTCTCTTGCCTGTTTGGAAGGAGCAGCATTTTCCCTGCTACAGCACTGGCTGTGGCCAGGCAGGGTGTGTGTCCATACACAGCACGCAAGCAGGGCAGGGGGAAAATGTTTGGGATGTTCTAGGTGACCTTGTCATTCAGGCCAGAACACAAATTCTTGTGGTTTTTGACTTGACCTCATGTAATGGAGCAGCCCAGCAGGGACTGGAGATGGGGGTGATGCCAAGAGGGGCTGTGCAAGACCCTCTGTCCCCAGAGCCCAGGCTGGCAGGACCTGGTGACGCTGGGTTGTCCTCTTCTCCCACGCAACCAGTGTCAGGGCAAGAGGACATGGCCCCAGACTGCACCAGGAGAGATTAAGATTGGGCATCAGGAGGAATTTCTTCACTGATAGAGCTACCAGGCATTGGAAGTGGCTTCTCAGGTGGAGTCACCATCCCTGGAGGTGCTCAAGAAATGATGTGACACTCAGTGCCACAGTCTAATTGACCAGGTGGAAATAGTTCGAGGGTTGGACTCATTGATCCTGGAGGTCTTTTCCAACCTAAATCCTTCTGTGACAATGGTGGGATCCACTGACAGACCTAAACAAGTTAAGATGGTGGATCAGGTCTGAGGGAGTCCTGTGTACATGGCTGGAGACTGGACTGGAGGTGGAGCTACCTTGAGTGTTGGTGAAAGAATTATCCAGTGTACAGCATCAGAAATTACCTCATCTGCAGCACAGGCCTGGAGCTTTTTGGGGCCCTAGGATGGGGCTGCACCCAGGTGTGCCAGCACATGGCCCCAGCAAGGGCTGGAGTCCTGGGGCTGAGCTGGGGTCGTGTTCTGGGCCTCCAGGTGAGGCTGGCAAGGCCATTGAGGCCACAGCTGTCCTCAGAGCCAGAGCTCTGTTAATGCATCTCAGGATTGAGGGATGTTTTGTGTTTATGAAAAAGCACTTACTGGTCACCATGCTGCTATAAAGCATAGTTTGCAGTTTGCTTGTCCAAGGGAGAGCATAGTTATAATTTTCTTGCTATTCAACAGCCTTTTTGAAAAATGGCACCAAAAATGCGTTGGTCAGAAACCAGTGAAAATAGTATACCAGTGAAGTGTGTGTGTGTGAGAAATGAAACAAAAGAATGATGGGAGTAAGTGGTTGGTCTTTTTATAGGATGGCTGAAAATGCATCTTCCAAAATACACAAATTGGAGGAGTCTGAGAGGGCCCAGGAGGGTATTCTATCTTTCCAAGCCATGTGTCCCTTGTCTTATTCTTGTCACGTTCTCATGATTTCTCTTCAGGTCCCTGTGTGAGCAGTTGATTAGTAAAGCATAAATTCTGCTATCAAGTAAGTGATGCCTCTGAATGCAAATAGACACATCTTCATTTGAAATATTATTTCTCCTCAGAAGAACCTCAGTAAGGAGATCAAAGTGAGAGTTACTGACAAATGATTAGCTCTGCTTTTTGAAAGTCTGCCCAATACATCTTTATATTCTTCTGGTTTTAGCTTAGCAAAAGTATAAGGGATCAAAATAGGACCTTTTAAGGAGGAGCTCTCATTAGGTCTGCCTGTGTATGAGGGGGTGTGCAACTGGAATTGGACCACCATATGAACTCTTTGTAGCCCAGTCTTAAAAGACCTTTTGGGAATGGCAAGGAGGGGAATGAATTGCAAAGATCTAAGTCTTTGTTTTAACCTATCCCACAGCTGAGCACTAGGGATGTCTGGGCAAGATGTAGGAAAAGGCTTTTAAACACATTTTTTCACAGGTATTTTTAATGCCTCTCTGAAAAATTGTGCTGGATGTCAGCAAGAGTTGCTTCCTGCTGTCAGTTTTATTTTTTCAGCCACGATTAGAAATGCTAAAATACCATTAAGGAGGTTTTTCAGCCCTATTTCTAGTTCAACCAGAGTTAGGAAATTCTGCATATCTACTTGGGTGTTCCTGAAATGTCTAGCCCCAAACTGCAGATGCAAGAAGTCTGCATGAGATGAGTTATTTTACAGCTCGTAGTACATCAGTCTTGGAGGATCCATGAGCTCTTTCTGAGAGGCCATAAAAGATAATTATCATCAGGTTTAAGTGCTCTAAACAGATTTGCATTTCCACTGGAAGGAATATAAGGATCTACAAATGCAAAAAGAAAAAAAAAAAGTCTTGAATGAGTGCCTTAAATAACTCTGCCTACAAGGAACTCATCATGTCTTAAGTTTACCCTCAGTCATAATTTACATATGGGGACAGCAGTAGGACTTAGTTTTGTTTTTTGTCCTGTACCCCTGAGCTGATTCTCTAATTATGATAGTTCTTCCCTCAAATAGGCATTAATTTTCCTTTTTTCCTCTGTGCCTGGGCACTGATGTTAATTTCTGCTGCTCTATAAAACCTGTTTGAACTTAGCCAGCAAGTCCTAAAGCTATTGGAGGTGAGAGGGACTGTGTGCATGTGCCCATCCCCATGTGTGCATGTGTTAATAAGCTGCTTAAGCTTCATTTCCTTAAGGAACAGAAGCAACAACCTGAGAAAATCAGATTAATTTTTTTTTTATTATTGAATAGGTGTAGAAACAGACATTGGATCAATTAAGCAGCTATGGTGCCCTCCCCGTGCAGTTGCCATATTTCAGGAACCTACAAGTCATAAATGCATAATTATGTGAGCTTTTCACAGATCATAGGATCCTTGTGATTATTCGAAGGATTGTTTATCAGAGGATGGATGGTTGAGAACAGATCTGAGCCCTCTTCTGCTAATAGGACTGAAACTGTTATTTGCCATGTCAGGTTATGATTTGTGTCCTTCCCAAGGCATTCATCCAGTGGTGTTTGGATGGGGCTTTTTGACTATGCATTGTCCACATTTACAGACCTTTGTCCAATCTCTCATGGACTGAGAACTGCCAGAACCATTATTGCAAACTCTGCTTCTGATGTTCAAACTCACCATCACATGGAGTAAAATTGCTTGCAAGCAAATGTGGGTTTTTTGCCAATGGACCAATGAACTGGGGTTATTTCAGCAACTTTTCCTTTTGTATATGACTATAGATGAAAACCATATTTGACTCACTTATATAAAATAATCTGTTAAATTACTTGTACTCGAATAGTTACTATTTGGCAATTTTTTCTTCTCTGAGAGGAATATCAGTGTTTCTCTTTTTCTAGTAATGTGTAACTGATGGGATTGTAGCTTAATTCCCTGCCTTAGCCATGAAGGGGGATCCCAGGGTGCAAATCTCTGGCATGGGTAAAATGAATTCCTGACTGGGGATAGTCTGCAAGGCACATGCTCCCAAGTTGGTTAAGTTTCTCGAATAACATCTCCCTTGCTGTTTGATTTGGGGGAAGCAGCCTCAGCTCTCTTTGCAGGGGCTCTGATGCTGTGCGTCAGTGGGGAAATTTGAGGAGGTAAATGACCACAGTTCATCAGCAACTCCTCTTTCACATCGTGTTTCTGATCAGCGGGTATGCTTCTCCTGATGAGCTGCAAATGTGTACTTAATATTATATTGGCTATTAAATCCCAAAGTCAACAGTTTCCCTGGTAAGTTCAGAACATTAAAAACATTACTCTGTATTTTAAAAAAAGAAGTAATTTTTATTTCAGTGTAAAAGAAGCCTTATTAAAACATTTACAGATTCTTCAGTGATGCTGTACTGTTTTCCAAAAGCAGTTATCAACTGTAATAGATATGTTTGTCTGTTGTCATTCTCCACCCCCTGTAGCTCCCAATTCCTCTTCAAGAGGAGAAAGTGTTTCTCCTTTTCCAGGAGCTGGAGGAGGCCCGGACTTTTAATGCTCTGTTATGAGCATGAATTGGAGCCTGGGGTCCTAAAGCAAATGTGGAGGCTGTTGGGGCACTGTGGTCGTCTTTCAGTGGGGTGAAGGGTATTGTCATGTGAATATCCCATCTCCTGCCTGTGGAACACCAAGAGGAGAGACCCCTTAATGCTTCCTGTAGCTGCCACCCTGCTTAAACCCCTTGGCAGGAGAGAGTGAGCACCTCTTTTTGTGTGCCACCCTTCTCATCCTCTCTGTGACAGCATAAGAGATTTGCAATAACAACTCTCCCAGAGCTGTTGGGTTTGTAACATCTGGATTTGGACTTTTATGAAGCTCAGCAGGCTTCATTCTTGAGTCCAGATGATGACACTGGTGTCCCTGTGGTAGTGACACAAGCTTGCTGTGGAAATGACAGTGCACTTGCAGTAGGGAATGAGGGGCCTGATCCCACTTTAACAGGGTCCTTGTTGACCTCCCTGTGGTGTGAATTAGGCTCCCAAGTAAATGTCAGCTCCCCTGAAGCAGCAGTCAGCAGAGTTTTAGTGCTGCAGGAGGGATTTATTACAAGCAAATGGTGTTTACTGAAATTCCAGGCTGGCAGCAAGTTCTTGGATCCCTAGAGGAGCAGAGTGTGTGCTCACCAAATGAGTGTTGTGAGCAAGTGTGAAGATGACAAGTTGTCAAATGGGTGTTTGCTGCCTAAGAGGAGGGTAAATGGTGAGCAGGAGGAAAATGGATGTGTGTTTGTGTCTTGGGAATGTGCAAGCACTCAGTGAGAAGTTGCTGTGCTGTTCTGGGCACTCCAGGGCACTGCCCTGTGCTGTTTGATCTGATCATGGTGTGCAGCCTCAGTGGTGGCTCCTGACCCCAAAGCAGATGTTTAGAGGTCTGCCATAAAGTTTATCAGGACCTTGGGTGCTCTTAGAGGAGTAGAAAGAAGGATGGCCCTGACAGTGCTGCTATACCTGAGCTGGTACATCCCAAATGGTGGCTCTTGACTTCTGATGGGTTCTGGAAGGTTCCACAGGGGTCCCAGGTTGTTTGGGCTCAGATACAGCTCTGTCTGTAGTGTTCCTGCTCCAATGTGGTGTCACTGACCTCTTGGTTTGGTTCTTTTTAATAATGTAAAAAGTGATATTTGTGGAGTTTTGAGCTTCTTTTTGACTTGGGTTGTTTGATTTTGGAAGCTGTAAACAATAAGTGCAGGGGTAAGAATCAGTAGCTGGAACAGTGTTTGTGGGGAGGGAGAAAGGAAAAGGCACCAACTTCTCCAGCCAGCTCTGTGCCACTGAACCGTGTGGTGGCTCTAGACCGTGTGATTCCGGCCTCTAGAATCACCAGGTCTGCAGTAGTTGATTTTTTTTCCCCCCTGGGTAAAAAGGATAAGAACAGGCTTTAATTACTGGCTGAAAATGTTTAAACTGGCATGAGAAGGTCTACACGAATTTAATGGCAGGAGCTGGGCACCTATGGGGTTGGGAGAGGGTCAACTTTTGCATTTGGTGTTTGCAGCTGGTTCTTCTTCTGCCACCCCAGGGTTGTGTAAAAAGCTGCTGAGCCAGAGGTGGGTTGCTGTTACAGTTTTGGTTTTCTATAATTCCAACAGGTTGCCATGCCCAAAAAGCTGAGAAATGATGGTCAGCCCTGCTTGTTCCTTTGACATCACAGGCAGGAGTAGATCCTTGTGTTTTGGGTTGTGTTTTTGGAAACAGACCTGCTGAGAAACTAGTACTCAGTGGAAAGATCATTTAGCTAGACAAAGTGGGAAATTGCAAACTGTATCAAGCAGTGTAAGAAGATAAAAATGCTTCCCAGGACACTTGTGCATGTGAGTGAAAGGAAATCACTGACTGATTAATTCTGCCTCAAGAGAGAAAAGGGGGTTATTTCTAAGAATTTGGTGATGTGATGCAGTAATTACATCTGCAAAGTGGTACAGGAATGCTGTGTGTTAAGGTCTTTAAATTAAAAGATGATTATGTGATTCAGAGATTTTTATAAAGCTGTTACTAATAGGTTACTTTAACTACTGACCCACTAGACTTTCTAATAAATATTCATTAATAGTTCTATAAATCAGTTAGTGGTTAAGACTAAGCAACACACCAGGAAGTATGTTATTTCTAAACCTAGTCATACAGGTTGAAAGGAAAAATTATTCTACTCCTGTCTGCAATTATCTTGCACTGGAGTTATGCCTCATCACAAATAAAATAACTCCTGACTTGTTAATGTGAAGGGAGCAGTAGATTTAGGTCTGCAGTATCTCTGTGGGTGGTATATTTACAGTAAGGGGTGCAGAGTGGCAAATGCTGTTGTGTAAGGGGTGACATGAAGGTGCAGCCCATAACTCGCCCTTCATTAAAGTGAGGGAGAGCTATCTAAGCAATAAGTGATGCTTTGTGTCTTGTTTCTGGCACACTGGTAGTGTATTTTGGAAGTTGCAGGCTGGCAGACTGAGGCTTGTCTGCAGGCAGATGATAAACACAGTGCAGCCTCTGAGGCCAGAGTGGAGCCTCCTTCTGCTGATGCATTTTAACTCACCTCCCTGAGAGCCTCACAAAATAGGTCTGAATGAAAAGAACAATGAGAGAAGGTGAGTTCAAACAAGAATGCACTTGCAGTGTTTGCAGGTGTGAGAGTTTCTGCCATGTAAAGCAGCACTGAGTCTGCTCTTCCTTGTGACAAGGATTTTTGGAGCAGTTTTCAGCCCACCCTACAGATGCTGTGGGTTGGGGATTCCCCAGAGATTCCTTATTCACCTTTCCCGTTTCACATTCCCAGCTGCTTCACCAAGGGTGGGTTTAGCTCTGGTGAGAGGTGGTTTGACAGCTCTGAGATGAGTTAAACCCGCAGCCAGGTGTGAGCACCAGAGGCTCTCAGTGCCCCAGCTCAGAGCTGCCCTGCAGGGTGGCCTCCTGTGGGACCAGGCTGCTGCCGGCTCCTGCTTAATCCCTGGCTTTGTGGGGGCCACGAGCAAAAACGCTGATGGACACCACTTGAAAAGGCTTTTTTGGATGTGTATCAACAAGCCTGTGCAGCTGCTGAGGGTGAGGAATTGCTGCTGGGCTGAGCTGTTGAGCTTTCAGGTGAAAGCTGCCAGTGCCAATCCCTGAGCATCCAGGCTCCTCTGGGCCACAACAACTGAACTAAACTGAGAGAGAAGCAAGAAAGCACTGAATTCTCCCTAGAGTTTTACCCAGAGACAAAGAGAAGTTCTGCTGCTGCCTAACTTCTGCTGAGATGGCTCTGAGGCTGTCTCATGCCTCTAAAGATGCTCTGTGCTGGGGACAGTAGCACCAGGGGAGGGTTTGTGGCAGAGGTGTGGATATTCAGTGTCTCAGGTATCTGCAAAGTGTGTGAAGGAGGAGAGGGTTGAGAGTGGGAAAGCAGGAAAATGTGGGACAAATTAAAGGTAAAGAAATCCACCCTTGAGGCTGTGATTTAAAGAGCCTTCGGTCTCTGCCTTTGATGCAAGGGAGCTGAGTACCCATGAGACAAACAGCAAAATTCTCTTGGGTTTTTCCTGAAGTTGCTTCCCAGCTGATTTGACTTTTTCTGTCACAAATGCATGGGTCTGTCTCCAAAAGTAATGCACCTCCTCAGACCCATAGGTTTGTGTATACTGTGGCTGTAAGCAGACCAGACCTATTTCCAATATAAAAATGTGGGGATTTGTTTTATGCTTGTTTGGGGTGTATTTCTTTTGCTCTGGATACAGTTTTTTAACTTCCATTGTGCTCTACTATTACTGGGGTAAATTAGGTCCCCTTCATTCTGAAGGGGAAGCTACCTGAGTGTCAAATACCTATGAGAGATGGAGGAAAAGGGCAGAAACTTTGAATAAAAATATGTAATTGGAGCTTGGAATGGAGCAAGCTTAAAGAGGAGAAAAAACCCCTTGCATTTGATTTTTAATTCCATTATATTATTGACTTAAGAGCAAGATGAAAAGGCTTTAACATTCAAGGAGTTCTCTTTTCCATAGTCAATTTGCTCCATTCAGCAATAGTCTGTCTTTGCATCCACCTTATTTAACAGAGGTTAAATAAAGAAAAGTGCAGAAATAATTGAAATGCACTCCACTGAGGAATAACAAGTGGTTTTTTTTTTTCTTTCCTCTGTAGACAAGACAGAGATAAGTAGTTATTTGTTAGACCTAGGATTTGACATCTAAACATTAAGGGGGGAAAAAAAAATTCACATGCTTTTCTTGAATTTCCCATCTTTTATGCTTCCAGTACCTCTAGGCAATAGTGAAGAGAAGAAAAAGTAGCAGGGTCATATTGCTGTGTTTTACCATCCTGACATGTGGCTGAAGGCTCAATTTTGGCAGAAGCTGCAAACCTTTTCCCCTTTGCTTTTAATTTGTTCCTGCTAGTCACAAAATCTAAAAATGCAGCTGTTTTTTGTCTTTATTGCCTGCTGATTCTTGTTCAGCTCTAGTTTGCCTGCTTGTATTTGTGATGAGGCACCTGTCACTGTCAGTACAGGAGGGACTGAGGTAAGATGAGCTTTTTGCTTTCTTTGCCAGAACATTTCAGCAAACATTGAGCAGAACATCTGGTTGGAAAAGACTTGTTTGCTGAAACACAAACTTTCTGTTGCATGGTGCTTTTGTAAGGATTTCTGACTGTGGAGAGATGGGCAGAGAGGGTACATGGACCATAAATTCTTCCAGAGATGCTGGAGAAATGCTTAATGATTCAGATGAAATTAAAGGTCAGAACTCTCTCCTGGTGTTGCCAAGAAGCAGATGCTCAGCAAAGGCTAAAGCAAGAATTCCCTTGAATACCTTCCTTGTTTCTACTTTGAGCCTTCCTGAGGCAGAAGTTGTTTCTGGGTCACTGTGTTTGAAAACCACTGATGGATGGATTAATTCTTTTTCCACTTGTCCAGATTTTTCTTGAAATCTGCTACAGGGAATATTCTGTGTGTGTGTGTTCTGTTTATGAAGCTATGGAACTAATAATTCTGGTTTGGAGAGGTGTTGAAAGCCAGTGTTGCTTGGAGCTAGGGGGTAATCCCAGCTGACTTTGGCAAAGTTACTGGCATGCCCAATACTTGGAAGACAAATAATCTCCTGAGTTGGAAGCACTGGAGTGTTTTACCCACCCTGTTTGAGATAAATGAAGGATATGTTTACAGCAACATGTTACCCCAAATACTTCTAATAGGGATCTCTAAGAAGACTTAATTCTTTGTGTTTACACTACTGTGTTCCCAGATAGAGCATAAGAAGTCTGGGTAAGACTTGGGTTCCTTCTTGTTTGAAATACTTAAACCCACTCTCTGTATCAGTGACTTGTAGCTCTGCTGTGCAGAAGACAATGTGGTTCCATGTATTCCTGTACCAGTATTATTCAGGAGGATTATGGTCTTGCTTTTCCCCTTAATTTTGTCCGATTACTCCTTCAGAGAAAATGTATAAGGAAAAGTGATTAATTCCTGCCTCTTATCTACAACATAGAGCTTTTGACTTCCTCTGGGAGGCTGTTTTGCAGTCCAATGGGTTTGTTACTGCAAGTCAATAATTCCTTTTTTTTTTTTTCTTCTCATCACCCTCCACTAGAGCATCTTATTCTGATCCAGGTGGGTTTGTCCAAGTGTCAAGCTAGAAGAAGTTAAAATAGTGACTCTCTTAGGTAACACTGGTGTAGGAGACAGGAGTTTGATTCCTGTTTTCTTAAGTGAGGGAGCTTCCTTCAGGAAATAGACACAACATTTGTGTGACCAGCATCTCTGTTGTGATGGAGAAGGTTTTCCATAATTGGCTGGAAAAATAATCTGCTGCCCTTGGACTTCTGTGGCCAGACCTTACCAGCTGCTTCCGTGGGAAAAGGCAAAGATCCTCTGAGTGGCACTGAAGGAATGAATCTCCTCAGGAAAGCTCCTCTCTGATAGCTGGAGATGGGCTCTGTGCTGGGATGTGAGGATCTAAACTCTCCTATACTTAACAGGGTCTTTCTTTTGCTTTCAGGTTGTTCTATCTTAATTGTCACCTGCAATAATGTGCTCTGGACGTGAATGTGAAACAGATTTTAAGTAGTCTGCCTTTTTCTGTCTCAGTGGATGGCCTCATTTGCAACTTGATGCTCTTTTCTTAGGCAACAAAAGCAGACAGATCTCTTATATCATTGCTTTTAAATGAATTTTCCATTCTCCCACCTTCCTTTGCATCTTGGCCTTTGACTTGACAATATTGGCAGTACTTTCCAAGTGTCTCTGTTGCAAAGGTTTAGATACTAAGCTCGTCTCCAAGTGTTTAAAGTACATTAGTGGAAGATGTAAATCCAGTTGATGGTGACTGTCCAGATCACAGTAAGCCATTAATTAATCTTGGTGAATGTATGCAGTGGTTTCCTAAAAAATGAGGAGAGCTTGTAGGATATCCTGTAGGTCATTAAGCATTCTCGGACTAAAGATGAGAATCCAGAGGGGCAGAGAAAAGGGAGTGCTTGCTTTGGAACTGCTTCTTGATAAATAACTGAAAGCCCTTGTGTTATGGCTGCATGGCCCAGCTTGGACCCCAGGAGCTGTGTCAGTGGATGCTCTGGCATGGCCAGTGAAATCTGTGGTGTGGTTTTTCCTCCCAGGATTCAAGTGGGATGTTCTGCCTGCAGCAGTAAGGACTAGATCTCCTGGAGTGCCTTGGGGCTCTCTGCTTCCTTGTTGGGTAGTGTACATGTGCCAGTAGGGAGCTGTGTTTCATGGGGAATATGTTTTCTTGTTCTCTATGTGCTGGCAAAGGGTCAGAAATGCTGTGTAAGCAGATTTATACATATATTTGTGGATCTCTTAGAGCTGGGAAGGAAAGAGATTGTCTGTGCATGAGAAATAGTCCTTTGTTGGCTTTAAAAATATGTGGTATTGTGTTTCTTTGACTAATTCTAAGGGAAACTTGCTGTATTTCTGTCCCAACTTACCCTGGGCTGACATGTACTTCATATGTGATGTTTTAATTCCCCACCTTTACTGTTTCCCTACTAGTCCTGGCCATGAGGAACCCCAAATGTGCAGCTTTATGTGAAACAGACCAAATGTAAAGGAGATGAAGTAACTCCTAAGCGAGAAGTCCAGGAATTCCAAGTCCTGCAGTGTAACCAACACATTGCCAGCATGAGTGCTGGCAATACCAGGACTGGGAGATGCTGGATGTTAAAATCCATGTACCTGGTGAGGAACACATGAGCAGCAAGCTGCTGAACTCCTGATGCCTGCTTGCTCTAAGCCTCTCTCTGTTCCCGGCCCTTCCTTCAGAGCTTGTGAGTCACTTCCCTTCTCCCCTGAAGAGAAGTTCTTTGGAAAACAGCATCCCAGAGTGCTGTTTGTTGACTTTCATGGACTTTGAGAACAAAACCAGTCCACATGCCTGCAGATATATTTTCCTCTTAACTGCTGACTCTGTAGATTCTCCCTGGGTGTTGAAAGTCAGGCTGGTTTTCTTGTTGAGGTTTTGTTGAGGATACAAACCCTGAGGACAAATGTTCCTTTTGGAGGTGCTGTGACCACCTCTGGAGCATGGCTGTCCTTGCTGCTGTGGCACATGTGGACTGCACAGCAGCAGCATCTCTCTCTACCATACCTGTAAGAAGGACAAAGAGCTTTGCAGCCACCTTTTCCTGCAAGGTGAAGGTTGTCTGGAGTGCTTGGAGGAGAGGATTAGCCATGATGATGGGCAAGGAGAAAGGAAGGGCAGCTTGCCCATTCCCATAACACAGGTACTTGCTCAGGAGGCAATTTTGGAGTTGAAAGTCTCTGTGCCAACTCTCAACCTGAGACTGAGAACTCCTGATGTCAATTCAAGTTCTGAGAACTGCAGTGAAGGGTCCAACATGTTTGAGGTTTTTCCCCTCTACCCACTCCTTTTTTTTTTTTTTCTTTCTTTAAGGTAGAAAAGGCCCCTGGGGCTGTACTTCCTCCAGTCCATAAGCCCTTGGCAAGGATGTCTGAAGTGCTTGATGCTCTTGCGTTCCATGGGCTGTGAAGTTGCCTTGCTTTCATAGCAACCTGTGATGTGATCAGCACAGGACCAAGCAGGTGTGGGCAGTGCTGTGTGGCCTCTCCCTGACCCAGGAAAGGGTCAGCAGCTCTGCCATGCCTCACCCAGTCCACCTGCTCTACTGGGACTGGTTTGAGCCTTAATAGTCTGGTCTTGGCCAGCTTGAAGCTTATCCACAGACTTTATTGATGTGTACACTAGCAGCCTGTTAGAGTTGTCTTTGTTTTATGTCCTTTGTTTTATCTCCTTTGTGCTTGTCTGAAACGCTGATGGTGCTCAGGAGCTTTTTGTGTAATAACCACCAAGAGAGTATCGAAAACACCCCTCTGTGTGGGGGGAAAATAGAGAATTTGAGAGTGTGTTTCCCTGAGAAAAGATAATTTATATGTGCTTGGCAGTACTCTCTGCAGCTAAATAGCTTCTCGGTCTGATTCACCAGTATATTAAAGCTGTTCTTTAGCACTCTCAGAGTACAAAATGGCTTTATAGCAGATCAAGTAATCACTGGAGAGTATCTCCTGGTGTTGGAGGACCTTATGCCTGGGATGGTTGTCATGGTAGCTCCAGCTGTCAGCATCAGAGAAACTCAGTGAGAGATCCAGCATCAGTTTCTTTTTAGGATCACCTCCTTCTTGGGATTTTCATGTTGTTTTGGGCCTATCAGTTACCCTGACTTTTAGCAAGGACAGAGACAGAGCTCAGGTAGACTTTGTAATCAAAAATCTTGTTTAGAAAACATGGGGTTTTTCTTTTTTTAATGTGGAATGTTCCTTGAATGAACTGTAGAATTGGACTAGTTGTTTCAAAGTTACTTTATAGGTTTCCATTTTAAATAGCAATAGCTAATCATTAAAACTAAATTATCTCTCCAGGTTTGAAGGCAATTTAGTTGTATGTATATTTTCTCTTCTCTAAATGTGTGTATTTATTTTTGTATAGAGAAGTATTAATTTTCATAATGACTGCACTAAGTCTGAGAGCAATTCTGGTGAGGGGGATTAAATTTGATTTGCAGGCTTGAGCTCAGTCAGTACTGCATGGAAACAGAACCCAGGTGTTCCTCTTCATTTTGCTCTGTTTCAACAACATCCCTGCTTTTAACTGTGAATTCTTAAATACATTGTCTAGTTAATGTGAGTAACACTCCTTGTACACAGTGAGTTTACATCATGCAAAGCAATCAGAGGCAATGTGTAACAGGTCATGGCATGGCTGAGACCATTGCAATGCTGGGAGACTGAAGAGCCTTGATGTGCATCTTGCACGTAGCAGATCCACTGTGGAGGGCTTCTCATTTCTTTTAAGCAGCAATATAAGCAACTTTATTCCTATAACTTAGCATTTTTTTTCCCCCAGACTGCACACCACAGGCATTCCCACCCCCAATAAATCCAGCAGACTATCACTTAGAATACTGTTTATTACTTTCTAAAATCAGTCAGTAACAGCATTCTTCTGCTCGTAAAGTTCAGTAAATGACTCTTTTTAGACAGAAAAGATCTTAAATTTTTGACTGGGATGCTTGACTGAGAAAGGCTCAGTAAATTAAAATCTGACAAGCACCAATGCTTTATTTTTAATGGAGAGAAGATTGTTCTGTAGATGCTTCTCTCCATGCCTTAATTTTGAGCTCTGCAATATTTATTGGCTATGACATTGAAGAATAATCACACCTTCCACTTCGCCTGTGTTTTTAAATGCAAGGATGGAGGTGGTGTGTGAGCACCACAGTTATTAGAGCCAGCTCCTCCAGGAGAGGTAACGGTGTGTGGTCCTCTGGCTCAAACCATTAATTTAAGGTACAGCCTGTTGCATGCTCTGCAGTGATCACATGTCCCTGCAGGATACACAGGCAGGAATGGCTTCGCCCAGCAGGATCGTGCTTTGGGCCATGTTCACTGTTGCTGTAACCCCCCCAGGCAGCTTACCTTTTCTCAAACACGCGTGTCATTTGATTTGAGGTTTTTTTATGCCTGTTTTGGTTTTGTGGTTTTTTTTTTTTTCCTTTCTCAAGACTGCAGACAAAAAGAAGTCTCAGTATTTTTGATGCTCTTGATACTGACATTTGTGGTTTTTATTTTGACTTACCTTGGTGGTAAGACAGTCCCCAAAACAGTAGACCTGCCAGCAAAAATATTTCTAACTTCTAGAAAGCAACATTCAAAGAACATACAGCCTTTTCTGTTTCTGGGGAAAAGCTGAATTTCCCTAACAGCACTCAGTGCTTTTTCTCTCCTTTGCTCCTCAGAGTAAGTCCTGAGCAAATGCTGGTTTGACTGCATGCTAAATCTCTCCACTATATTTTAATTCACTTGAAGCTTCATTTACTGTTTTGATACAAGCCTGGGTCCTACGGGGACTAACAATTGTTTGGTGTTTTTAGTGTGGTTTCTACTCATATGGTCACTGGTCATGTCTTGTCCTCTTGAAGCCACCAATTCTGCCATTCTTCTCTTATACGAGGAGCAGGAATGAGAGCTGAGGGCACAGAGGAGGATTCCAAACCATCTGCTGGGGTTTGGAAACCCTGGGGACACCCAGGAGCTTGCGTGGCTCAAAGAGCCATTTCAGGGCTGATTGTCCTCTACGCCCTCTAAGTGTTAAGCAGCACCTACAGGATGGGCAGGCGATCAGACCCAGCCAGCACGGGTTTAGGAGGGGCAGGTCATGTTTGACCAACCTGGTCTCCCTTTATGACCAGGTCACCCACCTGGTGGATGCAGGGAAGGCTGTGGGTGTTGACAATTTGGACTTCAGCAAGGCCTTTGACACTGTCTCCCACAGCACACTCCTGGAAAAGCTGGCAGCCCGTGGCTTGGACAGGAGCACTCTGTGCTGGTTAGGAATGGCCAGGCACAGAGAGTGGTGTTGAAACGTGCTGGATCCAGCTGGAAGCCAGGCACCAGTGGTGTCCCTCAGGGCTCAGTTCTGTTTAATATTTTTACTGATGTCATGGATCAGGGGATTGAGTCTTTCCTTACTAAATTTGTGGACGACACTAAGCTGGGAGTGTGTGTTGATCTGTCAGAAGGTAGGAGGGCTTTGCAAAGAGACCTGGTGTGGTTAGATGGATGGGCAAAGCCCAGTAAGATGAAGTTTAATAAGACCAAATGCTGAAGCCTGCCTTTTGGGCACAATAACCCCCTCCACCACTATGGGCTGGGGAAGGTGTGGCTGGACAGTGCCCAGGCACAAAGGGGCCTGGGGGCACTGGTGACAGCAGCTGAACATGAGCCAGCAACGTGCCCTGGTGGCCAAGAAGGCCAATGGCATCCTGGCCTGGATCAGGAATGGTGTGGCCAGCAGGAGCAGGGAGGTCATTCTTCCCCTGTACTGGGCACTGGTGAGGCCACACCTCGAGTGCTGTGTCCAGCTCTGTCCCCTCAGTTTAGGATGGACATGGAGTGCTGTGTCCAGCTCTGTCCCCTCAGTTTAGGATGGACATTGAGGCGCTCGAGCGTGTCCAGAGGAGGCAACGAGGCTGGAGAGGGGCTTGGAACACAAACCCTGTGAGAAACGGCTGAGGGAGCTGGGGGTGTTTAGCCTGGAGAAAAGGAGACTCAGAGGTGACCTTATCACTGTCTAAAACTTCCTGAAAGGTGGCTGTAGTTAGATGGGGATCGGTCTCTTTCTCCAGACAGCAACTGACAGAGCGAGAGGCCACAGTCTTAAGCTGCACCAAG
>VZSR01002340.1:8584406-8610890 GCA_013398615.1 Brachypodius melanocephalos
GCCTCTTTTCACCATTCCATCTGTTTTCTGGTGGGGAGAGAGGAGTGATAATGATGTGGTGGACTGTAGGACAGCTGAGAATAGGGCCTGTTTTATTACACTTGCAAAAATGCAGCAGAGAAAAGCTGCACTTAACTTGATCCTGAATTTGTTTCTGGAGCTGCTGGGCTGGTGCTCCTTGTTCCTTGAATTTGTTCCTGCAGCTCCTGCTATGGCTCTGGCTCTGTTGTTTTCCAGGCAGTGCTTTTTCCTCCAGTTGAAGCAAACCCCAAGTTTCACAATGGCAATCCTGACTGTCCAAACCTTCAGATTCTAGCCCTGTCACAGCTGAAGAATTCAATATCTGAAGGCTATTTCCCAGCTGGTTTTGTCAGCTGATGCTCTGCTTTTTGAGGTCAAATGTTTTGATATGCAGACAGAGCCCAGAGCTTTTGTTTTCCAGGTTCTCTATTTCTTGGGTCATTGTCTAACTGCACTAATTAGCACTGGACAAAACCCATATAACCAGGCAGAAATGTTGCTTGGAAATGATTTAATGAGGCCATGACTTAGTGGTGGCCTTGGCAGTGTTTGGTTGATGGCTGGCTTCAATGGTCTTGGAGGTCTTTTCCAACCTAAACATTTCTAGGATTCTGTAAGAAATCTACTCTGACCTACAGATTTGAGGTGTAATGTTTAACCTATTGGGAGGGAAAGGCAAAGCCTGGCCTACCTCCTTCCCTTAATACTGTCTTCTTAAACCTGACATTAACTTCATTTGTCATTGCACAGGTTGAATAATAAATTAAGCTTTTTGAAATTGCCAGCGTATTAATAAGATTATTTACTTGTATACCTACATAAAGAAAAGTTAGCAATACTGGCTTGAGGGTTTTTCTTTTTGTGCATAGAATGGTACATTGCCTGGGTATTATGGGTTTGGTTAGTCCTATAAAAAGTAATTTTCCACTTATCTATGTATCCACACACTTAGAGTTGGAAAAAAGCCTTAAAATTAATAATTACCAGCTCAAATTTTTTTCTGTGGCAGGCAAACATCCCAGGCAACTCCTCCAGCAGTATTGCTGACTGGAATTGAAAAATGCATTCTTCTTAGGTTGCCATTTACCTCCCAAAGATTTGCTTGGGAATGTTCCTCCCTTCCCTGGCACTTATTTGCAATCTACCTCTTCATCCTATCCCTGGGTGGCATTTGTATTTGCAGAACAAATTCCCTGGCTGATGAGAGGCTTACTTTATTGTTACCTGCCTTCTTTGCTCTAATTTCCTTTGGCATTGCCCTTAATCTAGAAGAAATCTTCAAGGCTGGCAGTTGCTCTTGAAAAATGAAAGATGGAAATGTTGTAACCTGGCATAATTAATACTCAGTGTGTTGCTTTACTACCAGCACAAATCACTAAGCTGCTCAAATCTTGTGTTGATGGGAAAATGCACTGGTTAAAGAAGCAAAATGAAAATAAATTTTACATGTATAGAAGTTGTATGCATTTTAATGGAAATGTAGTAGTAATACTGTTTAACTAGGAGCTGTATCAGGAAGATTAAATTGCTGAAAGCAAGTATTTCTGATAAAATGCACTGCAGTGTTAAGGGAAATACAAAGGAATGTGTGCACATGTGTTACTCTTTTAAATGCTTTCCAGGCTTGTTTTTAATGAGACTTTTGTCACGGCTAATACAGAGAAATTTGGAGCCACTTCTTCCCTCTTATCAAGATATGGGCCTGAAATTTGCCAGCTGAGGAGTGGCCCATCATATAATAAATGCTGGCACTTGATTTCCACTCTGATTTTACAGCCTGCCTTGTTTGACAAGTCCCTCATGTGCGTGTGTTTGTTTAGTTATTGCGGTTTCACAAGCTACAAATGAGGCTGCATGCTGAAACAAGAACAAGGGGAGAGCCAGTGCTTGGCTCAGCAAGTTGCCAGCCTGTCAGCTGAGTTTATGGATCTGCAGGAAAGGGGGAGATCAATAGAAGGGTAATAGAGGCTGTTGGAGTGTTTGAGCCTTGGGAGTGGGTTAAGCCATGGGTTTTTATGCAGTCTGAGGTTTTGCATGGGCACGTTTGCTCCTGTGTGCCTCAGAACATAATTCACCTTGTGAGTAACGCTGCAGTGCTGTTTACTTGGAGATATTATGAAAAGATAACCTGGTGTTCTCAGTCACACGTGGTTCTGGAAAGCTTCCAAATGCAACACTGCTGTGACTGCCTCACATTTCTACACCTAGAATAAGCCAGAGGGGACTTGAGGAAAACTACTGTGGGTTTGGAGTCTTTTTCTTCTCCTTTAAAAGGAGTTGAAGTCTGATACAGTTACACACTTTAAAGGGAGATTATTGAGCAGTTATTTAAAATGTGGGAGGCACTCAACCTTTTCACGGCTGGAGAAGGCAAAAGGCTTTTGTTGGAGGCAATAAAGACACGCCCTGCTCTTTATGACTACTGATCCAATAAATTGCATTCTGGTAGATTTTACACATGAATAGTGTAGTACATTTTTTGGTACAGTATAAATCTATGCAAACAGTGCGCCTAACTTTTCAGTAGTTGCACATAGTTTTTATATCTCTTGACACAGATGAGCTACGAAATGTATGAAACCTGGCTCTGCTGCATTAAATGAGAGTAATTATTCCTACCACCTCCAAAAAACCCTGGGTTTGGTCAGATTAGTGCATGGGTAGTGCATGCTGTGTGTGGAATCCTCAATGGAATGGTCCATAAGGATGAAATCTGCTCAGTTTAGATTCAGTTGAGGGTTCTTTTGTAGCTCTGTCCTTGAGGATCCACTGATGACTGCAAGTGAAGGTTGAGCTCAGCTCCAAGTGCTGGACCTGGGGTCGGATGCAGGACTGGGCCAAGCAGCAAGAGGCTGTGGGTTCTGCCTTGCTGTGGCTCTGGAGACAGAGTACCAATAGGCAGTTACTGCCAAATGCTTAATATTGAAGTTTTCAGTGCACAGGGGAAGAGCCAAAGGCTGATCTTCATCTGTTCAGCAATCTAAACTCTTGATACTCCTGTAGCTTGTTTGGCTTTTGTCAAACATCTGTGTAGACTCCAGAACAAAGGACTGCTTTGAAGGGTTTTTTTGAAAAGCAGCATATGTGTGTTGTAAGGGAAGGTAGAGGTGCTGGTGGGAGATTTTGACTGCATGTGGTCTTAATGTTTAACTCTTGAAACCTTGTAGACCAAGCACTGGAAGCAGGAGAGGAGTCAGCTTTGGTCAAATATGTAATTGCCTGTATTAAAAGGCCAGGACTCACTTAATTCTTAATTTACTTGCCAAAAAGTTAAGAATCAAGTTGTTTTGAGGTGGGTATTTATCCTGTAACCAATGCAGTGGGAACAACCTATTCTAACTTAAAATTCCTAGAATTCTCCATCCTCTCATTAGTCATTGGAATGGTAAATGTGACAAGTCATTTCACAGACACCTGCTGTAATGTAAGGGGAATAGTTTTACTCTTGGTGGGGTTTTCCCTTTGTCTGTAGAGGGTGCTCAAATGCTCAGAGGGTTCAAGGTGTTTGTCCTTGATGCCCCCAGTCTGGTGAGGGTATCCTCTGGAGGCGGTAGCTGAAGATATTGTCCTCCTTATTTAGATGTGTAAAATGCTGAAATGAGGTTGTGCAAAACCTGCCTTCTGTTGAAAAGTGGGTTAAAACCCTAATGGATGTAATTTAAAGGATACCTTTTATCTTGGTCCAGACAAGATCAAAGCCAAATTACATTAGTATTTGTGGAACAAATGAGGTTATGTTTGTTTCTTTGGAGGCAATAATGGAACTGAAAAACAGCTTTTGAGCCTGTTGGATGAAAATTTTCTACCCAGGGTATTGAGTCCCACGTGAATAGTGCTGTGCTGCACATACTGGATTTTTGTAGAGTAAGGTAGAAACAAAGAGTGATCATTAAACATCTTTATTTTAAACTAAGATATGTCTAGCAACCCAGAAAAATGTAGCCAGGTAAATGGCAAAAGAACTGAAACAATTTCCTCAAACTTGGTGCAAGCTTATTGCATGTTTATTAAATAATAAAAAGTCCTCCTCCATCAAAAATGCCTGAAGTACTCCCAGCACCTATAAATGTTTGTGTGCTGTTTTAAAAATGCTTTTTCAGTAGAAATGTGATGTTTGCACAACCATAGGGTTTTGGCTGCCTGTGTTTACAAGTGCAGCCCTGTAGCAGTGCCAGCTGCTGTGTCCATGCTGCACTCTCAGTTCAGGGGAAGCTGCACCCTGGATCCCATCAAGCCTGGTGTCAGTGTGCCTGTTGCATAGCTGGGAAGTGAGACTTCCATTACTGACAAATGTTTAAATGTTCCAACTGGAGTAGGCCAGAGTGCAGAAGAGCAATCTGAGCTCCCTCCATCCTGAGGGTGATGCTGAGGCACACCCGCTTCCTGAATTTCTGCTGGCAACCCCAGGAATAAAAGGTAGATCTCTGCAGTGCTCAGCTTTCATAGTGTAGTAACTTATTAAAAGATAGGTGTGCTAATCCAAGGTTAATGCAGATGCTACTGGAAAAAGTATCAAGAGCAAGGACTAATTTCCACTAGTTTTCTGTGTGGGGCCTTCGGCTTAAGGGAGGAATGTTCAGAGAACTGTGATGCCAGTAGCATTTGTGAATTTGTGTGCTTGGTGTTTTCAAGGATGGTTCTGCTCTCCTTTTTTTCCCTGCAAGTAGAGCAGTACTTTGTCTCAGGATCTGGTGTTTGTACAAACATGGAATCGTTTGGGTTGGAAGGGACCCTAAAGATCATCCAATTCCAGCCCCCTGCCATGTAGCAGGGACACCTCCCACTATCCCAGCTTGCTTGGAGCCCCATCTCCATCTGGCCTTGGACATTGCCAGGGATGGAGCAGCCACAACTTCTCTGGGCAACCTGTGCCAGGGCCTCCCCACCCTCACAGGGAACAATTTCTTCCTATATCCAATCTAACCCTGCTCTCTGTCAGTGTGAATCCATTCCCCCTTGTCCTGTCACTCCAGGCCCTTGTCAAGAGTCTCTCTCCATCTTTCCTGGGGGCTCCCTTCAGGCACTGCAAGGCCACAATGAGGTCACCCCAAAGCCTCCTCCTCTCCAGGCTGAACAATCCCAATTTCCTCAGCCTTTCCTCCCAGCAGAGGCGTGTGAAGAACAGATATAGAAACATTTTGTTGTGGAAGGACAGCAAACTCTCAATTTCAAAGATGTTCAAACTCAGACCTTTAAAGCCATCTCCCTGACAAACACATCTCAAAAACACCCCTCAGAGTTTATGGTCAGACAGTGATGCCTCTGGTGTGATCTTTCAATTTGGAGGGGAGATTAGAGAGAACTTTATCCTTGCCCTGCAAATCCCTGCTTCCAGGGGCATCCAGCAGCAAGGAAAGGAGGTGGGTCCTGAGAAATGCATCTGAGCCTTGTCTTAGACCCTGTGGGTGTTGATGGGTTTTGGCTTAGAAGGAATCACCTCTCTGGGGGATGTTTGTTAACACAGCAAAAGAGGAGCTACAAAAGATACTGTGTGCAGGGTGAAGGGCTCTGGGGCACTTAGCTCATGTCTGTTTAGGGCAAATAAATGAGACTTGTAGGAAACTTGACAAACTGCACTGACAAGTTTTTCTAGTGATTAGAGCATTTTTAGCTAAATTGTACTCTGAAGAGTAAGCTCATAAAAAGAGGAAGTGAGGTTTACCCAGAAACTCTCAAAAGTTAACTTTGAGTCTTCTGAGTGCATCTTGATGTGATTCAGTAAATGATCTAACCTCATGCTTCAGATTCTCTTAAAATAATAATTTCAACTCTGAGAAGCAATAGATTGCTGAAATAATTGAATCTAAATGATGTTTTAGCTTGTTTTAGTGAATATATAATTGAATCAGGGAAAATAATTTTATGAAGCAGTACTTAGAGCAGAACGGCCCAAACAATCCAGTAATGACTTTAAAATTGAAGGGAAGAACATTCTAAGTCAGCATATCAGAAGTTAAACTATTTTTGAGTTAGGATAAAGACTGTTCTTACATGTTTCACAGTAAAGGACTGTGATAGGTTAGGATACTGTACAGTGTGTGATGCAATAACCCAAAGATGCTCTGATGTCGTGGACTGTTCCATCACCTGGGTCAGTTTTTGGCTAAAAATGTGTTGTAGGTGTCACAGAAGGTGCATACATCTTGATGTATGGCAAGAAAACCCATCAGCCCTCTGGAATGGATTTCTCCTTCCTCTAAGTTTTGCCTCTGGAGGCAACCACATTTCCTACATTTCCAGCAATAACGTAAGGCTTCTAAAACAAAATACAGTTTGTATTGTTTAATGTAAATATTGGAACAGTAACTTGAGTGTTTGTAGCTGGGAAAAGTTTGAGGTTTTTTTTTTTTGAACTGGAGTTTCATCTCCTTTGTAGCTGGGGCGTTTTTTTTAACAGGCGTTTCACCTCTTTACTTAGTGAAGAAGCATGAAATCCCAGTAAAACTTCTGAAATCATTTTGACTCCATCAAGTCCGGGAAATACAAAAACAGCCTTTCTCAGGGTATCCTGTTACTCTAATCAGCCAGAAGAGGACTGGGTATTTCATGAATGAAAGCAGGTTGTAAGACTTAAATCCCAGGCTGGGTTTTGGAGCTTTGTTTCTATTGTAGCTGCACTGGTTTGCCTTTACTAAATATGAACCAATATAAGAGGTGCTAAAACTTTTCCAGGTGCATTTGTGACCTTTTAAAGTTTATTTTAACTTAAATTTTTATTTTGGAATCTGAAGTCAAACAGTCCTTACAATTGTCATAAGCTTTGCTTTAGGATGTGGATACTTGGTAGACTTGGTGGGCACTGCTTTGGTGGGCTTGGTGTGTGAGAGAGATCTCTGCTGCTCTGTATTTGTTTTCCTTGGCCTTGGTTTGGCTCTTGGTGGCAGAGTCACAGTTGTTTTGTGGTCTGACAGCTCCCCAGGTATATGGGGATTGGTGTCTGATGTGAGTTCTGGTAGCTGTTCTGGGAATTCTCTGTGTGCACTTTCAGTCTCCTGTGGCATCACTCTGGGTGTGTGCCTCTGCATCTTACAGGGCCTGTGTGAGTCCCATAGAGCAGCAGAGTCACCCTAGTGAGACCAAAGGTGCTGGCAGCCCCTGAAGGCTCTGCCAGAGGCATTTTCAGCCCCCAGGCTGGCATTTGATGTGAACAGACCTGCCCCAGGATGAGACTGAAGAGCAAAGCAGGTTCACGTTTGCACCAGGGATGCCGGGAGCAGATGGAAAAAGCAGTGGCACCCTTAAGAGAAGCTCCTCTTTGGAGATGCCCAAGGCTTTACCAAGGGAAAAATCTCCTCTTTTTTGAGGATTATCCTGGAGAATTCATCCAGGCAAGCCACTGGCAGACAGTGAAGTCGGCATGGAGCTGGTTTGTGAGCATTGGGATGCTGTGGAATGCACAGACAAGCCTCTCGGCAAGAATGAGTCCACAGTCATTGCTAAGGGTTTTACCATGGTAGTCTGGATGCAGATAAATGATTTGCAGCTGCTTTGTTCAGTTTGGCACACTGTAACTTAGGTGTCACCCCTTGGCTTTTCAAGGTGAGCTTCTACCTCACCTCATCTGACTTTTCCTGAATGCTAAACGGTATCCAAAAATTGTTACTAGTGTGCCATAAGTACATCAGCTTCTTAATTATTGTTATAGGCAAGGTTTACCTACCCCATCAAAGACACTTGCAAGGATGCTGTGGCCTCCTCCCTTCCCAGGGCTGTGATATTATATATTGATAATGACAAAGCAGGAGCAAGCCTCAATGCAGATGTTCTCCTGTATCTCAGCAGGGCTGCTTCCTGTACCTGCCACTCCAAATGAAGACCAGGCTTAAGTGATGCTCTAGGAATGAGGCACAGCAGCAAGGAATTCTGCAACAGAAAACTCTGAGTAGCTGGCAGAACCAGTGAAATGCACAGCACATGCCCTGTGTGTCATGAGATGACAAATGCAATCCTCTTTAGGACTAAACAAGAGGACACATGTCATGGGAAAGCAGTGGCTGTGTCTTGTGGGTTTCTTTCTCCAGCAGCAAAATGCATCAGAACAACCCAGAAATTTAGCCTGAGTTACAAAAGTTCTTATTTTTTGTGCTGATTTTCTTCTGAATTGTGCTTAGGAACTGAATTCTTCTGCTGCAATTGCAGCAAGTGGTAGAAATGAGACACCACTGGTGTGAGATGCTGCAGTGTGCTAAGTGATGCAGGATAGCCCTCAAGTAGTGTTTGGATTGCAGAGCAGGTCAATACATCCATCTCTGGATGTTGCCATCCATCTGTGTTTATAGGAATTCTGCTGGTGAGGAACCAAAAATTCCAGGGGCCTAACTTTACCCTGTGAGAACTCAGCAGCTCAGCCTCTCTATGCCTTGCATGCCCTACTGGCAGACACAAATGCTTGGATGGAATATTGGAACCATTCTGAATTAACAAAAAAACCTTTCAGGGAGGGATTAAACTACAACCTCAGGAACACCTTTTTGTGTGTGTCTCTTTCCTCTGCAGAGGCTGTTGGTGTAGCCTTGACCTCCTTTATCTGGTACAGAGCTGAGATAATCTGTTGTAGGTCAAGACCAGTAAGTCTTTCTGTTTCTCTGCTCTTCTCTCTTTGCGGACAAGAGAGGTGGGAGGACAATTCAGGGCTGGCTTGGTCACACCCTGCTTCTTGATTGGGGCATGGGGTGAAATTCTTCATGAAAGGAGGTAATGATTTTTATCTCTTTTGGAGGTGGATGGGAAAAAGACAAATCACTGATTCTGCTAAGCCATGAGCAATGAGGGCAAGGCAGGAGTTTGTTCCATTTGTCTTTTTGAAGGATGGTATGAATAAAGCAAGAAGTCAGTAGCTTCTTCGATGATGCTCTGCCTATCCCTGTTCACAATCCCCCACCCCTACTGCCTGGTAATATAAAATCACTTTTATGGGAAGTATTTCCCATACTTCTTCTTTGAGTGACGTCTTGATGACCTTCTCAGAGCTGAAGAGCTTAATTTTAAATTAGTGTTTTCCATGGGTGGTGTTCTTGTCTGGCTCTGCCAACCCCCAGAATATGTGACTCCCATTGCTGCAGCTGTGACTTTTTTCTTCAGTGGACCTGTGTCACTGTGATTTATATTTCTGCCTGACTAAGGGATTTGGATGTTAAAATAATATCATGGGAGGAATCCCAGTTAGCTAAATGCATTTCATTGACAGTGATTATCTGGGACTAGGTCTGTGGTGATGAATTTGCCTTGTAAGTTGTTCTTGGTTTAGTGGAGCCCAAGAGACAATGCTGTGTGCAGGCTCCCAACACTTTCTGGTTTTTGTGTATTGGAGGGCAAATTTTAAGGGAGGTACAAAGAGTGAGGAGACCTGCTAGGAATTTTTTAATAAAGTTTTTGGCAAGATGGGGTCCTGTCAAGAAACAATTTTGTTTGCAGCACATTACTTTAAGGCTGCTGACAGCATTTCCACTTCCAGAACTGGATTACTAAAAATGGAGAGTGTTCAATTTAGTGAAAAAAATCTTCTGATTTTCTGATGAATTGGAAGTGCCTGCCTGCATGTATGTGCATGTACTTGTGTGCAAAAGCTGCATTTCCCAGCTGCATGGAATGCAGTTCTTGTCTCTTGGGTTGTGTGGAATCCTTTTTAGTGGTACTTGTACTCTCCCTCTCCTATAATGAAATCTGCTGTCCTGAGATGGGTGCATGAAGAAATATAGGCTTATGTTTCTAGGATACTGCTCAAAATGCTCCTTCTAACCAAATTTCTGACTTTGTCATCCAGTGGCAGTGCTTGTTGCTGAGAAAGATGGCCTCAAATAAGAGAGAGGAAATCAACACTAGTTGAAAAGTAAAGTCTGTGATTCTGTTGGGGGGGGTTTGTATGATTTCTGAATTCAATGGCTGCCAAGTATTTTAGAGTGCCTTTCATTAATTTATGAAGAACCGACCAAGTAAGAAGTCAGGAACTTCAAGTCAGAGACTTCTGCTTGGAAGGGGAAGACATTTATCTGGAGTTGGAATGCTTGTGGCTACAACAGTCCAGGGATTTGTTAGCCATGGTGTGCTCCAGCCCCTTTGGAATATGCTGTTCTCACCTTTATTTGTGCTGAGTAAGGTGTTCTAATCTCAACAAGGTTTGCTACTGCAGACCTTGCATGACAATTACAGAGTTAAGCTCCCTCTCTAGCATGCACATACTCAAGGATATTCTGCCTTTGGGTTGAATAATTGCTCACTTTAAATGTTATATATGCATTTGTGGTGAGTGTATACATAGGGGGTGGGAGGGAAGAATGGGCAAGCAAAAGATGTAATTATTCAACAGAAGCCTTAGCCTTGCATTATAAATATGGATCATGACTTAAGGAGCCTGAGGACATAATAGATTCATCTTCTGCTTGAACATCTACTTTTAATCATAAATTTGCCTCAAAGTCCTTACAAAAGATGTGCACTGACATTTAAGGTCCTTGTGACGTGTGCCATGTCCATGTGCAGAGGCAGTGGGCTCTTGCAGCAAAGGGGCTGAGGAGCAGGGGATGCTGAGTTGGAACAAGGCCAGTCTGCCTTTTCCAAAGAGGAAAACTTTCCATGTACCAGAAAATGCCTACAGGTAAAGCAAGCACATGTTTAGCATGAATGTCAAATCATGCAGTTGAAAGGAGGCAATTTCTGGAGGCATCAGTGTGGGCACAGGGGAGTGGGCTGGAGCAAATGTGGGTTGTGTCCACAGCCCCAGCTTTGGTGGGCTGTTTAACCCCTTCCCACCCAGCTCCTCTGCTGCCTGCATCTGTCCAGCCTTGGGAGCTGCCCCAAAGAGCCAGAGTGCAGCTGTGGGAGGACAGAAGAGAGGCAGGAGAAATGCAGGAGGTTCAGCCCTGCACCTCCTACACAGCTGTGAAACAGTCATGAACGTTGTGTAAAGAAGAGTCATTCAAATGGCCTCCTGTCCCCATTGCTGCAGAGGCAGAACTCCCAGAACACAGCTTGTGATTATCCAGAGTCTGCTTAGTAAGGATTTGATATTAGCCTTAAGGCTGTCCTATAATTAAAGTTGACTGCTGGGCAAAATTCATCAACTGTTTTGCAGATCATACACCTCTGTTACATTCTTGTGATAGGCAACCACAGGAGTATTCTCCTGCTTTTAAAAAGTTATTTTCTCCTATTTACAGTTTTGAATTTAATGCTAAAGAGATTTTTGCAATACAGGGCCTGCAAAATACCAGATATAACTTGCTTTGATATCTTATTAGATGTTAGGCTACATCTTGTAGCCTCTTGCACTGTATGCAGTTGCTCCCATAGCTCAACACTTGAGTAATTTCACTATTTAGCCCAGCTTGTGGTGTTCCACTGAAGTGGAGCCCTTGAGTGTGTGGCTATTTGTGGAATGAGTACTTGCCTTTGCCTTGTGAGTGCTGGACTCTTAACTGAGATAAGGCTCTGGCAGAGATATGAAATAACTCTAAATTTCCCTCTCTAAAGAGATAAGACCTGATGGGGGTGTGCTGGTTTGTGGTTGCTCAGCTTGTGAATTCTCCTTTGGTGTGGTTGCAGAGTTTAGACTGTGTGGAGCAGATGAGTGTAGATGCTGATGTGTAAGGGAGAAAATCAACTCATGGAGCCAGAGGCCAAATAAATAAAATCAATGGTTTGATATCAAGAGCCTTTTGTCTAGAAATGATAAGTTTTGCTAACTAATATATTATCCAAACCTTTCCTTGTGCTATGAGAGAAACATCACAAGTGGCAGCAGTGTCACTGCACGTGTGTTGTCTTTGCAGTTGGTCTGGTGTTTGTCTTACATTCCAATGGCAAATGAGTCAATAGGAGTCTCTCCTCATTTGAATTACTCAGGATTTCTTCAGAGCAAACTAGGGACTCTTTCCTGAAGGAGCCACTAAAATTTACAGCATAATTACTCTGTAATGTTGCAGAAGCTAAGGATTGAAGTTATTGAGGAACAATTAGAAATTTCCTTGAGGGAACAGGTGTATTAGGGGATGAAATTTGATAAGAAAACTGGCCTCTTACCTCTTCCCAAGAAAAGAATGAGAGATTATTTTATTCCTTCCCCCCACCCCCACAGCTTGTGGGGTCAAGCAACACAGCCATAAAGGTGTGTGATACATCTAGTGAATTATTGCTTCAACTCATTGCTTCTAGAGGAAGCAGCAGTGTAGGATATAAAAGAAGCCTCTTGAAGGAACCCTTGCCAGAGAGCTCCATGCTGGGATGTCCTGCAGCTGAAAAACTCCTGGCAAGCCTGGAGTGCTGCCATGAGCATGTTACCTGTGTTCAGCTTCCTGACAAGCTGGGGGACAGCATGGGAGGGCAGTGCCAAGCCTGCTGCCTTCCAGCAGCATCTGTGAGCTGTCCTGCCAGCCAACAGAACCCAGGGGACCAAGAGGCCAGAGCACTTTTGTCTTTATTTCAGTGTTCCCTTGGAAGTGCTGTGCCAAGTCCCACAAGCAAGGACAACCAGCATAGCTCGTGCAGAAACGCATCCACGCAGTTCTCTGCTACAAAAAGAAATTGCAGTTTCAGCAGGAGGGATTACAGGGGCTGCTGTGTGCTTTTTTTCATTCAGTTCTGTTTGAAACATCACCTTTTGTCCTACTTTAATGTATTTAAATAAGGAGCATTGAAACAATTAATCTAAAAGGGAAAACAAAAGCCAGCACCGCACGTTTCCTCTTCTTAAGGGTTTTAGCACTGAGAAGAATTATTTTCCTGCCCTGTAAAGCAGATGCTGAAGCTGTAACTAAAATGCAGACAACTTTTGTCCCCACTATGGACAGAGTCCTGCTTTCTTAGCACAGTTTCTTCTGCAGCTTGCAAGCCTTTCTGTGCAGTGTATCTTGATAGTTCAGGATTAGTTTGGAGACAGTTCCTCTATGAGCTTGTCTGTCTTGAGCATCTGTGGATCAGAGATAAAGAAGGGACAAGTAAGCAAAATACAGAGCCAAGAGGAGCATGCCACGTTCATTTTTTTTTTTTCTTTGGCAGAGCCTCTATACACAATAATAAATATTTCTGTGCCTGCTTTCAGTAAGTGAGAGGGGAAGTGATGCCTGATTGTTGGAGGAGAGATGGGATATCCAAGGTATAATCTGGTTACTGGCCCCCTGCATCAGTAATTGTGTCTGGGATAGCTCAGTATAACTGGGAAGGGTGTCACTTCTGTGCACTTTGGGATTTACAGGTGCTTCATCACAGGAAAATGGTGCTGCTGGATGTTGCTTGGAGTTTGGGCATGAGCCAGCTGATCCACTAAAACAAAGACCTCTTCCTGCCGTCACACTGGCAGCTGAGGGTGTGCTTGGTGTTCCAGATGTGCCCTTTATTGAGGAATAGGAGTTTTCTGGACACCCCTGTACTCACTGTTCATGTGGTGACTGACACCTTGGCCCAAAGCAGGATGAAAGGCACTGCACTGCAGAGTGCCAGGAGGGGATGAAGAGCATTTTGGAGGCTCTCCTGTGCATCTGCAGAGCTGATTGAGTGAGTCTGACTGGACAGTGTGCACTAGGACAGGTCCTAAAATGTATTGTGTCCCCAAAGCTGCTGACATGTCTGGTCATGCTGGGGTTTTTCCTGTTGTGGCCAGGTGCTGGTGTGTGAGGAAGCAAGTCAGCACTGTGCTGCAAGCAGCCATCTGCTGTTGGCTTGTGAAATGGAGAGTTTCTGTCAGAGAGGTTATCCAAAATAGCATCAAGAGTTTGATAGGAAATGGAGCTGGCTTTTATCCTGTGCTATGTTAATCCCAGCAGTATTTCTCTGTGCTTTCTCTTAGTAACCAGGCTACTGTCCACTGTGTGTGTGTGTTGTTTGTGTAGCACCATGGGGATGTCTTTGATAAGGGCTGAGCCCAGGGCAGCCCATGGGCTCCAGTGTCGTGGGGAATTTTCCACAGATTATTTTAGTGGAGCTTCCTTCAAGCTCTTGATCAGTGTTCCTGTACCAGTGCTACAGAACCTTGTCAGGAGACTCTGAAAGAAAAACACACTTAGAATTATAGAGCCAGAGAATGGTTTGGGTTGGAAGGGACCTTAAAGATTATCCGGTTTCAACTGTTCTCTATTTGTTGTGTAATACATATGAGTGCATAATGAATTCATGAATGAAAAATCTATGTAGAACAACTCCTACATCTTGATGGATTAAAAACCAGCTCTTGGGCATGTGTCTGGGGGTGAGGCTGTGGCTGAGTTAGTACAGAATGGAAAAAGTGTTCATTGAGCCAGGTGGGGAAAGGTGGGTGAGTTTAAGACTGGCACCTGGTTCTGAATTCTAAAATTGAGCCAGAAAGGTGTGAGTAGTCCCAGTAAGCAGTCAGTGATGTGTGTGACACCAGCTCTTGTTTCTCACCTTGCCTGATGCTCAGTTTTGTAAAGCAGTGTGCCTGCAGCACTGGAGTTCTCATTCTCTGATTTCTCTGCTGCTTCTCTCAAAAATAAATGTTTGTCAGGAGCTGCCTGACTTTGAGAGACTTCACATGACTCTACTATGCACAGCATGGGAAAAGATAATGTCTTCAAGTTTGTACTCAGAACAAAATACTTCAATGCTTGAATCTGCTCAGTTGAGAAGGTGTTCCCTTTGTATCCGTATTCCCTTTTTCTTCCCCTGTTGCCAGATGCCACAAAAGTACAATCTCAAAGTGATAGGTATTTTGTGGGGCAGCAAACATCTTTTCTAATTGGACTTTGAAACACGAAATCCAAGCACTCTTGGTATGGGTGGAGTGGGAGGTTCAGATTTGGAACTGACTTTGAAATTCAGACCTAATATTAATTAAATAATTCCAATCCTTTCAAGGTTTTATCTTAGTTTTTGCTCTCCACTCTTGTTCAAGGGAGGGATTTTCAGATTGTCAAAGGCTGTGAGGAACTTCTGCCAACTTCTTCAGTGACAGGGACAATAAACAGCTTCCTTGCACGTGGGCAATGTGCACAGAAATGCTCCAGTGTGGGAGTGAGGCATCCCTGGAGAGCTTCGTGGTCTCTTATCTTCCTGTGATGTGCTGTTAGAGGCAGCTTCTCCTGCTCTGTACCTGAGCTCTCAGCTTGTCACAATCCTTTCCTAGGATTTTGTACTCTGGTGAAGCACTGGGATGAGTATTACAGGAGCTTTCTGCATTTCCTAATTTCCACTAGAAGGCTAAATACATCTACAACTGGAGAGATTATAAGCACTTGGGTATAAACTGCTGAGAAATCTGCTGTCCTTTTTGCCTGCCAGTTACTGATGAGACCCCACAAGCACATCCCAGGTTTCCAGCCAAGTTCCCTGTTGGCTTGTGCTGATGCTGCATCACAGGGTGGCTGTCTCCTCATCCTCTCTGGCCCTCCTGAAATCCCTCTGGATTTGTTTTAATGCAACTCCATCATAACAGATAGCTTTGGGATAAAGGGAAAAAAATGGCCTGTTTTTTTTTTTCCAGGTGGGTGACTCTGGTCCCATCCTGGCACTATTGCAAACACTGTAGAGGAAAAAAAAATATCTACACTTTAATTCTTATAGACTCAAAAAAACTGCAGAGAACTTGTGTGTTTTGTCACTTGTCTATTTTATGTGGTATTCTTTAGCTCTGAGAGGAACTAGAAATGAAGTGATCATGGAATAGATTGAGTTGGGAAGGGACCCACCAAGATCATTCAAGTCCAGCTGCTGAGGATATTTCCTTTGCATGTAAGCACCTGTTATGTAGATGTGCATTATAAGAATGTGGTTTCTTGGGGAATACATGACTTATAAAACAGCCCTGCATACCTGGTCCCCTCCCTGACATATCCATTTCAGTAAACTGTAGGAGAACTGAACACTTCAAGGATGGCTGTGCTGCTTTCCCTTTCCCCTTTTATTGCAGTCTACTCATTCCTATTCTTCCTTTCCACTGTTTCTATATTTAGCCTACAGATCTATCTTGGATCATGCTGCTGGAGCTGATGTAGGAATTTGGCCACTTAGGTGGCAGCTATACCTATATTTAGAAAATGCTTCTGATGACTCCAGTGCCCCACTGAATTCTCCTTTCCTTACAGTGGTGCTTATTTAAAGAGTAGAATATTAATCTGCACTAAGATATGACATCCATACTGCAATTATAATAATTGATTAATTAAGAGGATAATTTAATGCTTACTAACAACACTTGCTGTGCAAAATAAGACTCATTTTCACCTCATTGGCATAGGCCTAGGCCCAGGCTCTGCAGCTGAATATTTGCTAAGTATAAAATTATTTTTTCTTCTAAAAGCTACTATCAAGTAAACTCAGGGTCATAAAGTTTGTTAGCCATATGACAAATCTTAGGAGACTTTGCCATGGTTGTGTATAATAACCAAACAAATTCTTCCAGCCTTTACTAACTTGTTTAAAATGATGAAGAAATAAAGATGAATGAGGTGAGCAGTTATCTTCACTAAAGCCTCGGATCTAGATCTGCTGCATGTTGCTCTAGAAGAATTTAGCAGTGATACATTTTGTAATAAACCAGGAGACTTTGGATGCTTTCATCATTGTGCAATGGACTTTTTCATCTTTCACTATATGGATTCTTCTTAACTGCACTTTCTCTTTGAGATAATGAAATAGAACACTGTTTTTCTATACAAATGTAGATTTTTTTTTTCCTGTCTCCAGCAGGTTCTTTTTAGCATTTCATCGTATTTTGTCCTGTTTAGTCTTATGCTAGAATCTACTTATTGCCATGTAGGTGTGAATTATTGGGGAGCACGATTTCCTGGCTTGCTCAAAACAAGAATTGACATCATGTGAGGTGTTTTAGCTTTCCACTACCAAAGGATGTTCACTCTTAGTCTTTCACTGAGGCTGTGATGACTCTGCCAGTCCCAATCATTATCTTGAAGGTGACCCTTACTGTGGTGTCTGTCCTTTCTCATTAAGCTATTTTTACCTATTATCTTTGGAGAATTACATTAACATATTAGGGCTTCTTTATGAAGAGGTAGTGCTGTAATTTTCTGTAAGTTTCTGTAATTTTAGTCTACCATCACAAGTCCACCACAGATGAAAGATTTCACTAGTGATTTCTGATGACCTATTGTTCCAAAGCAGCCTATAAAAATGCAGTTATCCTCTATTAAATATGAGGATGCAAGTAGCTGGTTGTAGGTTGGGTGTATGGCAGCTTTTGGGATTGTTTTCAGTTCTGTTCTGAGCATCCCCTTGAAGACTGGGGGGATGAGTGTTTAAGGAGACGTGGTGAAAATGCCAGAGTTGCGTTTGATCACTCAGTAGGAGGAAGCTTTGCCTGAAGCTGGCACTGAATCAGGACAGCCACATGATTTTGGCCAAGGTCTGGCTTTTTAAAACTGCCTCTGTTTGTTTGGATTAATTTTATAGGGATTCGCATGAGTGTGGAGGTTTTTTTTATGTGGACCATCTTTAGCTGACCTTCAAGGAACCCCTTCATCAAGTCCACCCTTATCACACACTTGATTAGCTACAATTAACTGCATAAGCAGACAATCCTGTTTTTAAAAATGAATAAGGAAGGAGAAGAGGGATGAAATAAATGGCAAGGAGACGAAAGACACAACCAAAGAACTCCCTAAATCAGGTGTTTTTCCCTCAGTGCATTTTGCCCTTGAAGGAAAAACAAAGGTTCAGACCCAAGGGGGACTTGACTTTGGATTCCCTGAGGCAGAGTAGGAGTCAGCGTGGGCATCTGTCCCAGAGAGCCTGTGGAAAGGGTTAATCTGGATGGATAGGAGGAAAACTTCCTGGTCTCAGCTTGTCTGGGGATGTATCAAACCAGTGGTAAATCCCTTTGCCCCCATCTCACTCTTGTGGCTCCTGCATATCAATGTCCTTACTTATTGCCTCCTCAGTGATCCCTCAGCTTTCTTTGTAATTTGAATGTCACGCCTTGGCTACTTTCTCCTGGATGGAAAAATGCTGAGCAACGTGGCTGTTTTGTTATAAATCCCCTTTCTGTTTGCTAACTCTGTCTTCCAACTTCAAAAATAGTTTCCCCTCATTGACTTGAGTAAATATGATAAATACAAGCAGTTGACTCATCCTGAAAGGGCATTTGCTGGGGATTTTTTTTTTTTGGATGAATCATTTTAATTGGCTTCTTTGAGAACTGCAATTTTTTGAGCATTAAAAATTAATTAAGCGGGAGGAGGGAACACTTAGGAGCAGTGTGCCTTTATGAGATTAACTGATATTTGAGAAACAGAATTAAATATCATATGGAGCCAGGTAAAATGATGTTTCCTTCATAAAAATGTTCCCAAGTGGAGAGTATAAAGAGACTAGATCAGAAGGTCTGATTAATTAAAAGATCTTTCAAAGTGGCACAAAGCTTCTCTAAATGTACAGCTGTGTTCTGGGTAGAGAAGTAAGAAAACTCTGAACTCTGAGTGGCATAAATTAGCCTACATCTACTGAAGTCTAGAAGCTGTTTTCTATGGAGGGAGGGGAAAGAAAATCTGCAATGCATGGTGTATATCCCCATTTAGTGCTTTTCAGTTTTTCCAGAAATGTGATTAAATGTGTGTAGACCAAGATGAAGAGAGTGGGTGACCTTAGTCTCCAAATATCCCCAGTGGCCTGAAGCTCCTTCAGTCAAAGACTTGCTTTAAATTTCATTCTTTGAGTTTACAATGTTTTCGATGCCTGCCTGTGTTTACAAGGAGTGGATTAAATTAAAACCCTTCCAAAGCATTTGTTGTGATTTGACAGCCTGCTGAGCAATGCTCCCTGCACGTGTTTTTATTTTGTGGGACAGCTTTTCCCCACAGGTCTGTGCACTTTCCTGGACAGAGATTTAACTGAGAGGCAGCTGGTCTGATTATAGCCCATCTCTTTTAGTTCCATCAGGAGAAGCAAGTTGTACCTGGAGATGTAGAATGACACATGGCTTAGTTCAGCGTTGGGGGGAGGAAATACGTGAGGATTTGTACAATCCTGGCTGGCTAATATTTAACAGTGCTGATTATGGAGTGCCTGGAGGCAGAGCTGCTTCTGCATTGTGTGGTTTGGGAGAGTTGTTCCCTTTGGTGGGAGTTCTGTACTGCTTTTACCTCTAAGAGATGAAACATTGCTTAAGCTTGCAGGTGGGGAGATTAAGACAGTGATGTCTGTCCAAAGGAAAGTTTAATTAGTCTCATTTAATCCAGATAACTGTGGCTCAGCTTTTGTTTGCTAGGATTAAATAGGGGGATGTATCATCATCCCTCCCAACAAAAATATTCATGAAGGTTTTTTTAATTTTTCTTTTCATTAGAAGCTAGCTGGAGTTTTAAAAAATTTCTTCCACTCACACCAATCTTATTTTTATCATTTTTTTCTCTTCCTTTTCTTACCACTCAATTTTTTTGCTTGTTCAGTTTCAGAAATGCGAGAGAAAGAGACCACCTCTAGGTAGAGGGAAAATAACAAATCCAGGGTTTATTTTCTGTTTAAGGTGGTAGTACTTCAAAACTTTATATGAAATTTTATCAGCAAAACTCTTCACACAGTACTCTGTTTTGGACTGGCTTTGAATATAATGTATGAGTACAAATTGCCCTTTGAAGGAGTGTGACAGGAATCTTCTGGTGGCTCTTAGAAGCAAATCTGACACTTCCTTACCTCTGGGAAAGAGGCACCAAGGATGAACACCTTGGTCTACTTTGAGTGCTAAATGTTTCTCTTTTTCCCACCACCTGCTCATCTTTCCTGTGCCCAAAAAAACCCAAAAAAAGCATTCATTTAAATCTAGGTTAAAATATCACATTTGTGGCCATCAGATGAACTTGATATAAAGAATGAGAGGGAGGGAATCAGAATGCAGTTTTAAAGCATCCTTCAATTTTTCTGACTCTTTCTGGTTGCCCAGGGCTGACTTGCTCCTTGATGCAGCTTGAGAAAGGAACTCTCCAGGATGAAGATGCAGTGTCAGAATTGGCTGGCTGGAGGGGAAAAGTTCTAATCCTTTCCATATATATATGTATATAAAACTATATATAGCCATAGAGAGAAGAATCTGATTTTTTTAAAATATATGAATTATGTATTGTTATTAAACAGTAATCAAATGATTCAAAAGTGATTTAATTTTTAAATTAAATCATTTTAAAGCATGCCTTTTCAAAGCACTGGGCCCTAAAGAAATGCTGCTTTCTGCTGCTCTTTTATCAAGAACTTTATTCACAATGCTGAATATTTTATGGTGCCAGGGGACATTGCATTATCTCTTCTGATATTGCCAACCCGATAAAATAATAAAGAAAATAATCTCTACTGTAATTTCTTCAGTCATTTTGATGAGAAATATCTGGTAATTCATTAAACAGGGATGTATTGCTTTGAAAATGCAAATGAATAAAGTAACATTGGCATTAAAAAATAGCAGCCAAGGCATTATCTGCTCTCTTAAATGATTTGCTGTTAATTCAATTACTCAGGAGTGGTGTTTCCTTGCTGGTGGACTGTGATCTGTGCTCTGGGGGCTGCTGAGTGCTGGGTTCCAGCAGGGCTGGCAGCCCCAGGTTTGTCCTGGAGCTCTCAGTTTGGCTGCTGAGCGGGTTGGGCTCTTTGTGGTTGTGGATATCATCCCCAGTTAAACCCTTTGTGGCTGTGCCTGGGGCAGTGACCGCTCTGCCTGTACAAACATGGGCACTGGTTGTGTATGGAAGGCCTGTGAGGGCTATTCCAGCAGTGGCCAGTCCAATAAAACTGCACAGGGGTCTTGTGGTGCTGTCTGACCCAGCTGGAGAATCCTGGAATGCTTTGGGTGGGAAGGGACTTTGAAGCCCATCCAGTTCTGTGGGCAGGGACTCTTTCCATGATCCCAGGTTGCTCCAAACTCTGTCTTGGTCTTGAACACTGCCAGGAATGAGCCACAGCTTCTCAGGGCAACCTGTGCCAGTGCTTCACCACCCTCCTAGTAAAGAATTTTTCCTAATATCCAATCTAACCCTGCTCTGTCTGTGTGAAGCCTTTCCTCATTTTCCCATCACTCCAGGTGCTTGCAAACTCTCTCTCTCTCTCCATCTTCCTCAGAGTCTCCTTTCTTCTTTTGCCTGACTTTGGGGATATTAGCTGAGGTTGGTCTTCCTTTACTTACTGGGATGCTCCTGGGTAAGTGGCACACACCTGCTTCAGGATGGGGACACCAATAGAGGGGACAGAGTCCCATTTAATGTGAGAATCCTTTAGGACGAGGCAGGTCCCTGCAGGCTGAGGCAGGACACAGCCAGGATCCAGGCAAGGCTGCTCTGTGCAGCATTCTTGTCTTTTTTAGCACACTGCAGCCATGAGGTGATAAAATAGCATTTGTGTCGTGTGAGCAGCTTGAACATAAACCTGGGAGGAAGGTAGAACAGGCAGGGAATCCTGTTGTTGGTCCCAGTGCTTTTCTCCAGGGTATAGATCTTAGGAAAAATGTAAACTAATAGCATGATCCATGATCATCTAGTCCTCTTAAAAATTAAGTCTGTACTTGACACCTTTTATATGGAGATTGCTGTGAAAGGGCTGAGTGTGTGCAATGAGCACTCCAACTCCCTAAACTCCGACATTACGTCCTCATTTCCCAACACTTTATAAAGGCTGCTACCTCAGATGCTGTGGTGGTAATTTCCTGATGCTTGCTGTTTCCAGCCACTCACATCTTCATCTTGTCACCTGCTCTTGGTTACTTGGACATCTTCTTGTTAAATATTATAAAATAAACAGCTGTTGTTGCTGCCAGCAGTGCTGGGAGATCTTTGTTCAGGTGATGCCTTATATATTTCAGAAGACATGGACATCTTCCTTATTGTGTGCCCTGGTTCTCCCTGAGCACTAAGGAATAGGCAGCCTAATAAAAATTTTGTGAGTAATATTTACTTAATAGTTAATTCCATCCCTGCCAGCTCAATTGTTCTGTGGCAATGACAGTCTTTGTATTTCAGACTTATCCCAGGACACTTCTCTTCTAATATTTCTTTCTTGTTGAACAAGCTGCACTTTCTAGGGAATCCAGGGTACACATTTCAGAATTGTTACAAACATTTCTGATTATGGGTCTAGCCTAACATGGATTTTTTTTTTTCCCTTAGGCTGGGATGTAAGAATTACTTAAGAGGAAACAAAAAAATTCATTTGGAAGGATTTTTAAAAGTGAAACATTTTTGTGTGAAAAAAGCCACTTTTTAAAAAATTGAAACTGAGCAAAAAGCTTTGAGAACATGAAAATGAAATGCAAATTTTGGGTTCAGACTGAAAAAAAAAAAATTAGTCAACAAAGACCCCCCTCCCAAACACATTTTATCAATTCTGCTATTGAGCCATTCTTTCCCTCATCCTTTCTGTTGCATATCTCTTCTCCAAGAGTTTTGTTTTTCCACTAATACAAAGTAGATGATAAAGTAGAATCAGTGCGTTTCTTGATGGTCAGTGTAACTAATTTGTTTGGTTTTTTACACCACTTGGACAGTGTGAAACAGCTGCTGCACTGAATCTGGTCCATGCAACTGAATTGAAAATCCTCCCAGGCCATAAGGCTTTCCATCCAACATTTTCTGAGAGTGCAGTAGAGAGAAAGCCAAATGCTGTATGGAAATCTTCTTTTTGATGGAGAGAAGCTGCTTTTTCCTTGCCATGTACTGACAGGCAGAGTTTGAGATTTTTTCAGATAAAGCCTTGCAGAGATAAATATTCCATTTTTACCTGACTGGCATCTGCTGCACAGGGAACAAATCAATGGGATGTGGGAGCAGCAGCAGTGCAAAAGGTGCTGGAGACCAGCAAATCTTCCTTCTGCTTCCTTCCATGGTAGAGGATGCTAAAAGGGGGGAATCTCCCAGCAAAGAAAAGGGTCAGTACTCCTCTAGCTGCAGTTTTTCTTTCCCTTAGTAAACTGTTCTCATTGTACTCTTGTTAAGGACTTTCCATTACTCTTTCCTCATTTAAAAAAAAAATCCACGAGGAGTGTAGGGTGCTAGGGTTGGAAAAGGGACTTTGATACCATCAAATATTTCAATCCCTTTAGCACCAACTGTTTGTAAGGTACCTGATTTACATAGGAGGGAATACCCATAGCATTTACCCCAGGGGCAGCAGCATCTCTTTGATTCATCTCCTGGCAGTTGAACTTCAGACAGTTTTCCAATTTAACTACTTCCATGTAGAACAATCTCTTCTGATGCCTGAGCTGACCAATATGTTGAAAATTACAGTAAAATTGCATTTTAGAGAAGGTGAGGGGAAATTATGGCTGCAAAGCCCAGGGTGTTTGAAGAGATGAGGGCATCACTCTACTGTAGGAAATGAAAGAAATTAAAGATGATAATAAGTGTAATAATAATTAGCATGACCTTCATCAAACAAGGTAATTACAATGATAGTTGGAGTTACTTTAAATCAAGTGTTAATTAGTTGAAAGAAGTAACATTAGGCACCATTTTTGTGACTGCTTTATCAGCAGGAGGGAAACCAACAGCTTCAAATATTTAATTTGGGGTAAGGATCCAATATATATGAAGAAATTCCAGATGTCTCTATGGTCTAGAAATGAGGCTGGATCAGACACTGATAGCCAGGAGTGCAAACTTCCTCCACCAGAGAGGACACAAGAATAGAAACCAGATGGTTTTGAGCATTGACTTGAGCCCTGTTACTTGTTCAAGCTTCTAAATGTTTTTTATATGTGTCAAGCCATTGGTTTTAAAGATTATATAATTTTATACTTTTATGTCTTATCCTTCTATCCTTTTATGTCTCTAATTTCCCTTTCCCTGTTGGGTTGTGGTGAGTATTGTTTTATTGTTTCTAGGATTATTTTTTTCAGGAAGTTCAGAGATAAAAATACAATGATAAACATTCACATGATCTGGGTGACAGTGTAACTTATATTTTGTTGCTAGCAAAGTTGGAGCAGTAGCAATCACAGCAAAATTCAGTGTAATGTCTCAGTACAGTTAACACTCACTGAAAGCATGCCTCAGTTTTTGGAAAGTTTTCCCTTTGCCTGCCTAGGAGCTTTTCTACCTGAGGGCATCTCTGCAGAGATTTCCTGGCTAACCAGAAGCCCTGGTCTTGAATTCAGGGTTGCTCAGCACGGATTTGGCCTTATTGACTCCCATCACACCACTGTTGCCTTTGTGACTTTGTAATTTCTGAAAGGCAAAGTTGTCTCCAGAGAATTTTGTTTTTCCTGGAATCACATGGTCACAAGGAAAAGCTGGAATGAGGTTTCTTGGGTTTGGGTTTTATTTGCTCAGAAGTGCCCAGAGGAGATGGGAGGGGCTCATGGCTGTGTGTTGGAAACCTCATAGAGCGAGATCTCTTTGGACCCCCTATTTAAAACTCTTGTCCAGGGTGCTGATTTCTTGAGTTGTGGGAATGGTGGCACATGAGGGGGGGAAATGCTGATGGACTGCTGAAATACATGCATTTGGTGCAGTCTTGTGGATTCTAATAAAGCATTTCTTTCCTTAAACAACACCTATTTTAAACAGCACCATTGCAGGACTGTTTTGTATCCAGCCTTTCCTCAGTGCATCTCTGCACCAGTGGAGTGGGTCGTACCCAAAAGCTCCTGTCCTTTGTAGGAGCCCCTGTTAGCAGCTGGTGGGACAATTATTAAGTGTTGTGCTGACATCAGGGGGTGAACCTGCAGGAAGAGCTTGCAGCAAGCTGCTGGAACCTGATGCCGAGGAGCGTGGCTGTAGGAAGGAATTTGTGTCGCTTCCTTCTTGTGGGCACTGCCAAACTGATGCTGCTCCAGGAAAATCACCGTGGTGAAGCTGAGAGGAGTTTAATCCCTCACACAGCTCATAGGGAGCCCAGGTGGGAGGGGTCACAGTGCTGAGGAGCACCCCCAGCATCCTGAGAGGAGCTCTCCTCTGGCTGCAGTGGGATTCACCTGCTGGATGGGATCCTTGTGTGCTGCAGAAACTACTCCATAGCAACTCCCAGGATGGTGGGGAGATAATTTGGAGTGAATGAGCCCTTCAAAGTGAAGCACAGACAGCATAAAAGGGCCTTTGCAAAGCCCTGTTCTGTTTCTGTCCAAGTGCATGGGCAGAAATATAGATGAATTCAGCCACTGGGTGAATTTTCAAGGCTTTGGCTGTGATAGTTGGAGTAAGTGATTATCCTGTCTCCTTTACTGCAGAGCATTTTGATCTGAAGTGTGGGACATGTGATTTTCCTGTTCACAGAGCACAAAAGCAGACACCTCGCTTGGAGAGGAGTGTTTAGTCTGGCTGAGAACTGCTCTTTGTGTGCATGCATGGGATTTATTTATAATGGATAATTCCTCCCAGCCAGATGATTTCTCCCAGCTCCCTTTCAGCCGGAGCCAGGGCGGTCTTTGTCGGTTGTGTAAGGTCTGGTGAGTGTGGGGCAAAACCAGCAGCCTTTACTTTCCATCCCCCATGGAAAATGAGATGTCCCATTTACCCCATGAAATAATAGGGTTGTGTTTGGAGAGGACAAAGCCCTGCACAGCCTGTGAAGGTGGAAGTGTGAGGGAAATCACGGTGCTTGAGCAGAGTCATCTACAAAAGACACACGGCCAAGCAGGTCTCAGAAAGGAGAGAGATGGACTCTCAAATCAGCTTTCCTCCCTTTTGTGTTGTTCTGCCTTTGTCCTCATCTTGAAAGGCAGAATGGGCAGGAAATTCAGGAGGTTCTCCAGAAAAAGGGACCGTTCCCAGGCTGTGGGAGGTAGATGTGCAGGGGCATAGTCCCACCTAGGGGTGTTTGATTTACAGCTTATCTACTATATTTCAAGCATATGCTTGGAAAAATTGCGTGTTCCTACAAATAGAACAGTAAACCTGGCTTTAAAGGCCCTTTGAAAATTAGGTCTGAAAATGAAATTCTAAATAGAAGTTACAATACAATTTCTGTGCTTTCCCAATGAAGACAGGCTGAGAAAGTTGGGGCTGTTCACTTTTGAGAAGAGAAGGTTGTGTGGCGGCCTCATAGCAACCTCTCAGCATCTGAAGGGGCTCTTTGTCAGGAACTGGAGTGAGGGGACAAGGACAAAGGGGTTCAAAGTGGAAGAGGGGAAATTTAGATTAGATATACAGAAGAATTTCTTTCCTGTGATGGTGGTGAGGCCCTGGCACAGGTTACACAGAGCAGCTGTGGCTGCCCCATCCCTGGCAGTGTCCAAGGCCAGGTTGGATGGGGCTCTGAGCAACCTGGGAGAGTGGGAGGTGTCCCTGCACATGGAGGGAGTTGGAACTGGATGGGCTTTAAGTTCCCTTTCAACCCAAACTGTTCTATGATTAAATAGCATAATTGCATGAAATCTTGACTTTTCTGAAAACTAGGCACATGAAATTTATCTTTAATCTTAAATTGAGGAGGTTTTACATTCTAAGGTCTGCATAGATGTTTCTCTGTCAAAGAAATGGTAGCACTTTACTCCCTGTTCTTATTCATCCTGTCCATAGCAATGTAAGTGATAGATCCAAGCTGAGAAGGAGTTTGGAGTGGGTCAGACTGGAGGGGAGGGTGTGT
>VZSR01002340.1:8610990-8688810 GCA_013398615.1 Brachypodius melanocephalos
TATGACAAATATTCCCCTCAAATTTCATAAAGGCTGTTTGTATATGCGCAGAATCGGAAATAAGGCAGATTTAGGAGACTCTCTGGAGGATATCTTATCCCTGTGCTGTTAGGACAAAGCAAAGCAGCTGTTCCCCGAATGGCTCTGAGGCATGGCCCTTTCTCTGCTCTCCTGAGCTGTTGTTCAGGCTTTACCAGGGAGGAGGATGAGTTTGGATGTTACAGTTGCAATCTTGAGTGAGCCTGTTGTTCCATGTCAAATCATAAACTCCATGGTATGGCTGCTCCAGTGGTGAGTTTTCTCTCTCTCTCCCTGCCCCCAGTCAAGGGGAAGGTTTTATGCAAGAAGAGGAGAGGAAGAAAAGAATATTTATCTATAATCTGACTCTGGCAAATCATGTTCTCTTTAAAACTGCGCTGCACCCAAAGAGCCCAGCATGGCAAGTGGTGCAATCAGGCAGCAGAAGTGATTTGGCACATGCCTGAGCACCCCAGGCAGCATTTGCAGCTTCCACAGCACCCCAGAGACCCCTGGATCTGTCTCCACTTCCCTTTCTCCTACATCAAATTCTCCATCACCTCTGCAGGGGCATGTACTCCTTGATGTGCTTTTGAAGCCTTGATACAAATATTGGTGCTGGACTCTGTCACTCTCATTTAAACATTCTTTGCTCTTGTTTTCCCTGGCTGTTATATTATTTGTTTCCTTGAGTCTTTCCCCCTCACTTTCTTTTCCACTTATTTTAAGCCAAAGGTGATTGAATGTTTGTGCTGTATCTTAAAACACTTTGCTGTGCTTTGTCCTCCCAAACAAGTAATGAGTCAAGAGCTTGACTGATCACTATAGAGGTTTGCACTTGATTTCCCCCAGCCATGAAGGAGAGATTAAGTAAAAGAGAACTGGGTTTAGTTCCACTAAAGCTGATACTGAGGGGTCCTATCTGTTTTTTCCTTCCCTGAAGGGAAGGTGGGTACAGTGAGGAGCAGGATCTCTGTGTTTCCATTTTCCATTGCAGTAAATCTTAAAGAAGATGGGGACATTGGTCTGACTCCTGTTTTCCAGCCCTGCCCCCCTGCTGGGCTGTTCCCCAGCATTCCCACCTAGAAGCATCCACACTCAGCAGGTTGCTGGGAGGCAGCAATTTGTTGTGGAGCCCTGTGCTCCCCAGTCTTAGCAGGGAATGTTGTCTTTCCTGTCCCTTCAGTCCCAAAATGCCTTTTTTTTTTCTGTGCAGCTAAAAAAACAGTGACAGTAATGGATTTTTCCTGGGGATATTTGTTTTATTTGCAATTATAATTAGCAGCACTAATATGTTTACTCTTTCTGATAATGTATGGAAAGACACTTTGATTTCGTGGGATTTTTTTTCCTGAGTAAGTCTCTACACTGTCAGAGCTGAAAAACACTCACACTGTGTGCTGTCTCTTGTCAGACCAGCTACCCTTTGAAATGCAGCTTATTCCATGTCTGTTGTCAGTGAATACCATGGCCCCTTTTTGTCCAAAGCCTGTTGTTCTGTTAGTTTAAGTCTTGTTGGTTTTTTCCTATTATGAGGAGAAGTTGATGGTCAGGATCTCTGTTGTAAATAAACAAAGGTGGATAAAAAGCATTAAGCTGTCTTTCACTGAAGCAAACAAGAATCTGTTTCTGCAGAGACAGGTTTGGATTTACAGAGCAAGTACTGGATAATGTCAGAATTGTTGACAAGCGACAAATCTTGGTTTGCAGTCCACGCCAGACCCCTGCTGCCCAGCTGAGCCTCGGAGGGGCTGCCTCCCCTCGTGAACACATTGGGGTTTGAACTGTGGAGAGATGAAAAAGGTGGAGTCTTTGTTCCTGGAGACAAACCTTGCTGCTGGTGCTGTGTATGTGAGGTGTTCTTGTGCTCTCCTACAGTTCTTTATGCCTGTGCACCTCCCTGGCCCCGAGCATCACACAGTTCATGTGGTTTTGTCCCTCTGCTCCTCAATAAGAGCTGACTGTAACACCCATTAGGGTAAAACCAGCCTGGTTTGGCGTTGAATTCTTTCTCCAGTCCAGCCTGAGGCTTTGCATGTGCCAGAGTGTGCAGCTGCCTTTCACCTGGGCCAGAGCTCAGTGTTTCTGGCCATGATTTCTATTTTTACCTGGCTCACAGTGACAATCTATAGGAACTCTTCCCACTTGTGTTAATATGGTAGATGTGTCCTGCAGCTTGGTGCTGCTTTTTGCTTTGGTTTCTTTTAGAATAGTTATAAATCTCTTCGAATAATTATAAATCTCTTTCAATAATAAGTGTTTGCTTGGCATATGGAGTCTCTCATGGTCTAATTTTCTTTCACTCTGCATCTATGAAAAATTAAGCTTTGTGAAGTCAGTGCTATGGACTTAGAATGCAGTGTTTTTCTGCAGCCAAGGTTTCTGCTGTGAGTCCATGAGAATATCCCAATTACTTATTGATTTGTATCAGCCAGGTTTCACCCCTTCTCCTCTGAGAATTGTGATTTGCCAAGAACTAGAACTACAATGTGCCTGAAATGTCTCTGACAGTCACTTTTCCCAGCCTCCCACAGCTCCTACCTCATGCTGTTTGTCTTTAATGTGTGCAGATAAATGCTGCTGGACCAGAGGTATGACTGAGCATGCAAAGCATCCATTATGAGCAGGTTCTGATTTTCTCTGTTCATGTGCTAGTTAAGTTATCACAGTTCCTACTGCCAGGAAATTTTTGCTTTTATGCTCCTTACATAAATACAGCAACTGCCCACATCTCTACACTTACATTAAAATGAGCTTGGCTTTTTTTTTTTTTTGTTTTCCTTTGAGTAATATCAGTTCTACTGGGCCTAATCCTGGGATATGTCAAAATCTCTAGTCTTACACATTTTACTGAAAACTGAGTGATTTAACCTCTTGGCAAAGCAATTTGGAATATCAGGGGGGATTAAGCTGTTGAAATGGGGCTATGGACAGGCCTTTTGGGTCCTTGACTGGATCTCTAGCTGAGCCTTTTCCTACATGCCATACTAAATGAACTCAAAACTTGGCTTTTCTGCAGAGGCTTAGCAGCCTGGTGGCACAGTGCATCCTTTCCCCAAAATATATGCCCAAAGTACACCTGCTATTTGTGCAAAGGGCCTTTCCAGGTTACATTTATCTTTCCAGAGAGTCAGTCAAATCTTATCTAGGGGTCTGCCTGCAGTTAGTTATCTGTGTCTGGAGTACAGTTTAATAGCTTTTTTCCTCCTTCTTTAACATGAGTTCATCCCCTTCTCCCTACTGTAGGAAGTGGGGAAAAAAATTCCTGGGACTCAGAGCGAAGTTAATCCAATAGTTGTGGTAATTTCTGAGTCGATGGTTGATAGCAGAAGATGTAATTATTCTTTTCCAGCCTGAGCTAGCTCACTGTGATCAAATATGATTATGTGATTGTTCAATGAATCATATGCTGAGCACAATGCACTGACCCGATGGCTGATGGCACCCTGCTCCTTGGTGGTGTTGCATTATGAATTAGATCAGTTGCTTATCTTGGTTATCTGAGGCCCTAATCCCACAAATGCTTGTGAATATTTTAAAATTAACTGGCACAATAAATCTGTATCTGAAGTTTTGTGATGCAGCCTGAGGTGAAAGGATTTGGGGAGTTTTCAGTCCCTACAGGTACCTCTCTGCTGGTTTCATCCTGGCTTGTGTTTATATTTGTCATCTTTGTACTTTGCTTTTAGCCCAACCTTTTTCCAACCTAAACTGCCTTTAGACAAAGCCTATGAGTGATGTGACTTTTGCTTGTCAGCATGGGAGAGGGTGCAAATTAATTCATAGGCTTATTTTGTACAGTAGATTCTGGCCTGGGTGCTTTTATTGGAGCATCCTTAACGTCAACAGCTAAGTAAGTCCAGGCTGGATGAATCCTCTGTGTCCTTGCACAACCCCGGTACAATCCAGGCTAAACAGAACCACTATTACACCTTCACAATCATCTTCTTGGCCTCAGACCTGCTGACTGATTTATACCCACTGTATGTTTATTGGTGTGTGCATATTTATGCATCTCTATGTTTTCATCTCAGGTGGATATCCCCCTTTAATCAATATTTGATCCATGCCATTAGAACAAACCTAGAAAATGCAATGCCACGGGGAAATACTTAACCAGGCAATTTCACCAGGGACCTAGTTATCTTTTGACGTGACTACAGTAAAAAACACAATAGTGGAAGCTGCTCTAATTTGCCTTTGTAAGATCTGTTTCAAGGCTGATGGGAGGAAACCAACCCAAAAGTTGGCTGAGCCATAGGGCTCAAAAACCTGAGGAAAAGCATCCCTCAGCCTCAAAAGTGGCATATGCACAAATCTGCCTGAATCTTCCCTGCTGCCCACAGTCCTGTAAGGCAGACTGCCAAGCAGAGGTGATCTGGTTTTTAAGGCAGAAGGGGAAGAGCAAGAAGAGAGTGCTGTGGGGTTCCCCAGCTGTAGGGTCACCCCAATGAAAGGGAATGTGACCCTGTGTGGGAAGAGATTATGTGAATTGCCCCCGATAGCCTGTGCAAGCAAGACCTACAAGTGAGAAGAGAAAGGGAGAGAACAATCTGGGAAGCAGGGAAAATGTGAGTGGTGCAGCAAGGACAACCTGTGGATGGGGAGACCAAGAGAGACATGGAGTTAACCCATTTCTGACCTCAGCCAGGTTGCTGTTTCTGCTTTCAGCATCAAAGCTGATGCCGGTACCCACAGACTGTTCTCTGCAATAGGTGGTAGTGTTGTTGTGTCCTGCAGAACTCTGTGGCTGCACTGCCAAACATCTCCCGGGGTGGAACAGATAAATCCCTGTTGCCTCCACTCAACTCTACCTGTTCCCTCGTGAAAAAACAAGTAGGTGTGTTTTGACAACTAGCTCTGTGGTTGGGCTGATTTGCCTGCTTTCCCTTTACCCCATGGAGAGGGTTTGTGTTCAAAAATACAGCATCATTTGTTTGCTGTCAGCCAGAGTCCCTGCTGTGCTTCTGAAGTGCTATTCCAGGTACTCTTTCATTTGATAATGAATTACTTAGGTTTTGATACCTATTAGTGTGTGAGGCACCCAGAAGGAAGGGTCAAACTGTTGGTTTGTAGGTGTTGATGTAGTGTTAAATGTCCTCTTAATCCAACTATAACCCAAAGATTTGTTTGAGCGTTGCTGCAGTGTTCAGTTTCTCAGGACAGCCCAGCAATGATGGAAGTACAGTCCTGTTCTCACCCTCGGGCTTTTCTGCATCAAGCCCTGTGCTGGATGCACCTTTAGATGCTGCTAGAGCAGTGATGCCTGAACTCTGCTTCTGATTCAAAGAGAATTAGTGATCCCCACCCTTTCCCTTCCAGCTATCGTGCAAAGCAAGCCCCCAGCACGGTAACACTGCTGTTGTTGCTGCAGTGGCAGACAGACATGGGGGGATCTGGTCTCCAGCCTTGCTGCTGCACTTCCCACAGCCTTTCTGCCACAGGGTGGGGAGTGAGGAGTCCTTGCACCATTTCACCGTGTGGGGCTTTTGGGCAGGGCTCAGTGAGCAGCCAGAGCTCCAGGGAGGTCTTCAGGATGAATCTGAATACGAGGGCAGAACCAGGCTGTGAGGGGTGTGTGACTCGGGCTCATCCCTATCAATCTGCACCAGGGTGTTTTAGAAAATGCAGGGTTACAGCTCAAGCTTTTAAAGACCTGGTTGTGGATTCACTGTGGGCTTGGGGAGATGATTCTGCTGCCACTGTTGAAGAGGGTGACCTGTGCTCCCCAGGATGGCACCAGTTAATTTGGTAACTGAGTCCCTGAAGAAGCTGATAAAGTCTTTTATTGTCTCTACCATGACCAGGTTGTGTCTGAGTAGGGCAAATGATAGAAGATAAGCTTGGAGTTGCTTTCAGAAACCCATTTCAAAGAATATAAACATTTGGAGATGCAGACCAAGATATTGGATGTGTAAGCAGGAGTTTTAGTAGTGTATCCAGAGTGTTGTCCAGCATTCCAGCCCTTTTCATGGGGACTCTGTATTGGGTCTTCCTGGGAGCTTCCTAAATGCTGTCCCAGCAGCAAAGAGTGAGGGCCTGGAATCACCAGTTGTGTTTTGCTTTATGCATGCATGGGTGGCTGCATCTACAGCTTGTGTGCCTCTGTGTGTGGGTATTAGAAATAAAATACTGCATTTTATCACTGTGTTTGTCTAAGTCCTCCTGTTCCCTTTGTCTCACACCCCAGGAACAGAAGGAGAGCTTGAGCCTCCAGGGCTGATTTTTACCTGGGCTGTGAACTCATTCTACTCTGTGATGCCAATGGGTCTTGGTTTTGGTTTGGAAAGAATACTCACAAGAGTTTCTTGGTTCAGGTGAATAATTTACTCTCTGTGCTGATAAGGAGACACAGTTTAGCCACTTGAGGTCCTGAAAAAGCTTCTGATGTCAGCATCTATGCTGTAAAAATAGATCCTAAACTACCTTCTGCTGTGGCTTCTGATCTGCCTCAGGGTCACTTTAACTGATGATGTCTGGATAAAGATATCTTGATTAAGATAACACCTTTCCTATTATTAGCTCTTGATCTGTATAAAAATATATGGATCCCATTTAGTATAGTCTGTGTAAGTTAATATAGGAACTAACACAGCTCTTACGATGGAAAAATAGAGATTTTTCTTCTGTGAAGTGTGCTCTACTGCCTTCTCTTGTAGGCAGCAAGGTATGCTACTGTTGCATATGACTTGTGTAAAGAAGATTGTTGATTGATGTATATAGATATTGTTTATGTTGTCATCTCTTAACACAGCAGTCACTTCCAAACACACCTCCTTCCAAGGCAGACTGCAGCATTGGGAGCTCACCCAGGAATCTGGGATGAAGCTACAGCTGAACTTCTGTAGGATGCTGCTGGGAGCAGTTCCTTATTTTCACAGGAACTTAAAAACTGGGGAAATCCTTTCCATTTATCACAGTGGTGTATATTGCATTATTGAAGTACACTTAACTACAGTAAGCATAATAATCTGTCCTGTGCTAGCACCTCAGCCAGACCAGCTATTGATCAAAACATGTTCACACCAAAGGCTGTACAAGAAGCACACAAGGAAGGAAGTCTGCACAACTTTCCTTTTTCAAAAGCTTGCCATAACTTTCCATCCAAACATTGCATTGGAGACCAAATTGAATTGGCACACCATTGATTTAATTTATCCTAGACATAATGCTGTTATTTTTACCACCAGCTTTCTTTAATTTGTGAGCCTGGGGGTGCAAATACCACCTGAAGTCTTGAGTCTGTAAATCCCAAAGTGTGTTTGGGTTTGCCAGACTTCTCATGAGTGCAAATCACCTTCCCAAGGAACTCTCTTATTTTTGGGGAGTGCTCCTTCAGCCTCACTGTCCCAGTTATCTTCTTGAATACATAATTGTGTTTAAGTGGCTTTTGTTTAATGCTGGCTTCTGTCAGGCGCTTTTCTGTCAGGAGGAAGGGACAATCTGCTGATGCAGATAAGCAGAACTGGCTCAGCCTTTGCCACATTATGTAAATAGCAGATTTGTGGAGTTGCCCTAAGGATGATTGTTTGTATTTGAGCAGTTTCTAACATCTATATTGCAGAAAGATTTGACCTCAAATGCTCTGACGTTGGTGGAGGGACCTACCTGGATTTTGGGAAGTCTGATCCAGACTCCAGTGGTGCTGGTCTTGAATTTCTGGGAGCAAACACAGCTTTAATGCTTTCATCCTCCTCTGACCCTTTAATATTTCGTTCAGTAATCAAATCCAACCAGTGTAAGAGATTATATAAAGCAAATTTAGGAGCAGGATTTATAGTTTCCACATATGCTGGCAAAATTCTCAATTTTCTTATATATGTCCACTACTTTTCCAACTTCCCAAACATTTTGACCTTCTCCAGTTAAGGAACAAAACTCATCCAGTGGCAGCTTAAGCAATCCCAACAAACAGTGGGATCATCCTAGTTCTGCAAATCAAACTCTCATATCACTTGTGTCACAAGAATCCACGTTCCAAGAGGTGTCTCAATTGGTAAAAATGGATGAATAACTTCAAATAGTGATATCGAAATTTTCCTTTGACTATTGTGTGATTTAGACAAAATCTTGTGTTTATTGACAAATGTATTTGTTCTTACTGTGCAGGCAACATTTACAGCCTCTGATAATTTGTTTGTTCTGTTTATTTTACTGTGCTTAGAAGACAACAGCAATTTGCATTCATTTGCATCTCATTTTAAAGGACAGTGATGATAAGAAAAGTTGTGGGGGGATGTGTGTGTATATGAGGTTTTTTTTTATATAAACATATGTATGTCCATAAACAAATTTTTTTTTCCAATAATGCTTGAGAGGAGAAAATTGCTGCTGGGATTTTCCTGCAATTTTCACATCCTGCAGCTCTCTTGTACTCTCCTTTATTGTTTTGCATGTCTGAAGTTTTAAAACCCCGCACAGATCCTATTTATGTAGGACAACAATAATTCTAAAGGGCAACAGATTGTTAAAAAAACACTCAATGAAACTTATTGAGGCTAATATTTTAACACACACTGCTTGTTGCACATAGGTCTTTATCAGAGCCATTGAGTAGGCAAGCTCCTGGGAATAAAGAATCCCCAACTTTTGTTTTTCCAACTAGACCAACATTTTCTGTTACTTGGGGGCAAAAAGGAAAGGCATCTTTTTTAGACCAGGAGCAAAGAATAAGAGTGTATGATTCACAAAAAGTGGACTTAGCATGGGTTGATAGATGTGCTAAATGAGTGGATTTAACAAGTGATTCTAATTTATTAGACTTTTTCCATGGTGTGTGTTTGGTTATTAATAGTTAATATCACACATGAGCCAAAGTCAAACAGGTTTGTGTGGACTGGTTGGTCTGATTCTGAAATGTTAGCTTGCTCATGCAATATCCATGTTTAATTTATAGACACTTGCATCACCAAATGTGTGAGTAAAAGGGATGAGGGCTAGGAATACACAGCAGTTTCCCCTCTTGCTGATGCTTTCCAAGACAGACTTTCCCTGTTTTGAGAAGCAGGGAAGTGGCTGAGATACCCAAGATGCCACTCCACGATAGGAGAGGAAAACTTTCTTTTGAAACAGTAAACTCTGCTAAGCAGCAATCTCAGCAATAAAGTGTTTCTTATGCTCCCAGGCCATATATTTGTATTAGGTTTTGATTTGGTGATGTGGATTCGTGTGCTGGCATTGGTTAAAACACTCGGCACAGGCTGAAGGATGGCACAGGTGAGATGACAAAAATCCGTCCGTGTGTCCCCCCTGTATGTGGCTGTGACCAAACACAGGGGTTGGGGTGGTTCGTATGGGCTGGTCGAGGGGTATAAACAGGAGCAGGATAAGGCTGACAGTCCAAGAACCACAGATTTGCCTTCTGTGAAATCATCAGGGTGACAGCGCCAGGGTAGCGTGTGGGATCGAGGTGAGCAGCATCCCCTTAAGGTGCCCCTTTAACTCTTCTTTGATTGCACACACAAAAGAACATTAAGCTCGCCCTTGTTCTTTTTCCCTCTGACTTAATGGAAGGGCTCCTTGCCGGGGTCAGGCATTCTCCCTGCCCTGCCAGGAGCTGTGAGTCAGCTGTGACTCAATTTTCTGAGCCCACTCACTCTCATATCCTGCAAAGAACCCCTGGAAGTCACCGTGACTGTGACTCAGGCTCAGCGAGGCCATGAAAGTGGCATCAATTTATTCACAATCTTTTTAGTGCTGTGAGTTTCTTTAGGCCTAAGGAAAGACTTATACCTTGTAACAGTTCCTGTGTCTTCCCAGAAAAGTTTCTTCAGACTTTCATACAGCTGTTCCTAGGGAGGTAGGAATTTCATGTCTGTATCACTAGGACATTTCTTATACCTCATTTCAGGATGTTGTAGGAGGAGTTTATGTCGAAATCCAGTGTCTTTAAAAGATATGTTGTGTTTAAGGTGCTTGAACAGATTTTATTGCATCAGTAATTTGAAGTATTGGATGATGGTGGAAAACAAGCAGCACAAAACAATGAAAAACACCATGATGCTTGCAAAGGTTCATACAAAGTCACAGGGATTTCAGTGTAGGTAGCATTGGCCAGAGTATTTTGCTTTGGACCCATTATTTTCATATTTGGTTGGAGTTTTGCCTCATAATTCCATCGAGGAGAGAGGGACAGCCTTGTCTCTGAATGCGTGGAGCATTAGGTCTATCCCTGCAGGAGCACCCTGGATGTTCCTGCCTGTTGAGAGGAGAAGCAGAAGGTCTGTGCTGTCTGTCACCTTCTGTGTTACACCCACCAGGTAGCTGCCCTCTGGGAGGTTTATTTTCGTGCACACATGTGAATTCACAGATACACATGTGTACCCCTTACAGGAAGCATTCTTGCATATTCCCATCCTCTGTGAGAACCAGCAGAGCACTGAGTCCTCCACAGCTGAGCTGCTCATTCTCTGGTTGTCCACCTTGCTGTGTTTCTACGTATCTGCTTACTGGATTTTGGCTAATAGGAAAAAATACTTTGATTTATGCAGTTGTATTTTCAGGATATCGTGGAGCCTGGCTCATTAGCTGAGATATTGAGCTGAACAATGTTCAAATCTGCTCTGTGCCCTAAGCATCTCCTCATTTTAGCAGTTCAAATTATAGTATGGATTGATGTAAATACAGTGGAAAAGAACTCAGTTTGGTGATATGAAAGGGGAGCAACACTAAAAAAACCCCTTCCAATTCCCCACATTCAATTTGAACAAATCCCACACCTCTCAGGACCGCTGATGTTATCTCTGAAAACAGTCCTGCTGCAGAGAGCAAATTGAAGTGTGTGCTTTTAGCAGAGACATTTCAGAAAAAAATCCTGTGGGAGAGAAAAAAATTCTAATCCTGGCTCCTGTTTCCTCTGGTTCCCACATAAAGGTATTCCCCCACAGCTCCCTTTGGAAATCAGTAGCCCCACAGTTTTCCAGGGATAAATGAGGTAAAACTGCTCAGAGGTAACACTGATAACGGGAGGTTGAGCAGATTAAACTGAGCTCTGCAGCATTTACTGTCAGCACCTGAAAAGTAACAAACCCATGTGTGTTTGAGCAAAGTGTCAAATCCTTTTTTGTGAGATGTTTGAATGTGTGAAGCACTTTTTGATTTTAGTATGTATACACCGGATTTTGTCTCTGATTTGTGTATTAACTATGAGATGAAGATGTTGGAAAGTGGAAAAGTGAAAGGGGCTGATATCTCTGCTTGGCATAATAATAGCAATATATTTGACAACAGGCTAGGTTACTTTTATTAGCGTATTTAACAGAGTAAGAAAAGAATACTAGGTAAAAATTATATCAAGAAGGAAAAAGTTGGCCAATATCTGCAGCACTGTTTTGTGTTTCTGCCTTCCCAAAATGAATGATTCGTGTTATTTCTGGATAACCTAGTGATTTACTGCCAGTCACCAAACTTTGTACATAAGTAATGGAGTAACACAGCAGCTTTATTCACACTGATGAGGACAGGGAGTGACAGCACAAATGGGGCTACACAGGAAATTCACTTGCACTAGAGAAAAATGTAATAGCGATAATCCAATGTCTCTTTGCAAAGTCTCATCTGATCCTCTCTGCCTTGCAGACCTCAGTGCCCAAAATGTAAATATACACTACAAAAGAGAGAAAAACCCCAGGTCTGTATTTGTGATTTTAGCAACAGCAGAGGTTTCACGTGGTTCTGGTTCAGAGAAAGCATCTGCAAGAGTACCAACAACAGAACATGCTGTTGGAGGATATTTTATAAAAGATACTAAAATCCTGTTTTGTTCTTAGGTTCTTCAAGTATCTACCATGGGAATAGGGTATTCTCTTTGGACAAAAATGGATCTTTCCCAAAAAAAAAGACTCCTCCCAAACACTTCCTAGAACTCCCTAACGTCATTATTAGCTTTCAAGGAAACACAAAGCTCCCAGTCAAGCATTCCTTGCAGAGATGACTCAGTTCCCTAGAGACGAGATGGTTTCACTTTTCTTCTGTGCTTGATGCTCGTAAACCAGAATGTGATGTGACCTCCTCTGTGGAGCTCTGCTAGTTGTTTCATTCCTGATCTGATCTGTGATTATTTCAGTGTTGGGGTTCCCCCTCCCACCATACAGAACAATTGCTACCTGTGCAGGTGTGTATGTGCTGTGCAGGGAGAGCAGAGGAGGTGATCAGAAGGGACTTTTGGGAATGTATAAAAATTAAAACAACCCCAACCCGCTCTGTTGCTTCCCTGATTTAAGAACTGAGCACCTGTACTTCAAATAGAGTGCAACTTTTGTTAGTGGAGGCTAGGGCTACAAGAAATGGAACTTTGAAGTTATGTATCCAAGATTAGAGGTTAAATGTCATTTGTAAAACACTCAAAATGTCAAGCAGTCTCTATGTGCCAAACCAGATTGTGACACTGTCCTTTAATTTCTGCTCAAGAGAGGGGAAAGCTCAGCTAAAATATGAGCACAGGCTGAACTTCAGTGCTCTTGGATGTTGTTTGGCTTAGTCATGCAGTCTGATATTCTGGGGAAGCCTTGTGGTTTTATTATTGTCTTATAAATTCACTCTATGTACAAAGATATTGTGTGTATTAATTTTCCATTTTTAAAAAATTAAGAAAATAAGAATCTAGAGGTAATTCTCAAACAATGAATATAGAAGAATTTTTTTAGCAACCTGTGGATTAGACAATTTGAAAAAACCCTAATCCCTGAGTGTGGATTAAGGGTTTTTAGAAGACTAAGTTGATTTCTGCTTTCATATAATGTAAAACTGCTGCAGGAGACAGAAGACAATTTCTTCTTTTCTTTGGCTGCACCTGTTAAATGCTGCAGGTGAATATATCTGAAGCCATGGATTTCAGATAAAACTGCTCAGATATAATCAGTTTGAGAGGAACTATTTTCTGAAGTAAAATGTAATTTATGCAGTTTTAATGAGATAAAAAGATAATCAGTAATCTTTTGCTTACAACTTCAAGTTCTCCTTTAAAAGTATTTAAACTATGTAATTTAGGATTTAGTGAAGGTTGTGAGTATGTTTGAGGTGCACTCTTTTGTTGTGTGTTGGGTTTTCTTTCCTTTTTTTTTTTTCCCACTAACAAAAGCACAGCTCTCAAGCCTGAGCTGTTGTACTTCCTCTCTCGTATTTGAGAGCTTCTGGTCAGTTTGATTTTTTTACATCCCTTTGCCTTCCTCCTCCTCTCGTGTTTTGATCCTTCTCAGAAGGTGGGATAGCTGTAGGATTGGTTTTGCTTTGATGTGAGACATCCCACACCTTCCTGCATCCTGGAGGTCCCTGGGAGGCAGCAGGTGGAGCTGACAATTCCTTTTTGTTGTGGTGACAACCATCTTTATTTCATTTGCTTGTGTTCAAACACTGGGAAAGGCACTTAGCCCAGCTCATATTCCCTGACAGTTTGGGAATTGTGCATGGGGAATTTTCCTGGGGACACAGCTGCAAGGACACCTTCCTATCCATGCACACTCAGGAGATTCTGGCAGCTACTTTCTGTTCTTCACATGTCCTCTGCTTTGAGCACATCAGGTTGTTGAGTGTCATTTTTGTTCTTTCCTGCCTCCATCCTTTAGTGTTTCAGAGGTATTTTTGAGCACTGCAAGTGTTTACAGCTGTTTTCAGGTCCTCACAGAGCAGCACAGCTCAAGTCCAGCTGTGCTGTCCTATTCAGTGCTTCCCTCCTTTGTGGGAGCCAAGGGAAGCCACAGCAGGCACTACAGAGCTCATCAGGTAGGGCTGTGGGAAGACTGTCCCAGGAATATTTTTGGATGGCAAAAGGATTATAGCTTGAAATATTTTGTGAAATTATGCCAGTGGTGCAGAAAATCAGTTTTAGAGGGAAAAGCCTATGCTCATCCCATCTTGATGTATTCTACTGACTCATTTTCAGGATGAAATATTTCCCTTTCAAGAAAAAGTCTTTGGAAGTACTTCTTTCTATCATCTGCAAACTTCAGTCCACAAAGGGTCAAGAAAAGTCCTTCAGGGGACCACGTCTTGCCCTTTCTAACTGAAACAATTTCATATTTGATATCTCAAATGCCTTTCTGGGTGGAATTCCCAGCCTTTTCCCACCTCTAATCTCAAACCTGGAGGTGTGAACACCCCTGGGATGTGAACTCCAGGTACTACAAGACAAATGTAGGTAACAGTGGTGGAGTCTCATCTGCAAGAACAGTTCCTAAATCAACAAGTCTCAGCAGTAATAAAACCTAGGTGCTTTTAAGCTTCAGTATCTTTTTGCAACAGGGTTTTGTAGATAAGGTAAAATGTTTGTGGTGGTTCTTTTTGGGTTGGCAGAGGTTGACCAGTCTGTCTTGCATCTGTGTTCACCAGGAACAAGACAGGGCAGCTGCATTTCTTTGCATGGGTGAGAATATGAATAAAATCTGTTCTTTACTTGGCTGTTATTTTGGAGAAAATTATAAGCTCTTAGTTAATTTTTGAGACTAGTAATTGCCTTTCAGATGCACTAATTCTAAGCAAAAGCCTGACAAGTTACTGGCAGCTAAATCATACCAGTAAGACTAAAACTGGGATCAGCTTTAGTCTTACACCAGTTTAAAGTCATAGTTCTTTTTTTGTTTTTTAAATCTCATCCATTATTTATATTAGGTTTTTCATAAATTAAAGCTACATTGAAGAGCTTTTCTGTGTATTTGACATCAAGGCTGGAGGTGTAAAACACATCTATTCAAAAAGCAAAGGGAACACAAAAGAAAAAGTATATTGAATGCTTCTGTTATTAGTGAGTCTCCAGGCAACTCCTGGCTGAGGCCAAAGCTAAATTAAATGATTGTAGTAGCAGACTGCTACATATATATTTTTAGACACACACCCCTCAGGAGCTATTTTTAACACATGTGCATCTCCCATACCTTACATCTGCCAGCTTTGTTTGAATCCAGGCTATTCATTGGGAATAAGCAGCTAATTAATTTATGGCATGAATATCAAATATGCAATTAATCCCAGAGCACTCAGTATTCCAGGCATTACCACCAGGTAATCCCCACACTGCCAACAATGACTCTGAGGAATGAGTCCCATTCAGTGCCTGACCTGCTGTAGAAAGACATAAATGGGTTTGCCATATGCTGCTTGATATTGCACTTATAATTCTTCCTTTCTTCTTGTGTTCATGCGTGTGTGCAGTCAGCTGATGGGTTCTCTTCAGTCACAGCAGTGTGAAGGAAGCAAAGGGGTGTTTAGGAGATTAGAGAATGCTGCAGCCACCAAGCCCTGAGATGAATATTCCTGTGTGAAGGCAATTCTAAAGAAGCACACGTGGGTGTATTTCTCTTGGTAAGGCAAGAGCTAACAGCTGGAACTGCAGACAGCAAGATCAGGGTTAGGTGTTGGGTGGAAAGCTTTAAAAGGGTAATGGAGGTTATGCATGGCAAAGCAGATGACAAGGGGAGATGGCATTGTCACTTGCTGGGCAGTGAGGTGACCAGCAGCTGCAGAACAGCTGGGGCACAGCTGATGGTGTCCTGGAGGGGAAGGGTGGGAGAGTCAAACTCTCAGGCTCCTCTCGACCACACTGTGACTGTGTCTGTTTCTTCAGAAGTCTCATCACCCTTGGCAGCTGCATTGCCTTCCTCAACAGCAGGCTCAGTGATTAGACAAGCTCCTAAGCTGATCAGATGAAGCTAAAGCACATTTATTTACTGTAAAGTAAACACCATTACACCTGCCCTTGAGATATTTTGTAATTAAGTACAATTTCCCATGCTGGCAACCCTAGAGCCATTTATAGAAATGCTAATTTCTGTTATTTTATGGCTAGCTCTGAAGATTTAACCTTGGAGAATATTCTGGGTGTTGAACAGTTTTAAAGATCAGTAAATGTTACTCTGATTGTAGAAAAGCCTTGCAAGATGATGTCCAGCTCCATTCTTTGTAGCTCTTTGGCAGCATTTTACAGCACACCAATTAGAAATAGTTTCTGTCAGAGTGGAGCATTAGCAGACATTGTTATACAGCATTAGAGCATTTTGTCATAAATCTTGCAATTTGTGATAGAATCTAAGCTAATAAAGAATTAAAAACAAGGCAAAGAAATTTCAGTACTTTTCCAAACTCTTTGTCTGAGGACATGGTTTTACAGGGGTGATGTGAGGTTTAATGGGGAGTGGGGATCTATCAGTGCTTTTGTTTTTATTAAGTTGTATTTCATTCCTTAATTTTGTTTAATGTCTGTGGCTTTGCATGGATATTTTCTAAGTTGCTAAACTAATAGCTCATAAATAAAGTACAACATCCATTCTTTGTGTTTCCAAGTGTAGGCCACTGTGTTCCCAGCATCAAGCTGCTAGTTCAAATGTTAGTATGGAAATCAGTCCTTCAGATTAATCACCAAATAAAGCAGAGGATGAAATAGTGGGGTTTGGCTGAATCAAAGTCTGTGATGGCTGTGGGGGAAGGAGTTTGTTATTAGTCAACATGAAGTTCCTGAGCACTGCAGTGTTTTGTAAAAGGTGCCATGCTGCACATGTGGATGTGCTGCAACATCCTGAAACCATGAGTTTTGCATTCACACACAGTGGACCCATCAGTCAGCATCAATGGGAGTTTAACAGCAACTTTTCTGTAGCTGTAATAACAGGTCTGAAAGCCAGCTCTAATCTCTTAGGGTGCTAGTTGTAAACAAATGCCATTCTGCATGAAAATGCCTTTCCTGTATGGTTTTTTTTTCCCCCTAAAGATTGAAGGAAATGCTTTATAAAAACAATTCTCTTCAAGCACTTAAGGGACACTAATTGCTTTTAATTTCAGTGTGTGATCATCCCTATCCAAGGGAAGTATGCTGCATGGGCTATAAACCATTTTTATATCATATAGGGTTTAACAGAGCATGCCTGGAGTTAGCTGAGCTGCCTCCCTGGTTCTCTGCTCTCTATTATCCTTCACCATGATTAAACATGCAGCATTTCACTGCCTGGTCATGAAGGGCATCCAGCAAAGATCACTAAGCTCCTCTCTGCTGCCTGCCTCTGAGCAGGGATGTGTTTCTCTGCTTGCTCAAGCACCTTTGGAGCAGAGCACTGCTGTGTCAGAAGGTGGTCACAGCCATAGTAAAGTGATTCTTCTATTCTCTGCTATTCTTTTCATGTCCTATTGCTGTTCCCACAGGAGAAAGATCAGCTCCAGTGACAGCATTGTGCTCAGCAGCCAGGGCCTGTGCCTCTGAAACTTGCTTTTCAAGTGCCTTATGAAGCTGATGTAAAAGCCTTTCCTGCCCTCAGAAGCAGCAGAGGCAAAAATCCTCTCTAGAGAGAGATGACAGTGATTGTTTCCCCACCATCTCTTCCATCTTGGTGTGCAGCACTGGATTGACAGCGCTTTATATCCACATCTGCCTTCCACAGGGCAGTGCTTGGGATTGTGCTGGCTTTGCTCAGAGCTGGATCTCATGTAATTCAAGGTCAATCCAGTTATCTCAGCTCTTTCTGGAAGGCCAGTCCATTTTCACATGTTCACCTTCTTGTTCCCTTTGCTCCTGATCCTGCTGCTGCCTCACAGGCACCCTGAACTTGCATCTCAGGATGTTCATCTGTGTGGGAAATGAGCAGGCAGACACCCACAGTTAGGTGAATAAATCTGGGAGCAGGTTTATTCAAGCTTGAAATAAAACCAGCTCTCTAACCCTTTTCTGTGTTGACTTTGGAGCAGCCACTCGCGGTGCCTGCACTGCTAGAAAGCTGCTGCTGGCAGATTTTCAACACTTGGCCATTGCATCCTTTCAATCTTCACTGTTTACTCTTCAGGCCACAGGCTGCTCCTCCTTTTCTGTTTGGAAATCTCTTAAGGTACTGCAGATACTGCCAGAAATCAATAACAACATTCTTGAGAAACCTGCTAGGCACCTTAGGTAGTGTTGAAGTGCATGATCCTGGAGATGTTTCAAATCTACTTGCAAGGTGCTTTGGAAACCAGCACAGGGTTTAATTGTGAAGCTGTAGGTGATGGTTTGTCACTCCTGTGGCATCCTGTGTCACTCCTGTCCATCCACAAGGGCATCCTCCCATCCTCAGGCAAACCTGTTTCTAGTGAAGCATCTCTCTGAAGCATCTGATTTTCTCTGTGGAAGGGATGGACCTGGTGTCCAATCAATCAGAAATCCACCTGGATAATTTTAAAGCCTCCAGGGCTGGTTCTGGTCCTGAGCAGAAATCAACAGACTGAAATACATATACGTATTTGGCAGTTTTATGTAGGAAAATGGATTGTTGATGTCTTTTTACAAGTAGATGGAAAGTGTAAAGTGATTGTGCATATATCCTAAACTGCATCAGATTCTTAACATCACTGAGCCGTGACTCCATCCTGAAAACATAATTTTCTTTTCCTTCCAGTCTGATTTAAGTGGTCTAAATGCCCTTTGTCTTCTCCTGTTACATAACCAACCCAACACACATGATTACTATCATGAAAATACATTATCTACCCTGAGGAAGGGTAACCAGTTCCTACTTATGGCCAAGGATATGAATTCTATTTTGCTTTACAATGTCTGTGATTAAATGATTGCTATTTGAAAAAAAATTACAGATTTATATTCCATCAGTAGAATGACTTTAAAAACCCCCAAACCTCTCTAAAAGATATAGTAGACCCTCTGCTATTATTTCCAGTGAACTGCAATCTCATTCATAACCTCAGCACCATTAAAATTTGCAGAGACCCAAAGTATTTTTCTCACAGTAATATTTTCTAGTTGCTCTTCAGCCTGATTAGGATCTGAAGCAGTGACCAGGAGATGAAAGTCTCTCTGCCATTTTCAATCCCCTGAGCCATCTCACCATTTTCTACATTTACTTTTCAGAAATTAATTTTTAAAAAAGCAATTGTTTCTGCAAACAGCCCTTTGAATTCCATCCCGGAGGCATTTTAGAGCATTATTGCAAATTATTCAATTTATATGCATAGTCAAGCCTACATCATTATCCCCATATTCTACTAAGGCAGGAAGAGACACAGAAAAACCCCAAAGCCAACCTGAAACAACCAACACTCAGGAAAAAAAAGACAAGAAAAAGTAGAAAGCTGACCACTATTAAAGGAAAATATTTTGCATTAGTCTGAAAAAAATCCCTAAACCCCCTTCATCAAGGTGATCTTTCTTAGAAAGTCAATGTAAGGAAAGATTCAAATGACTGCAGTAAAACTCAAAAGATATACTGTATTCTGAGCATTAATTAATGCAAATATTAATGTCTTTGGCTTCAGATGAGATGATGCAGCATTCTTAAAAATTAATAAAAATTATTACAGAGACTTACTGTATATCTGAACATGTTCCAGCTTAGCAGCTCATCATTATGCACAGAATAATTGTCTGCTCATTTGCATCCTGTGAATTTTAAGGCCTTTTAGCTGCATGTGTTACTTTCTCATACAAGTCACTGTGCAGTCCAAGCTTGTGATGGGAAAGATGGAGTAACGAGGAATGCCTAGCCCTGGAAAGAGTGTGAGCAGTGGCACTATTCCTCCAGCTTGGTGGGTTCAGTGTCCACACACTGCTGGGAAAAACAAGTGAGAAGGTGATGGTAGAGCTGAGTCCATGTCTCAAGACAAGCATTTAAAACACAGGGCACATTTATCAGTGCCAACTGATGTGTGAGGACTAAGGGCATCTTTTTTCAAATGGAATCAATTAGAGAAACAAATAGGTTTTCTCCAGCCCTGTGCCAAATTCACTGTACAGACAAACTCCTTTCACTTAAGAAGTGGAGAAGAAGGGGAAGTTGGATGCTTTTGGCTGGAAGTATTTCAGCTTGCTGAGACCTGTGAAGAGACAAAAAAAAACAAAAACAAAAACCACAGAACAGGAGGATTATAGGAGCAGAAAATCATGGAATTGTAGAATATCCTGGAACAGGAATTGTTCAGCCCCACTCCCTGAACATCAGAGCCCCAAGAGTCACACCAGCCAATGCTTCTTGAATTCTGGCAGCTTTGGGGCAGTGACCATTGCCCTGGGGAGATTTTCAGCCGTGCCCACAGAGGAGTGATATTTTAGCAAGGTGCTCCCCTAACAGCTTTCCTGTTTGCAGTGTGTTGAGAAACACAGGAATGGGAAGCCAGGGATGGATCTGCTCCTCTTGGCTGTAAAGGAAAGGCAGAAGTGAAGATTTCTGAGGTATCTGCACTCCTCCCTGTGCAGTCTCTGCTCCTGGACAGTGAATAAGAGAGGCCATGCAATGCTGACTTTTGGAGGTGGAAGAACTGCTCAATATTTGCATGTCCTCAGAAAGGCTTGAGCCATTTCTGTGCAGGTTTTGTGGATGTCCCATGGTCTGTGAAAGCCTAGCAGAAGGGGCAGGGGCAGCTGCCTGATGCTTGCCTGTAGTCAAAGGGAGTAAATTGCTCTCTCTACACCCTGCCCTGCCTTACAGCTTCGACTCTTTCCCAGGAGGCACTTTTGAATTGCTTTCTGCTGGGTTTCTCATTTGGTTTACTTAGAGAAGCCATTAATTACGAGTTGGTAAGGTCTCAAGTGAGGTCTAGACCAGCTGCTCTGAGGACACAGATAAGCTGCTGGGTGATGATGGCTCTTGGCTGCTCCTGACCTGGGTTGCATTTGGGCAGTTGCTTTGTTCTGTAATGAGCAATCCCACAAGCTATCCAGTCCCCCAAAACAGGCTTTGTGAAAATTAGAGTGTACTTCTAAGACTCAGCCCACGCTGTTTATAGAGTTGATTGCCCTCGAGTTCACCTTGGGCCTAATTGGCTTACTGGCTTAATTAACAAAGTGCTTATTAATATCTAGTGGTAATTAATTTTCAAGGGATTATTTTCTATTAAGATCGTGAGTACAGTGTTAACACTGTACAGCTGTGATTCTGGAGAACCAACAAGTACAGGGTTGTGGGAGGGGGTTTCTTTTATGTGTTCAGCAAAATTTATTTATTTGGTCATATTGTGCTGATTTGCCCTGCAGTTACAATAATTAGCATCTGTATAAGACTGAGAGCTGCACACTGAGATTAGGGCTTGTTTGGAACAATGGAATGATAGTTTTTACTGGACTTGAAAAAAATGTGATGGGCTGATGAGCAAATAAATTACTTTTGTTAGAGAATGTGGTATTGAAATGGTGATGAGCCTGTATTTTGCAAGTTGAAGTGCACTGTTTGGTGTTTTAATACTTATAGGTGCATGAAATTTGGAATGTAGGTACCAGAGCCTGAGACCTAGCTATAATCCACAGGCTCATTTCATGGCATGTTATTTCATTAATGTGTGTTTTAATGGCACAGCCTTACTGCCATGTGGATCTGAGAAACGCTAAGGATTTCTCCTGGCCAGCTTCAGTAGTAACTGCTTAGAGAAAAAAACCTAGAGCGTATAAAGACAAGCCTCCCCAGGCATAAACTCATTGCTTTTTGCTGTCTCTGGCTTTTGGGACTTTCTGGAGAAGCAGAACCTTTGATGGTTATTAGTCATTGACAGACTTTCCTTTTGTCAGTCTGTCTTTGTGGAACCTGCTTACACTTGTATATTTGCATGTCCTGTGGCAGTGAGTTCCACAGTCTGTGCATGGCTTGAAAATTCACTTGCTTTTCCTTTCTTGTAAAACATGTATGTGCCTCTTTTTTTTTTTCTTTTTTTTTTTTTTTCTTTTTTCCTTTCCCCAGTGCTCCTTATTTCTTGCATTCTAAGAAACAGTGAGTGATTAATCATCCCTTGTTTATCTCCATCCTGCCTGGGACTGTACAGGCCTCTCTGCCAGCAGCCCACGGGCCAATTTTTTCTTTCTTACTCGAAGAATCCCTGTTGCTTCATCCTCACACTTTGGCATACATTTCCTCATCCTTGTTGCTTTTCGTTTTGGAGAAAAGGTGATTGGGATATATGAGAAAGGTGTGTGAATCTGAGGAGATGCAGATGCAAGTTTAGAGGATCTCTAAATCACACCTTGCCAGAAGGTGAGAGGAAATGCACTGTTCCTTCTTTTAGCCTGTTTTTCACATTACCAAATACTGCTCCCTTGCAGACAGTGGTCTCAGCCAGGTTGTGGGATTGAGGATTGCTTCTAACGTGCCAGTTTCATATTTTTCTCTATTTCTTCACCTAGTGGTTCTCTAGATTGCATTTTCATGTTCCTTATTGCTGGAATGCTTAGAAATTATTATATCAGCTTTTATGTCTTTATTCAATGGTTCTTTAAGAACAGCTTTTCCCCCAATCTTATTATCATTGTATGTGGCTTCCTTTTGGTTTCTTGTTTGTGCAAGACTTTCATGTTTTCAAGTGTAACATTTTACTACTGATACCTTCATTCTGCATTTTATTGTGACAGCTTTTACTCGGGGGAGAGGAGGAAGGGAGGTGTTTTAATGTTCTTTGGGGGTTTTTTCCCAGTGTATATTTGTGGTGTGTTAATTCATGGTTTGCCAAAAGGCTTTGAAGGATCTGTCTGACACTCAGCAAAGAGCAGGTTTTTCACCCCTGTTTTGCAAGAGTGAGAACCCCCAAATCTTTCTTTCTTCATGCACTGTCTGTGTGGCATTCTGGGAATAGAAATTAGGAGGTGAGAATTCACCCCACCTCAGAGTCACCACCACATCTGAGCTGTGTGAGCCCCACTCAAGCTCTGCAGAGCTGGTGGGAGGCTGACACCCTGCTCAGGCTCTGTGTTGTCTTTTTGCTGCCAGGAGAGTTTCACCTGAGGTATCTCCTTTAAAAAAAATTCTGTGGGAAAGTCACAGGGTGTTCTGTAGCTGTGTCTGCCTTCCCATGGCACTTGTACCTGCAACAAATAATACTGAGGAACCATTCTTTATTCTATGTTCTGGTATTGAGACATCCCCCAAAATAATAACAGTAATATCATCAGCAGTTACATGTCAGTGATAAGAAGTGGCATCTCTGAGTTAACGTGAAGTATGTTCATCACAGGCATCCACATTTAGCTTTGTTTTACAGTTTTGTAATAAAACCTTTGGGTTTTTTTCTCCTTCCTCCTATAACATGTTGTAAAATAACCAAAAGCAATCAACCAAGTGTGAATGCAATAAAAAGCTCCATTCAGATTTATTATGCAAACATGAAAAGGAAAGTTTAATATACAGTATAGTGAAATAAGGCAAATATATTCAGCCAGCATGTAATTGTGTCTGAATTTTATAACTTGACCGGTATTGTGAGGGACACCCTGACAACAAGTCACTGAATTTTACACATAATCCAATTAATAACCTCTATTGCTGTCATGTCTGATATCCCAATTGGTCTCAGGCATTTAACTTGCTGTTACATGAAGCCAGGCTCGTGGATCCAGCCAGTGTTTGGAGAGGGAGTAGGGGTTTGTCATTCTCCTCATATGGATTACAATCAGAGGTAGGGCATGTTAATTTTATGCTGACTTGTTCTTGTTGCCTCTGCATACAGCTGAAAGCCACAGCTCCCATGAGCGTCTGTGAGAAACACAGACATGCACATGGACAGAAAAGAAACTCATTCCAGTAGTCCTGGTGGAAAACCATCTTGCTGCTAGGTGAATCCTTTTAATGTTGTTGGGGTTTGTTTTTTTTTTAACTGAGCAGGATAAACAAAAAAGGATGGTCTGTTTCTGAAACATGCTTTCATTTTAGGGTTGCATAAGCAGCGCTCACCACTTAGTTCCTGGGAAATGAAATACATGAGGCACAATACCAATACCTTGGCTTCCTTATATTCAAGTGCTTGCATCCAGAAATGATGGTAAAGGGTGAGGACAAAATGACATTTTCAGGACTGAATTAAGGTCTCCAGGACACAGACTGCCTCTTATTTCTACCACAGAGGGCCTTGGCAGTAAGAAACTCTGGCTTCTGCTTCAACAGCAATAACCCAGGGTCACCATACAGTGAGTGCCAGCAGCACTGCAAGGAGCATTTTGTATCTGTACGTCTGGTAAGGGCTGAGGCTGCTTTTCCTTGGCCTGCAGACAGAGCAGCACGTGTGTTCAAATCCCTGAAAGGCATGAGGACGTGGCTGCTGTCCCTGTGCAACGTGTGACAGCTGAAAAAGCCTTTTGTCCGCCTGTCGTGCAGCAGCCAGGCTTGGCAGTACTGGGGGCTGCAGAGGAAGAAGCCAATTACTCCATTCCATCCTCTTTTGTGGCGTGTTTTCCCTCTCTTTCTCACGGGGCTGTCCTTTTGCCTTGCTCCTCGGAACAGAGGCCAGTGACCCAGTGTGCTCTGCAAGGTGGCAGTGGGAGCTGATGTGCCACCAGCCAGGCCAGGGGTCACTGCAGCCACCCTCCCCAGCCTCTGCACAGTCAGGCCCTGGACCCTTTCAGTGAGTTTATCCCCAGGGATGTGAACTAAATTATCCAAAATATTCAGTTGTCTTGTGTGTAAATGTGGCATTTGTGAAATCCTTGGAATGTCTCTATTTTTTTGTGTGTGGAATATTAAAGGACAAGTCAGGTACAGGGATGCAGCACTTGCAGCTGATGCTCTTGATGCCCTCTCTGAAATGCAGGCATCTCCTGGGTTGGAAACAATGACACAAGCTTGGCTGGTCCCTGATGGTGTCGTTTTGAAACAGAATTTAAACAGTTTGAAGCAAACTGATTTGGGGCATAATTGCCGTGGTACTGTACAGGCAAAGAGGATGACTAACAGGGATGATATGTGCTGTGCTGATTGGGTCCAAGTCTGTGACCATGCCCACCAGGAGCTGCAGAAGATGTTCTGTAAATAGCTATGTCCTTTGGAGCTGGTCTCTGCTATTTGAGAAACCAGGAGTACTTTACAGAACAGACACAACCATGGCCTGACCACGGCTGCAATTCATGTGACTGCCCTTGGCTTGGAGGGCCAAGTGGTACATGAGGCAGGAATTTCCAGAAGAAAAGCCAGAGAACAGCCTTGCCTTCATAGAACAAAGTTCTGCTGGGTCAGTGTCAGAGAGGACCTTATTGTAACTGGTTCCCTGGGCATGATTGGTTTTCCTGCATGGACAAAAGCCCTTTAGAAATGGACATGGAGGGAATGGAGAGAGCATAAACCCAAAGCCTGTGTTTGATGTGCCAGGTTCTACAAACTTCATGGGATTTAAAGAAATTAACTCTGTACCTAAAACAATCTCTTGATTTAGTTTTGGTTTCCCTGTGGTGATAAATATTGAAAAACTTCAATGGCTTTTATGGAAACTTCCTTGGCTGCCATCCTTGGTATGGAGAATACATCAAAAAGGGCTGGTTTGTGGTTCAGCCCTTCATCCTTTTGTCTTGTCCAGTCAATAGTACCGACAGCAGCTGTTTTCCCAAGTATTTCTGTAAATCTACCAGCTATAACCAGGGAATTCAGGGAAATGTTTCAGCATCAGGAGTGGTTTTGGGTTTTCATTTGCTTGTAGGTTTTTTTGTTGTTTTGGTGTTGTGTTTTTTTGTTTGTTTGGTTTTGTTTTTTGTTGTTTTTTTTTTTTACAAAGATGGTTTTGATCTTCTTGAAAAAATTGTATTTCTTTTCCCACCTGAAGTAAGTCTCTAGCTTGGTTTTTCATTTTAATTTACATGATTGCTTTTAGTTACCTCAAAGAAATTTAACCGCTCTGGCAGAGGCAGCCAACTCTTTTGACTGGCAGAATAGATGTAGCACCCAAAGCAGCACTTCTTGCTGCATGAGGACAGAAAGTACTCAACAAATGTTAAAACACTGTACTTTACAGCATCCAGGGGAGAAGGGAGTTGTTCTCCACATTTTACAGAGCAGGAGCTGAAATTAATGGTTGTATGAATATGCCCTCTTAAGACTAATAGGTTTTTGTCTCAGCATCACTGAGTTTCAGCGAGTAGGTGATGGTCTTTAGACTTCATTTCTAGATTTTGGTCTTTACTGGGGCTGAGCTTGTGGTTTTTAGCTATCATAGAGCTTTTATCTTGCAGGTGTTCTGGCATTACTTGCACGGATCATTACAAATATGTATCTGAAGCTGTGCAGCTGGTGGGCAGAAGATCTTGATATGAAACCCACACCTTTTGTGTGAACCTTCATTTCTGCACAACTCATTTTCTTCTTTCTACAAGCTTAGCAGAGTGTTGATTCAGGCAGGGCATGAGCCCTCTAAGTATTGTGTTGATCTGTCAAGCCAGCCTTGGAAAAGAGGTGGTTTTTATAGGGCTGATGGATCCCTTTGGTCTGTTCCCACTGTCTTGTTTGTTTGGATGGGGTCACGCCCCTCAAAGTAATGTCTCTCCCTTCCCGAGTGTTAAGGGGTGAGAAATATGTGTGAGAAAATGGGAATATGCTCTGAAATGTTCTTCTCCCCTCACTACCACACCCTACCACATCCCATTTCCTTCTTCTGGGCAAATCTACCTGGCAGGTTTCCAGCAGTCACTGCCAGCTTTGTTAAAGATGCTGTAAGACGCCAAGAATGTAACTCCAAAAAACATCTTTGCTGGCCAGGGCTGTCTCTGCTGCCAGTGCTGGGGCTCCCCTCTCCTGCTGGTAAAAGGTCCTGGCTGATGAAGTGTTGACTTAGGGCCTGTCACAGTATCAGCAGTTTGGGTGTAGTGGGAAGGGTGGCTCTGGCCACCAGGATAGGAGAGGATGGATCAGATAGAGCTTGTACAGCAAATGAACCAGCCCTGGGCAGTGGGCAGCAATAGATCAAAAGGAAGAGAGGTGCAAGGGTAAAGAGAGGTAGAGGTGAAATTCCCCAGAGCACCCCAGATCGTTTTGCACGCCCCCAGACGAGCAGAGATTTTAAAACAAATAAAACTGGCCGTGTTACCAAAGTGAGCTGCCAGCATTTCTGGTATCAGGAAAATGCTTCCACAGTGCACACTATGGGCTGCGCTCAGGCTCGCAGTGTTCTGTGCTCAGCCTCCAAATGCTGAATATTTTATTTGGGATTCGATTTACTTCTTGAGGAAGCAGACTAGAAAAGCTCCCAGTGTGTTGCCTGTAGTTACTAATTTAACTTGAGATTAGAGTAGGAGCATATCCATCACCACCAAATTTTAGTTGGCCTTAAAACTTTCTGCATCTGGCAGTGTCTCCTGACAGGTGCCTGTGCTCTCTGAGCTGAGAAGAATGCCTGGGAGATTTTCTACATCTGGCACAGGAGTGAGGGTGGATCTCTGATGTTATGGGGCAGCATTTTGCCTTTCCTCCCTCTCCACAGCAGCTTTAAATCCATGGATACAGAAGGGGCTCTGAAGGACTCCAGGAAGCTACACCAAAAGCAGGTCGAGGGAGGGGATTCTGCCCCTCTGCTCTCAGCTTTGCTGAATTAAAATCCATGCAGGGGAAGGCTTAAAGAAGCATATAAATAAACCCACACCAGAATCTGAAAGACAAACTGCAGTACAGCATCACTCTTGCTAACTGCAGAAAGAAGTACATTATTGAAAATTATGCATTTTTATTAGAGGAAAAAAATCTGAGCAAAGCAAGGCTGCTAGGTAGTGAGTAAAAACACAGGTAAACAACTATACAGAATCGGAAATAGGAAAGAAAAAGGTTGATTCTCAGAAATTACTCTTTTAAAAGCCCAAAGAACCAGCAAGATTACCTGGCCTGACAGTACTGGCATCTGGCACATGAATCATAGAAAACCATCGTGGCTTAGGAACCTCAGCCAACGTGTTCTGAGTCTGTCCAGAGGAATGCCTGGTTCATTAACTCACAAGCCAGTGCATTAGCATGTGCTTCATAGGTTTTAAGTGTTTATCAATTAAATAAACCTTGTGGATGAGCTCATCAATAGATGAGGGATTTTAGCTTTACTATTTCTGCTCTGCTACTTGGATGACCTTGAGCTTGTCTCCTGTTCAGGGTCCCTGGTCTCCCACTGGCATTTGTGGCTTTCCACTGCAGATGTGAACATCAGCTCAGGCTCATTGACAGCTGTTTTGTGTACAGGACCATCATAATGTCCTCACTGAGGACACTGAGAGCAAACATTTGTCTCTGGATTCACATCCTCCATAACACAAGCCCCATTTGGTAGCTGATTTTTCCTTCCATTATTAGAAGCATAAAAATCTAAAAGTTTTATTTCTCTGGCCACCTGTATATTTCACTCTGCCTTGTTCTTTCTGTCTCCTTTGCATCTACTGCACCTACTGAGAGGTCAGAGTTTATATCCAAGGACTTGCAGAGGGTAGAAGATTCCATTAAAGACTTCTGACAATTCTTTTCTTACTTACTGCATTCACTTCCTAAAGTGATTGCTGTCTTTTTTTAATGAGTTGTCTCTTCTATTTATTTATTATGTACATCCTAATGGCATCTCGATTTTCACAGTCCCTCTGTACTGTGTAAGTAATATGTAATTTGGTGATAGAGCATTATCATCCATTTTCTGTTACTTTTAAGTAGGAGAATTTTTCTCTGAACATTTTGATGCTTCTCCTGTGTTTCAACTTAATTTTTGTTTTCCACAGTACGTTCAACAATATTCATTTAATGTTTCGTGTTCACAGTTTACCGTACAAGTAGCTAGGGAATGTGTGATTCTAAATAAGTTATACCATCATTTAAAAACATGTTTTCAAACTTTATGCTGTGATTTTGATGGGAAATCAAATAGTAAAACAAGGGAAGTGAAAGTACAGAGTGGTTCTAGAGTGGTTGGTACTAAAATATTTCTCAGTTAATCTAGACCAATGATGTTTTTAGTTATTTATCTTCTTTTTCTTTACAGTCAATGGGGCAATTTAGTGACTGATTTATCGGAATTTTTTTTTTTTTTAAATTTCTTCCCCCCTTTGCCCTCCATTTATATGGAGAAGAATAGGGATTAGGATCAGGCCAGATTTTTCACTGTTGTCCATGAAAGGGAACATGAATGGCTTCTTTTAGGATAGTTGGCCAGTTAGGACATGCTATGTGCTGTAACACATTTACATCATTTTTCTTTTAAATGTGTGAGATTTACTGGGAGGACCTGGATTCTTCTGTGGGAATTCTAGTGGGAGAGAGGTGTGTATTGATTTTGCTTTGAGCACTCAGCCTTTGACTTCACCCATCCTTACGCCTTCCTCAATAACCAAGAAAAGGTGATGCAGCTATCCCTAATGTGCTTTGATCCTATTTTCAGCCTTTGTGCCCAAAGGTCTTTTATCCCCAGCTGAAGAAGTCAGAGCTTTCTTCAGTTCTGTCCTAAACTGTTTCCTCTATTGCCATTCTTGTCACCAAAGATTTTATGTTTTGCTCATCCTGAAGATCTCACTTCTTCCAGCCTCCTTGCTGTACGAGTGGCATTACAGCACGAGAAGGATGATCCTGCAGCAATCCCAATGCCCCAGGAGGAAAATGGGCACAGGAGAGGGAGCCAGGCACACTCAGGGTACAGGGAGCCCAGGGAAAAGCCAGCTGCTGGCCTGAGAAAAAAAGTGCTGAACCTTCCTTGAGTGAGGCCCCAGTTCAGCCAGAATTTAGCCAGAACCAGACAATGTTTTACAGGGGTAGCAAAGGACAAACCTTGCAGACTTGAACCCAGCCTTTCAAATTTAATCTGCTCACTGCGGAGCATGAAGGCACTTGATTTTTGTGGAGAGCAGCTATGAGGGCTCCTTTAAAACTGACCAGCAGTGTATGTCTCCATAAAGCTGTATCAAAACATCACTTCCTGAAGCACTTCGGTGCTTCAGCACTTCCAGGTGCCTGGCAAGGGCTGGGAACATGGCCTTACCACTGGTCTTCTGAGATGCCTTTCAGTCCCACTGGTCCTGTGTTTCTCTGAAAATGCTACAACATCTACAATTCAAGGCCAGCAAAGCCACAGAATGGATGTCCCACTCCAAGAGTACATAAGGGAAAAAAAAAAAAAAAAGTTTTAGATGTTTAGATTTTACACCTGATTTCCGTGGAAAATATGCGTTTTTCTCATTTTCCTCATTTTCCAGTTTTATGTCAGACTGAATTTTGGCCACCCTTTGCTGTGGGGTTGTTCATATCCAAACCACTTGGGCTGATCTTTGTGTGCTGGGCTGGCAGAACGCTGACAGTGTCACCAGGTGTGCTCCAGCAAACGGTGCCACGCCTTGGGAGAGTGTTTAAAAATCCTCATACCAGGCATGAAAAGGTTAAAAAGGCAATGTCACCATCTGCACCTAAACCAAAAACTTTCCAGTTGACTTCTCACTTTTCTATTTTCCTCTGAAAAATCTGAGAAGCCCAGCTGATTTCTTAGAATCCGTGAAAAGAGATTCTTGCTGCAGCCATAAAAGTCTGCACTTGAATTACAGCTTAAAAAAAAAAAAATGACAGCCTTATCAGCTTGTTTGATGTGGCATTCAAACTGAAAACTACAGCTTCCTCTTCAAATGCTGATAGTGAATTTTTGGAGGGGGAGAAATCTCTGCACTCATAGGGGGAGAAACTCATGTCAGTCATGCCAGAGCATCAGGAAACGTTGTGGGATTTGGAGAAAATCTGCCAAAAGCTGCACACTATCACTTTTTAAATATTCAGCTACCCTTTAGTGGTGTGGTCTGGAGATCTTTAAATTTTGACTTTATTAGAAAACAGCCCATAAATAAATGGTCTCATTGTGGCCACATTTTTAGGAGAAAGGGTTATTTTAGTTGTCATGAAACATTAATTCCCCTTTTGTGCATTTTTATATTAAAACACTAATGAATTTGTATGCCAAAACAAACTGCCCTTAATTATTTGTGATATATAATTCATTAGGGCTCAGAGGGAAAGGGGAGGTCATGTGACCAGCATGTGTCTCATTAACATGTGTGAAATGATAATGAAATTAGCAACGGATGGACAACAAATTGGAAGCGAGTTTATTGTAACTAGAGGGAAAGAATTGCTGGAATTTTTTTGCTGCCTAACTTTTTTTTTTTTTTTTTCCTGATCTTCCCTGGCAGGATAACTGCAGGGAATGTGGCAGCCCCCAGACTGTCCCCAACCAGGGCTGCTGTGGCAGGGAAGTGTCACATCTGTGTCTGTGCTGCTCTGGAGCTGAGGAAATGGCTGTGCAGCAGGTGGATTGCTTTAATTATGCAGAGGCTGGGAATGGCCCGTGGGGCTCCTTGGGTGGGAATCTTGGAATATCCAGATCATCCCAAACACATCCGGACTGGGAGCGCACCGGATTTCTGGTTGATCTGTAGCAGAGTGCTGCAACAACCAGAAGCTGCAGGATGCTTCTGAAATGAACTTTTTGCAAATGTGCCTTTGCTGGTGATCATTCAATCCTTCAGCAGCTGGAGAGGCACCGGAATGTTTGCACAGAATGCACAGCACAAGCCCCTGTGGATGGAGCTGAGATGGGTTTTAGGTTATCTCATGTGCTGATCAAGTTATTATTTGATGATAATGTGGCCACACTCATTCCACTCTCACTGCACTAATGTCTTCATCTTGAAACATGTCAAGCATGAATCTAGGACAGGAAACATAAGGGCTGAATTAGGCTGGGAGGCTTTCTTATAGGGATAGAAAAAGAAAAGGAAAAAAAAAAAACCACTCAGGAAAAGCATGCCAACCCTTACAAAAGACAGACTGAGTTCACATTTTAGTCCTGTTTCCACTGTGTAAAAGCGGAGGAAATATTTGTATTGATCAGGGGAGACTTTGGAGTGTGGTTAATGGCAGTACCTTTTCTTATGGGCTCTTGTACACCCAAAGCAGCAGAGGTACCCTGTTTTGCAGCACTGGAACAGAGACTTTCTCCTTTCCTGTCCATCACCTCAGCAGCTGTCAATCCAGGGTGTAGTGTGAGCTTTCTGGAAATTTTCAGCTGAGAGGGTCAGTGAAGATGATAACACAGCCTCGTGACTGTCAGTCTCCTTTGGAATGAAATGCTACCCCTGAGTGCTGCCTTGTTTTGAGTCCAGGAGACTATGGATACAACAATCCTGCATATGTGCTGTGTGTTCTGCTCCCTGCCTGGGGCTGGCTAACCTCCCCCAAAAAAGCCATCTTCTGGAGGAGTGCAGTTCAAATTATGATTCAAAATTATGATCATGAACGAGTGTTCTTAATGCACGAGAGGCAGATTGTGCGTGGTTTTATTACAGATAATTTTTCAGTTATGATAAAAGGAGGATCAATCATAGTTATAAAGGGAATATCATATTGCTGTGGTGTAATCCTCCTTTTATAACAGCAGAGAAAATACATCTTGTGAAAACAGAGTTAGTATTTGCCTAGTATTTAAAATAGTTGATATATTCATGATACCATAATTGTTCTTCTTTGACTTTAAAATTCCATAGAGACACATTAGTCTGCTTGGGTTCTTCTCCCAAAATATTCCATGGCCCCCGTATCTTGGACTCTTTTTTGAAGTGGAGTGATTTTTCACATCACTTGAGAAGTTAGGAAATAAAATAAAGAAACAGTTTTCAGCCATTTTTCCTGCCTATAGTGTTATTGCAGTGGGGAAATAAATATTTTACACTCTTGCCTTTCCATTCTCTTTAAATGTGTACCCATTTTTGAACACTTATTCTTCCTGATGCAATTTGTTTTTCTAGTTCTTTGTGATGGGCTGTAGCTATCTATCACTTGGGGTGTGCTGAAAAGCACTGGCTGATGGCTGAAGAGCTCAGGTCACAAATGAGGTTCTTTGATCTTTCTTCAAGGCAGAGGCGCTTTTGGAAAGCAGAACGTGACTCTGCAGTTGTAAGAAGGGTGATGTTAGTCTGGATGTTATCAATGGAGTAATATCAACAGTCATGTCATTAGGAGAGAGGGATATTTATCTTTTAATGAAACCAATTATCTAGTCAGGGAATTATCAGCTTTTTATGCATGTATTAAGCATTCTTCAGGCTTTCTATTTCATCTTAGGACCTCTTTCATTTTCCTTTGAAGCTTCTAAATGTATATCCTTGGCATGCTTTGCATCCCAGGTGTGACCAGGATTTGCCTTTGGGAGCTGGATGGTGGAGAGCCAGGGAGATTGCAGGAGCTGCTGATGATGCAGATGTGGTGGCCTAGGAAGGCTGATTTTCTTCTGACTGCTTGAAATGTATTGACATTATAACTTTCTGCATTTTGCTTTATATTGAAAACTGAGTGTTAAGATACAATGTTTTTTGATAAATGGTAATTGTTTCTTTCAAATGTGCTCTAGAGGTAACAGATTAGCCTGGAAAAATACATGGTTCCATTCCTTGCTCCAGCCCAGGGCAGCAGGACCAAGGCATCAAGAGCTGTAGAGATCCTGGAGAGCATTTATCACACTCAATACCTTCCTCCAGCAGACTTGGTTTATTATTTATTGTTCATGATTTTGCACCACCCAATGAGCTTGTGCTTCCTGCAAACTTCCTGTAAACCAGAGGATTTCACCTCTGATGACTCTCCAAGCCAGTTCCTTCCCTCTGGTCAGATTGTCTTTCAGCTGGCTGAGATCCATCCAAGGTAACTCTCTTCCTCAGGACAAGTGTCCCTCTGCTCTATTCAGCTTGCAGACAGGTAATCTTCCACATGTGGAAGGGGCTGGGACGGATTGAGTTTGAAGTCCTTGTGGAAAACTCTGCTTCATTGGGCTGTGATTATAGTCTCTAGTCACAACTCTCCACTTGAGTGAAGGGTTTTGGAGGGGAACATGGAGCTGGTTTTTAGGGAATTTGTGAATCTGTCCATGACTGTTTCTCAAGGTCTTGCAGCAAAACACCACAGACATGTGGGGCCTCTTTTGTTTCATATTACTTGGGGTATTATCCCATCATTTGGACGGTGTGTGCTGTGGAATTCTCTTGCATCCAGTGAGGGCCCCTTGCTCAGATGCAAGCTTTATTATCCAAGCAGTTCTAAATTCACTTCAGAGGAATAGAAATGCCTTCCTGACATACCATCAAGTACTAGGAAACTAGGGCTAGTGAAGCCTTTGTCAATATTTTAATTTACTGCAGTCAATTGACTGGAGACCAGGTGGGAACTCTCTATAAAGATGGATCTAACAGCTCCACATAAATTGTAGATTATGTTGGAATTTGAGATCCAGCAGAGTCCAATAAAGTAGATACTACAGAATTAAACACTACTGCCTCATATGGAGTTCTAGATATGCTTCCTCCTCTGTTTTAGAGCTGTCAGCTTGCAACATATCCTCTCATTTAAATTCAATGACTTTTCCAGTCAGTCTCTCCTGTGTTTCCAAGGATGGTAGCAGAAATTTATGTCAGTTCTGTCTGCCTGTTGTCATTCTCCCACCACTCTCACTACACTTCCCACTTCTTCTGCCTTCTAGAGAGTAGTAAGTTCTGGGGGAAAAAAAGAAAGAAAAAAGAAAAAAAAAAAACAGAACAAACAAAAAAAACCCCAACAACAACAAAAAAACCAACCCCACAAAAAACCACTAGTATCACCAAAGAATAAAAGCCTCCACAAATCTAACTTAGCAGCTCAGCTAAAAATACTCTGCCCTGATCTATGACTTTCCTTTGCTAGGATTGTATCTGCAGTATCTCCTGCTTTTTGGAAGTGTTGAGCACAGCATCCCTCAGTTCTCTCCCTGCCTGTTTTACAGCACAGCCTTTCCACTGAGCTGGCACTGGGCATCACCCTCTCCTGCGTGTTTCCTGACCTCTGTGCCTCCAGACAGGCTGGAGATCAGTTTCTTGTGCTGATGGTTCCCGTGTCACCTGTCCAAACTTTACTCCTATCAATAATTGATTTGAATACCCTAAGCAGATCAGGAAGGTGGTTTTATACTGAGCTTCCTGATAATTCCTTTGCCAGCTGGTCAAGTCCTCACTTTGCCAGACAAGGCACAAAGATGTGGGTGAAGCATTTTTTGAAGCTGTTATAAATAAACACCCAAGTTATGTTTTATAAATTATGTTGTTGTCTTGGTGGGCAAGGATTTTATCACACTGAGCTCAAATTAAATTCAGTGAAAAATTCAGGAGTGCAGCTATAAATCACAGCTTCTTTTCAGGGGAGAGACTGTTGTCTTTGCACAACAGTGCAGGTGCTTCAGCAAAGGGGGATAATTTTACCCACAGATTTTTTTTTTGGAGCTGCTGCTTCTTTGAAGGGAAACAAAGGTGTGAGACCATGGGCTCCTGTGATCATCCTCATCCTTAAGGCAGCAAATTGTGCTGCTACCATAAACCCTTGAGCCAGCTTTGCTTCTTCTGCATGTCCACAGATTATGAGGTGAGAGTGGCAGCTCCTGCTTCCTAATCTTTTCTCCTTTTCCTTTCTCACAGGGATTTCCTATGCAAAATTTGATTGTTCCCACAGAGTGGTACAGGGCAGGTGTGGAATGGGAGTGAGAGAGGAGCAAGAAGGGGCTGCTCTCATGGGGAGCAGGGCTCTGTGTGGAGACACAGGCAGAAATCCCTTCTGGCAGAGGGAATGAGAGCTGGATTGAGAGGTTTTTGGGTGAGAGAAGGAGAGATGGAAGTGAAGAGTGTGCACTTCTGGTGTATCATCACCTGCTTGGAGATTTCTGTGAGAGGCAATCACAGTTACCATGTGAGAGAGGGAAGAGAGATAACACATTCAGAAATAATTGCAGATCCTTCCATTAGCTGCTATTCAAATTATGTTATCTTAGCCTTTGTGCTTAATTATCTGACGGCTGCTAAACAATACGCAGAGAGCTGAGGGGGGAAGAACGCAGGGGCAGCTCTGGGAGTAATTTAACAACTTCCATTTAATTGGAGTGCTCTGTGGGCTTGTCCCTGGGAGGATGGGAGCATCTCCCCTTCCCCAGAGACCTGCAGGAGCTGCGGGCCTGAGGCAGCCCCAGACACGTCCCTGCCCTCTCGGTGCTTTGCACAGATGTGTTCGGGGTGCGGGGAGCAGCATTTCCCTCTCCAGAGGGGCTTGGAGGGGCAGGGGACGGGAAACAGCGGCACGTCCTGATTGTCCCTCCTGCCTGGAGGGAATGGGGAAATCCGCGGTGCCTGAAGGCCACCCCTGGCCCCTCTCTGCCCTGGGAAATCTCCTGGAGCCACCAGCTCTCCGTGGTGGTGAGCCTCAGCTGCCTTGTGGCTCTCCTGAAGGCACAGCTCAGGCTCGGCTCCTCCTCTGGGGGGGCAGCAGCTGATCTGGCTTTCAGAGGGAGCAGGGACAGAGCCAGAACCTGAATGTGGGTGCTGGGTGCCCTCCTTGGTCAGTACTGCCAGGGATTTGCACAAACACAGCTGCAGTTTGGTGTGGCACAAGCCCTGCCAGTGCTGCCCGTGGAGAGGAGCTCTTTCCATGGCTGTGAGTCTCCCAGACCCTGCCCAGCTGCTGTCAGGGTTTTTTCTCTCTTGCCATTGATGTCATTGCACTGAGAATGCTGCTTTGCTATATTTTGGCCTAAAATGAAGATCAGGACCTGTGACAACTCACCCTTAAGGGGAAGGAAGCACCATGTCAATACGTGAGGAAAAAACCCTCGATATTGAAAACAAAAAAGTGAAATTCTGACCCTGCTGTAAAGAGCAGGAGGTTCTACCACTGGCTCCAGAGCATCTTGGGTTATACCTATTGTCCAAAACAATATCAGCTCACCCTTGCTCTTCCTTGCTGCAGTTTCCATCCACTCCTCCAGGCACCGTCTAGTCCCAAGTACGCACCTTTCCTTTTAATTACTGCTCTGCTCAGCTTTCCCCCGGTTTGGGGTTGCGGGTTGCTTCAATAAACAAGATGAGAATATTTGGCAAGATTGGAATTAATTCAGAGCATAGACTAAAGCAAAACCAAATGCAATTTAACTAAAATTGTGGAGAAAGTGGTGTGAAACTACATGACTGCTGCTGCCTTTTGTTAATACTGGTGAACTCTTGTGCTCATCAGAATTTTTCTTTCTCCTACTTAAAGCTTTTCTTAAGTGTTTGCTTTCATTTCCCTATCTATTCTGCATTTGTTTCCAATATTTGTTTTCCAGTATTTTTGATGGTTTCCATTTAAGAATCAGGTGTTAGGGAAAAAAGATGCCTCGGGTATGGCAACTACAGTGTGTTTTAGCATCACCTTGCTCTCCCACCCTTGCACTGACAGTCACTGCATCACCTCAGACCCTTCCCTGGAGCCACCCTCTTCTTCCTCAGGGAGTGGAAACCAGCTGCTCATGGTTCCAGACAGCCTTGCTCTTTTTCTTGATCCTCTTCTCCTTGCATGCTTCCTTTTGTGGGGGGGAAAGTCTATTTGCTTGGATTTAATCATCAAATTGAGGAGACATGACTCCCTGATTTATTCCTCCGGTATGTTGTTCTGATTTCTCCTGCAGTACCATCTCAGTCACATGCAGCTAAAAATAAACATATTTTCCTTTTCCTCAGCCCTTTCCACTCAACTTTTGAACTGTGCTGAGGAGATGAGAGAACAAGGAAAGTTACCTCGGTTTCTGAAAGCACTGAATTGTATTTCAAATTAGATTTTAAAGTTTCATAAGCAGGTTTAGACGGGACAGCAGAATTCTGGTGCAGCCTGGGAGCTCCAACCAACCTTATGAATGTCTCAGAAAAAATCCTAGAGCACTCAGTGCTGCTGGTTAAATCTCACATGGATACCCATCTTTGAATGGACAGCCATGGTCATGCTCAGCAACCCTTTCCTCTGCACATCTGTGAAGAAAACCAAAGCTGTAAAAAATAAAATATATCACCACAAAAACACTCTCTAAGCACAGCAACAAACCTTCTTTTCCGAGCAAGTGAAAAGCCTCCAGTATTTTCAGTGTTGGATGGCTATTTGTGTAGGGTATGTAAGTAAAGAGAAGGATAGGGGAAGGAGAAGGGAAAGAAGCCTGGACATGTGAGCAGTATTTTTCAGTTTGGTCAACTGTGCATATGTTTTCAACATCACATTACCTTTCTTTTGTTTAATTTCTTAAAAAAGGATTGGAGCATATAACTGAAGCTCTTTCTACTGTAATTTTGGAAGCATAATGTATCCTGCAAGTCAGAGAAGGGGAAGAGTTTAGTTATTTTATGTCTTTGCTGCCTATTAGTTTTTTAGCTCTTAAAGAGCTAAGAGAACCTGCCAGATCCTCAGCTGTGGAGTTTTTTTGGCCTTGTCTATGTGGACAGACATATAAATTCAGCCTCTTTCCTCTATATCCTGAGGGGCCAGACACTCTCCAGCGCTGTCTGGAAGCCTCTGCTGCCCTAGAGGCACTTTGCTGTAGTTAATATTCAGCATTACCTCTGCACCCCTCGTTTTTCTTGTTTCAGGCTCGTGCTAGGTTAAAAATGTCCCATTTGAGATCCATTCAGTGCTTTCCACACCAGTCACAAACCTCTGCTGCCATTTGGTTTTAGGTTTCCCTCTCGCAGACGAGGCAGAGTGAGAGGAGCAGGGGGAACAAGCAGAAGCGTGAGTGCATCAGGAAAGCTCTGTGATATTTGACATTGATTTGTTCGGTGGGAGCTTGTTTTGCACCTCCTGCCTGTGCAGCAGCGCTCTGGGGTGAGTCAGGAGGGCTTGCACTGGATCCTTCTGTCATGCATGAATGTCGGCTCCTTTTCCAGCGTGTTACCACGGCATCCTACCCCAGGTCATTCAATAAGGGAGAAGAGGACATAAAAGGAACACGTTTTTACTCTATTAGCACCTTCAGGAGAGCGATGTGAAAGGACTAAGAGAAGGAGGGGGTCACTGTGTTGGATTCTTGGTTCTTCCATTGCTGTTTTTGAGATTGCAAATGGAGTGTCTCTTCCTAGGTACCATCATATTACCATCACCACGGGTAGCCAGGCCCTCTGCCCCTTGAAAGATCAGGAAATGTGAGGCAACTGGGTTTTACATCACACTAATGCCTTCATCCTGTGGATTTACCTGGGTGTTTTTATTTTTTAAAGTCACTTCTTTTGCATCATTCTCTCTGAAACAACCCCCCTTGTCTTCCCAGAGAATCTGTTTCTATCTGTGATTGCCAAAGGCAGTCACATTTCTACAACAGCCTGGTTTGCAGGAGGTTTAGCGTGAACTGCCTGCTGGCCTTACGTAAGGGAGGCAACAATTGAATCTTCATAGTTGGGCTGAACTAGGAAAGTACTTAAAATAGCTGTAAAATCTCTCAGTGTTCACTTTAATTATTAAATTTTGTCCCTCTGCAGAGCATAGTAATTTCTTTCTGGGATAATTGCCTTTTCGAAGCAATTTTTACATTAAAGATTCACAGGCTTTTCAGAAGATGCTTCTAAATGCTCCTTATTAAAAATTTACCTTGAGTCTCGTCTTTCCTCGTTCTGCTTTTTACTTTTTCTTACCCACAAAACAGAAGCCTTCATTCTCTTCTATCCTGACCTGTGTTGCACACAATTGCATGTTAAAGCAAAAAGTAATGCATGTCTCTTCTTCAGCACTGGTGTCCTGTAAATCCAGGGTGGTTCAGGGATAGCTCAGTTTGTGTGACCTGTTGCCTCAAAGCCCCAGCTCCCACCCTGCAAAGCTTCCCTTCTCAATCACGTGTGCTGACTTCGCTGCATCCCTTTTTGTTTGTGCTGTCTCACAGAAAAAAAAGGAAATATTATGGAAGGAGCGTGATGAAATTTCCCAGTTTATGCTTGAACATGAGTCAGCAGCTCAATCTTTTCTGAATCTGGAGATGGATTTGCAATCTCTTGTAGTAAGTCTTGGTCTGTCTTTGCCACCCTTCGTTGATTGCTGCTGATCTCACCAATGATTTTTTGTACATCCCAAAGGAAGGAGGAGTTTTGTGAAGGAATTTCAGAGAGACCACCAACACACTGGAAACAAAGCTGCTCTCCATATCTACTGGGGAAGTCCCTTAAAATAATCCTGGTGATTCCCTTTGAATAATTCCTCAGCAAAGCCTTTCTGATGGCCCATGTCCGAGCCAGAGTTTTTTGGGGGGAGAGTTTAATCAGAAGAGCATTTTATCCTGGCTCACATCCGCTAAAAGAAATTAGAATTAGTATTTCTGTGTGCATCAGTAATGCCACATTAGGACACCTGAAGGTTTCTTCCCATTCCTCTAAGTAATTCAGAATTAATGGAATTTTAATAGCCAGAATTTGTCTTAAAGGAAAACATAAAGATGACATTGAATTAAAGGAACTTGAATTTATCTTCCATCTGATAACTCCTTTTGGCAGCTTGTCCTGGTGCTCCTTCTTTGATTTAAAGGGAGTTACTCCAGATTTTTAATAATACAAACTAGATGGAAATCATCCCATGGATAAATCACACAAGTTTAGATTTTTTTTTTTCTCCATTTCCCCACCAGCCCCTCCAGTTAAGTGGATAACTGTGGCTTTCAGAAAAAAAGCAAAGCTTTCAAGGGTAGGGTCTTGGAGCAGGAGTTTAGACTGGGAGAAGTTAAAATTCAGTAGTAACACACAGCCAGGTTTAAGACATGGATTCAGTTTTGATTTTGCTGAACCTTCGTATGTTTGTACTCATGTGGTCAGCTAAAATTTGGGAAAAAAAAATACTGAGACAAACTGATCTTGTGAAATTCTCCCTGCCCTTTCCAGACTGAAAATAAGATTTTAAAAAATTAGTCTGCATCTCACTGGACCTGATCTGAAGCCCAGGTGCAGATGTGAGTTTTAGGTGATGATCTCCCAGCCCCAGAAAGAGAACAGGTTCTGTGGAGCTCTGGTTGAGGTCTGTCTCTCCCTGCAGTGGGCTGCGTTCTGTGCTCTGCACAGTCTGTCCTGCCCAGAACAGCTGTGGCTGTCATCCACTAGCACAGTGTTAAAATGAAGACTGATTGCCTTTCCATCCGTGCAGTTAGCTGCTGTCAGTCTCACGTGTGGCAAGCACTTGGTGCAGCGTTTTTGTCCTGGAGTTAGCTGGTTTAACCTTGAATTAAGTGAGTAAATACATAAAACAGCAACTGGAGTTTGGTAGCAACCCAGTAATGTCGTCTGCAAAACTCTGCCTCAGCTTCCAGCTGGCACCTCTCGAGGGGCAGCAGCACAATTGGGATTGGCAGGGAGTGGATCTCAGGGGCTGAGTTCTGGCAGAGGAGCCAACTACCTGCACAGTGTGCGAGTTATGGATCTCGCCTTGCTCAGTAAAGAGCTTTCTTTTCACACTTATCTCTGGTACCTGTCAGCTTTTGAGCTAATTACAGTCTCTTTTGAGAAGGGTATGGCCTTTTGTAGTCATAACACAGCTCTATAAACCAAGCAGGAATCTTCTCTTGTGATTTCCTTGGATTACTCAGACATCTTCACCTTCTTTGCACCTTGCTGGGTTTTGCCCCAGCCTCCATGGCCATTTTTCCAGCCCTTTTTGTCTGCAGCTGATGGCAAAAGAACAGGAGGATGCAGAAGGAAGCTGTTGTTGTGACATTTAGATAGCTCCAGGAGTGAACAAACACCAGGATCAGGCACTCCTGGACTCAGGAGACATCGCCTTTCGGCTTCCAGCTCTGTGGTTTGTGATCACTTCTGCAAACAACCTGGCATTAAAAACTCTCTTATTCAGTGCTTCTCCATGAGGAAAGCTTTGGGCTGGTTGTCAACACATGGTTTTTCTTCCCCTCGGGGAAGGGAGGGAGTGGTTTTCAGAAGCAGAGTTCTGTCAGTGCCATTTCGTGTCTTACCCTTGTCCCAGAGCAATTTTGTGTCCCTGGGGCTGCTCTGGTCACCGTGTGAGTCCCCAGATTTGCTGCTCCCTCAAAGCTCCACCATCCACTGGCACGTCCAAGGCCATGGGAGCAGCAGGAACACCGGGACACTGCCTGATGGGCTGTGGAAAGCAGGACACCTCGAGCTGATTCCAGTGCCCAGGCTGTTCATTGAATGGGAAAGGCAACAAACTCAGCCCATGAAGCAGCTCTTGGCCTGCTGGGGAAAAAACCCCATGGCCTTTGGTGTTGCTGTTTGTTCATTATTTGTGCTGTGGTGCCTCGAGGAGGCCCTGTCCTCCCTCGGGACCGTCCGTATCCAGCAGTTTTCGCTCTGTCACATTCCGTGGGTGCGCTGAGGTGACAAGGACCCAACTGTGCTGCCAGCTCTGCTGCCCCTGGCTGCCAGCACACGCTGCACCCCTGCAGGTGATTTCCTGCCCAAGGGGTGTGCAGGAGGATTTAATTGCTAATACAGCAGATCTGATAGCACAGAGCACACAGCCACGTGGTTGTAAGACATGGGAGAAAGGGGCTAGAAGCACAGTAAAAATAGACTCTGTGAAGAGGTTTCATAACCTAATGTGTCTGGACTAAAGGTTTTTCCAACTTTGGTTTTTTGTAATATTTTCCTTTGTGTTTTTTAGAGGCTCATACTCTTTTGCTCCTGTCATCAGGACTTTGTTGTGCTCCATTTGCTGTCTTGCATTTAGGTTCATTTGCATTCTGAGGGTTTCCAAGTACTTTAAAAATGGTCATTAAGTATATTTGGCACGCCTTTGAAAAGTATTATTAATTGTATGCTTCAATTTTTACATATCTCCATGGGATATCTTCACCACACAATACTGGGGTTGGATACTTTTCTTCCATTCTCTTTTCCTCCTTCACATTTACAGATCCAGACTCCTCAAGTCTATTGTATTGTAAGCCTAAACTGTTCTAATTATCCCTGGGATGTTTTAAAGAAGCTGACAGATGAGTTATGACTTAAAATTTAAGTCTGGCTTTAAAGAGAGGTACTAAACCCACTAGTGCATTATTATGCTGTGGGATCACTTCAAGAGCCCCTTTTATTGCCAGAACAAGGGAGTTCTTTCTGGTCTCTGTACAGTGAGAAGCAGAGAAATAATAAACAGTTGTCAGTGATAAAAATAAAGGAAAATGTGAACCATTTTGTGGTGGACCAGGACTCAGTAAGAGACAGAGTCTTTTGAAATCTGTATGCAGCAATTCTGTGCTTGAGGTAGGCAGTGAAGAATGGAAATCATGATGTTAGTATCATTCATAGGGCACTGAAATAAATCAAGCAAAATAGAGGGGAAAAAATTATATGGAATTAATAGAATTCTCATTCTAATGGGCCAAGGAACCAATCACATGATTAAGGAAAAATACTCTAGCTGTGTGGTAATATTTGCTCTTTTTATATTTATTTGATGACTTTATGCTGAAGAGACAAAAATAAAATGTTCCCCAAATTAGTTATAATAGGTTTGATGCAGATCCTGAGTCAGGGACATGGACACTGTGGTGCACTGGAAGAAAAAATACCAAAATTTGCTGCCATTTGGCTCTGTAGAAACTCAGAGATGCTGAGCTACGCTGAGCCTAAAGAAGCAGCCACCAACAGGAGGTTTAAAGCTCACCTGGGGACCAAAGTGAGGAACCTACAGTTCCCCTGAAAGGGGGCCAAGCTGAAGGACATTTCTTCCATTTATTTTCCCCCAGCTAATACCCCGTTTCCTGTCAGTTCTGTGCCAGAGCTCACTTTGCTGACTGCAGCGAGATGCTCGAGATTCAGATTTCCATTTTCCAACGCTTTGCCTGCTTTGGAGGAAAGCACAGACATAATCCATCATTAGTCCTGGGATTCAGCTGGTCCTAATAGCCTTGTGTATGAGCACTCCAGGAGAGCTGAATGTTGGTTTCCAACCCTGGGGGAGCCTCCTGAGTCTGTCCTTCAAATACTTCTATTTATACATTTCTTTCAGTTTATGGTAGGAGGCGAGGATGTGAACAGGTCACTGAGCTACCACATCACCTCCCGCATGCACTGTGGGTTGTGAGCTATAAACCAGGGCTCAGTAAAACCTGGGCAGGATTCAGCTTTGAAAAAGCACAGGGAGAGGGATCAGGAGGGGTCTCTAACTCTCCACCATAGCCTTTCCCATGTCTCTCAAGAAAGCAGGGTTTCTGAGCCACAGTAACGAGCAGGGTTTGGGCTGTGGCGGGGTCTTTGCTGCTGTAACTCATTTCCTCATTGCTTTCCAAGGCTGCAGCCCCCGTGCTGTTCCCCATGCTGGGATCTGTTCCCAGGGATAGGAGGTGATGGGGCAGGCTCTCTGCTCTCAGCTTTCCTGAGGACAGATCCAGCTGCATTTTGTATCTGCTGTCAGTGTTTAAAAAAGCAATCTCCCAGAGCATCCATGGGATCCTGGAAGCTGTGCTCCACTGCGTAACATCCCTCTCCTGTACCTAGCCTGGGGAGCAAGGGTTTCCCCCCAAACAGGTCTTGCTGGGACTGCATTTAGCAAAAATACTCAGTGGTTTGTGGGGAAGTTCTCCAAAGTGGGCTGTGAAGAAGGGACTTGGCTCTAAGGAGGTTCACACACATTGAATGGTGAGAAGGTAAAACTCCCTGCCAGCTCACCCCAGAGCTGGGGCAGCTCCTCATCCCTGCAGCTGAGGAATGCTGGCACAACCTTCTGCCTGGCCAGGGAGCCTTTTGGGATCACAAGGAGCTACAAGATGCTTTGCTTTCTGCTACACCCATGTCTATAGTGTTAGTTTGGGCTTTAAAAATGGAAATGGTCCCAGAGAAAAACCTGCTGTCTTTCATTTATGTTCAGAACTTAGACATCCCCCCAAAGCAGAGAGTATGAATTTATTGTATGTGTACATAGGAATTTTGCAATTGCTTTTGGTTTAGTGCAAAACTCTTATTTTGACTTTGGAGTTTCAAGTAAAGAAGTTTTATATGCTAAATATTACAGTCTAAAAATTGTTCAATAATGGAAAAGCTGTGCCTGGGGTGAGATTACTTCTACCTGGTGCTCAGCAGAGCTGCAGCCAGTGGAGCTCTGCTGCTGAGGTCATCCCAGATGTGCCACTTGAAAGAGGTGAAGTAATGGTGCATTTCTGAAAAGCACCTTCAGGATTGGGGAGCAGGATGCTCACCTTACCCTTGGTTTAACCTCATTGATGAGCACTGCAGTTCATTTGTCTGGAATGAAATCTACTTTAGTTCCATTTGTCAAAATACTTGCATTCATCATATTTTTTAAATCAAAACACGTATTTGCTGGTGTTTAAAAAAAGGCAAACCATGAGACCACACCTGAGATTCTGGAAGCTTTGCCAATGCGTGCTGGCTTTGCTGCTGTTGTGTCCTCCTCTTAATTCCCTGATTTGCTGCTCCTGTTTCAGAGCAAAGCCTGGGAAGGTGGAGGGTATCCTGCATCCATCAGCAGCACCGAGGCTGAAAAGGCACTTTTGGGAGCCTGCTGTCTCCCTGCTGCAATGCAGGGGCTGCTGATTCCTCTGGGAAATGGGATCTGTGGTCCAAAAGAGACCAAGCTCACAGCGTTTTTGCTGTACCTGTTAGATTGTGCTAAAGCTCAGACTGGGACAAGCCTTTACTCAAAAGTGTCAGCCAGATTAAACACTGACTTGAAAGCCTCTGCTTTTGTTTCATTGCTCATGCTCAGAAAACTGCTCAAATAACTGTTTTCCCCAAGCCATGCCCACTCAGTTTGTTATCATTTCCATTATTAAACGCTTATATAAACAGTGTAATGTTTTATAGTGTTTGACAGAGATTTCCAAGTCTGCTAATTAGCATGGTCCCTGGCACATGGAATATACTTTTATTATTACCCATTCATGGCCTTGTTATTCAGAAGATGTTCTCTTGTGAATGGAAACGTGCATTACTGCACTTCAGGCTAATAAATGTGACATAAAATATGACACACAAAATTAACTGCTGTTCTGCAGGATCCAGCAACTGGGGGTGATGTGCATATGGTCATACTGAGGCTCTGTTCATTTGCATCATTGCTTTCCTGCCTTATTAAAAGTCTGAGAGAGGAGAATATTGGGAGAACAAGGAGTGGGAGAAGAAATGAACAAATCTATCTTGGCATAAATAGGTTTGGCTCAGCAATACAACAGTTGTCAGCAGCCTTTTCCACAAGCCTGTTACCCTCAGTGAGGAGAGCACAAAAAAGTGATTGAAAAGTCAGTTTGTGGGCTTGCAGCATTCTTGGAAAGAATCTGAAAGAAAAAAAAAAGAAAAAAAAAAAGAAGAAGAAAAACAAAACTAGCCCCCTGAAATAAATTTAAAAAAAAATTATGCTTGGAAAATGAAATGTGTTTTATCCATGTTCAGTGTCAAAGCAGAGCTTGCCAAGGAGAGGTGCAGCCCTCTGTCCACCCTGATTGCCTGGTCCCAGGATTAGATTTAAAAAAGTGGCCTCTCTTCTTTTTTCCCTTCCCTCTGCCCATTTCTGCTATGATTTTTTTTTCCAGTTGAGACAGAGTAAGTGACTCTTTGAGTCCCTTTCAATGAGAAGAAAAATAAATCTATTTGCCTTCAGCATTAGCACCTTCACAGACAACTGTGGGGACTTTGCAAACCATTTGAGTGGATGTATTTGAAATAGTTTCTGTTGCAATGATCCTGGAGAAAGAAAAGGAGGATCCTGGTGGATGAAAAGGTTAAACAGAGTCTGGCTACAGCCTGGCAAAGGGAGTTGCTTGTCTGGCCAAGACCAGCTCTTTTTTTACCCTATTTATGCCTTGTAGAGAAGAGTTATGGAAAAAAATTTAATTTTGAGCTTCCTAAGAAACTGTCAGAGAAGTTAATTCCTATATTTAGGTCAGGGTTTACTCATGAGCAACTGTACCTGCTCAAAGAGCAACCATAAAGTGAAATTTGTACCTGTGGGTACATGCATTTATATGTGTATGTGTGTAATATATATGTTAATGGAGATGGGAAATGACTGAGAGGATTTGACACATTTTGCTATTACTGTGTGACTTGTCTTGTAATAAAATAGGATTTACTTCAGGTTTATTCTGATAAAGGCTCAAAGTGAGCATCCAGTGGATGTGGGTGTGTTTGCAGTTCTGGAGATGTAGTTCGAAACGCCTGCAATGCTTTGTTAGATGTACCTATTTCAAAACTGAGGGAAGGACCGCATCCATTTCAGTGCAATATCCCAGGGTTTCTCAGGGCCTCCCACACCAGTGTAGCTTGCCACAAGCCTGCCCCAGGCTGTAAAGCCATTGAGAGTAATTAAATACTTACAGTGCAGGATTCCTGCTGGCTCCTGAGAGCAGCAAGATACTTTACAGCCCACGTATATTCCTGTGGAAAATAGCCCGTGGCTGCAGAGAACCTGCTGGCAAGAGGCTCCCCCAAATGCTAATTAATCACAGGATCACAGAACATGCTGAGCTGGAAGGGACCCGCCAGGATCATCGGTGTTGCAGGGAGCACCTGGCACTGAACGCCAGCTTGGGAGGTGTCCTGAGCACAGCAACATCAGGAAAGGCACCACGTGGGGCTGGTTCCACTTTTGACTCAAGGACCTGCTGTGGAAAGGTAGCCACGGTGATGCTGCTCCAGCAGCAGGGAGGACACAGCAGGGCAGGTGCCTGCAGCAGTGGAAGGAAGGAAGCAGCAGCAGGGACGGATGCCTGTCTGCTCTTCACACCCGTGTGTGATGCTCTCGTCACAGGTGCATTGCAGCACTGAGGGCCCTGCAGGACCTTTGGTCAAAATGTGCCCCTGCAGCCCCTGAGGAGGAAGGGTGCTCCCACAATTCCCCTCTGAAGCAGATGCAGAGAAAAATTTTGGACAAAGATGTGCGTCCGGCGCTTCTTAGAAACCTTTCCATAATTTTCCCTTATCATGTGTTGGGTGTTTCCGAGTTTTTGATGGTGATCTCTGCTCCCAAATGTATGATTCCAGGAAATGAAAGTAGATGAAAGTTTGAGGGCTGCGATAGATTCATTGCTGCTTCCAGCACATTAATTCAACATCATATCATGGAGCATAAAAACAGGTCATCTTTGCAGTGTTTGTTGTTCATAGGAAAAGGATAAAAAGAAAGAATGCCCTAAATGAAGTACAGAAATGAGAAAGGAAAATCTGCTTTCTCTTCCCAAAAATATTCCAGTCTGTATTATTTGTTTTCACACCAGTCAGGTACTGCTGGTAAACTAATCTGTCTGCTCCATAGTAAAACTGTGATACAAAAAAATCCAGATCTGCAGAGGACAAATGCCAGCCCTAAAGAGAAGGCTTAAAACAGCTTGAGTTTTAGCTAGAAAAATTTAGAAATCTTTTTTGGAAAGGCTTAGGTAGTTTTCAGCTCAGATGGGTTCTGTCTGAGCACATCTATTTACTCAGAATTGAAATGTAAATAGACACAGAAACACATCTATATAGTTTGGGAAAAGGGAAGAGATGTTTTGGAGCATGCAGTGCCTTGTACATCATGAGCATATTTTTGTATAACAGATTGTGGAGATGATGTGAAATAAAACAGATATACATAAAATAAAGATCTGGTCTGGTTTGGATCTTCAGCAACTACACTTTGACTGTAGCTCCCAGGTATTCCCTCTCATTTTCCAACAATATCTCCTTGAGATATGTTTCCCACTGCCAGAATTTTATTTTATTAAGTTCTGTGAAAGGGATGGCCTGAGTTTCTGAGACCATCACTATCAAACCTTATTACAGAAGTCCATGGACAGCAGCAAGTCTGCCAATTGTATTAGAGGTCCAATTTCATTTTCCTTGTTTTTCATGTGTTCCATGTTGATAGAGGGATAGAAGAATATTTCATTCTTCCACAAAGAACATTCATGAAAAGATTTCTGAGTCTGATTGCATTCATCTCAATTCTGATCTTGCTGTATTTGACATCCGGTATCCAGGGGGTAAAACCAGCTTGTGAGTAAAAACCAGAAGGATGTGATGGTTCAGACTGAGAACAGATTCTTACCTGATCCTTGTCTAGAGATGGAAACTGAAACTAAGGCTCTGAGCTGTTTCTTGTGGACTAGTGGACTAGTGTTGTGGACTAGTATTTGTGGACTAGTATTTGTATGTGTGCTTATGTATTTTGCAGCTTTAAACACACAGGGCAGGGAAAACATTTACACTGTGTTATGTGGGTAGGTGGCATTCTTGTTTTCATGGCAAACTGAATTTTTGTCAGAGCACGAACATTCAACAATGGTCTGCATTTGGATTCACTTGGTTTGAGTTGTGGGAAGGATGCTCTGCAGGCTTGTTTTGTGTTATCAGTTGAACTGAAATTAATTAGTAGGAGCAGCACAGCTAAGCAATTTCCCACTGTTTGGGGTTTTCTACATCCCTTTCCTTTTTGAGGTGTGTACAAAGTTCAGAGTTGCTGAGCTACTGTGAGAAGATCTCTTTTTTAAGTGGCTGGTCTGATTTTAGGAGCAGAAGAAGAAACTGATTTCTATTTGTGGATTTGAGCCCTTTGACTTCCCCTGATGTACCATGATCATAGGCTGAATTTCAGGCTTTTCCCACTCTTCATGCCAGGCCCTGGTTCACACCAAGTTCTCAGAACCTTGCTTACAAAAGGGCAAAATTTTACACTGGTAACAAACCCATCTGTCTCAGCTGGAATTTCCAACTCTTAGATCATAACTTGAACCTCCTCTGGAAAATCTGTTTCACTTAAAAACAATTATGATAATGTACCATTAAATTACATATATTATCAAGTAAATGGCAGGAACTGAATGCAGGGTTTATGATCTTGGCACTGCAGAGCTGAAAAAGTAGAAAATTCTGCAGCAGAACAGCACCCACAAAGGTCTGATCTGCTCTTTGTGCCTGGGAAAATTGCAGGGTAAGAGGCTCTTCAGGAAAACTTTTGGTTTCTGGAGAGCCTAAGGCAGACAGTGAAAGCTGTGTGGCTCAGCACTGAAATGCTTTTGTGGACTCCCACATGTAGTCCTTAACTTGCCAGTCCAAATGTCCCTGTGTGTCACTGGTACATTGTTCTTAAAGTTAAAAAATAATGCTCGTGTTTTAGTAGGGTTGAATCTTAACCTAAAAAGCAAGAAATGGCCTCTGGAAAGCATTCAAAGACCTTTTAAAATATCCCCAGAAATAAAATGAGGTATTAAAAGTGAATGTGTGCTAAAACCCAACGACACCAAGAATCCTGGGAGCCAGCAAAAAGCCTCCTTTAACTGTTTTGCTTTGAGGCATATCTGTGTTTCTTACATATTATCCTGCCCCAGGAAGGGCTGAGCGTTTCATGTAACATGATGACCCTGGAAAGCACGCTGCAATTTCAGGATAATTCCTGATGAGAATTTATGGCTACATAAGCATATTATAAGTAAACCAACCAGTTTTCCAAGCCACAAAATGCTGCACTGCTCTGTATTACTGCAAGGACCACTTAGTGCAAAGGCTGCTTTGCTCCAGCACCATGAATAGGACCTCTGTTATTCAAAGATAATAGGCAGGCTGGAGAAACCATGATATGAGAGGAACTGACTTTCTTGTTTTGCTGGTTTTGCAAGGTTTTTTGCTGGTTTGGAGGTTTTGTGCTGCCACCTATTAACTTTCTGTTGCTGTCACTTAGAGCCTGGAGCAGGTCCTTTCCTTCCCCTCCTCTCTCTGAACAAGAGGGGGATAATAGTCCTCTGTCATAGTGCCCCAGCAGCTCGGGGCACCTTATTGCACCGAAAAAAAATGTGTTTGGAGTTATTGTTTCATATAATGTAATGCTTTTCAGTGGAAGGAAGTTTAGGGGGATGGCTGTGTTCAAGTAGCTGCAACCTCAATGGAACTGAGCAAATGGAAGAACTGAGGGACAGAAAAAGAAATTTCTAACCCCTGGGGAAAAGAGATCATGGCATACACCCTGTTGATAATTCCTTTACATTTTCTATTGCAGATAAAGACTTCACTTAGCAAAAGTATTTTTCAGGCAAAATTAATATTGTTTTCAACCATTTCCAGATGCTTATAACTTTGGCCTGGGGGTGAAACATCGGGTTGTTTTCTCAAGAGGTGACAAAGAAAATCTGGCTGAGATCAAACACCAAAATGAGATTCTTAATGGGAGGTCATAAGGAATGGTAGCCTGGTGTGGAAATTGTGTATGTTCCTTTACAAGACTGACTTAAGGCTGACATGTTGGAGTGCAGGGGCATAATTTGGCAACTAACTCATAGATACAATGTTATTTTTGTATTTTTGCACTAAGCATGTGTTCTAAGGCTGCTGAGACTTCAAGGGCAGCTGTTTCAGAGGTGCAGCTAGTCCCCAGCTAGCCCGTGCTCCTTGTTTTAAAGCAAAATGCTCTTTTTCTAAACTTGCTAATTCCTGACGGTTTCCCTGGACAGCTTCTGTTCTTATTCAGATTTTGGATATGTCTTTTTTCATATCAGAAACTTCCTGCCTGTATTTGAAGCGAACATCTACTTGATAAAGTGGTCAGAGTGATGTGATTGAAACATCCCTGCAGAGCTCTGTGAGGTGTCAAAGGATGATGTCTGATTTCCATGGGCTCTGCTTGCTCAAAGCCCTCCTGTTGTCTCCTGACAGAGCTGTATTCTGATTTTGGAATGTCAATTATCCGTACCTCCCTATTTCTGCTGCTCCTTATGTGTCAGCCTGCCTAGAAGCTTTCTATTAATTTATCAAATTGTCATTGGGCTCACTTTGTTGCACTGCAGCTATTAGCCTGTCCATTTGCTTAATTGGTCCATTTCCCATTTATTATTCATTCTCTGATTCACCATTTGAATAATTTTTAGCTAACTATTAATTGAATACCATTCCTAACATGATTACATTGTCTACATTCTCATTTTTGCATGATCACTGAGAGAGAGGGGTTTTTATTATGATGCAGATGAGAGTCTCTGGTTAACTAGTGGTTGGAAAATGGGAAGAAAGTGATGGTTCTGTCCAGTAATTACAGAATCAAAGAGTCCATGATTATTTAAGTGGTTGAACGTGAGATTCAGATTTCTGCTTCTGTTTCTGCAATTGCAGCTGATGGACTTTTGGCCAGAGCCCTTTGCAGCAGTGCAGGGGTGCAGCAGGCTCTGGAATCCATGGGGAATTTGTGGTAACTGATTGCCGTGCAAACAGCTTTCATCCTGGGCTCTTTGTCAGGCAGCAATGGGCAAGTGTCAAGGTCTTCTGCCCTCCTGGAGTCTCCAGCTTTCACAGCAGGCATCGGTTCCCCACATGTGGTGGACCACAAAAGCTGGGATAGAGGCTGATCATCCAACATTGCATTCAATTTTGGGCAGGGTGGCAGTACTCTCTAGCTGTCATCCCAGCCGCTTCTCCTGGCTCACTTTGGACACGGTGATTGCAACCTCTGGGGCATGAACACGGCACAATTAAGGGGAACAGCCTATTCTTGCTGTTCATCTTTAACCAATGTCCTTTGTGTGTTAGAGTGGGGCCTCAGGGGAAGCTGATCCGTGAGAGGTCTGAACCTCCCTGGCTGTTCTGTGCCAGTCCAACAGCTCAGGGTTTGTACAGTGACTGCCACAGCCTGTGGTTTATGAGGAGCTTGGGAAGAAATCATAGAATGGCTTGGGTTGGAAGAGACCTTGAAGATCATCTCATTCCATCCCCCTGCCATGGGCAGGGACACCTTCCACTGTCCCAGGTTGATCAGAGCTCCATCAAGCCCAGCCTTGGAGACTTGCAAGCATGAGGCAGTCACAGCTTCTCTGGACAACCTCTGCCAGGGCTTCAGCACTCTCACAGGGAACAATTTTTTCCTGGTATCTGATCCAAATCTACTCTTCTTCAGTCTGAAACCATTCCCCCAGTCCTGTGCTAGAAGTGTTATTAATAATGGAAGAGGAAAAATATGACGAACTTTGTGGGAGAAAATTTAAGCTACAGAGAGCTCTGGGGCTGCACAGCGACACAGAGAATCTCAGGTTTACTCAGCAACATCCGAAATTTGTCTGAGCTCACTTTTGTGAGGGCAGGGCTCGTGCTTACAATGGATTGGTGTGAGTATCAACACAGACTTCAAGTCCTGGCTTTCTTCCTGGCTGGGCTTGGGCCTGGGAACATCTGGGCTATTGATTCAGCTGGAATTTGGTGTTTGTAGTCATCGAAGCCAGATTTTGGAGGACCATTTTAATTCTCAGTCATGGTGTTATTCCCAGAAATGATTGCCCTTGTGTTAGGTAAGCCCAGAGTCTGGGCTCTGGGCATTAAGGGTGCTGGGGTCCCCCTCAGCCTGGGGGGGCTCTTCTGGAGAGTATTGTCTTGGCAGACAGTAGAAACAGAGCTCTAAATTAAAGAGAGAGGCATAGAGATGCCTCAGTGCTAACATCAGCCAGGCTGAGAGTCTGTGGTCACCTTGGTGTTTCTGTGTTCCCAGTTTGGTTCTGGTTGCTGTAAACATCTACAGAAAGATTCATCTGTCCTCTGGTGCTGGCACAATAAGCAGCATATCCAGGCTTAGTTGTTCTTGATCAAATTATTTAGAAAGAAAGCTTACAGGTCTAGCCAAGTGCAGAATTACTCTTTTGGAAGGCAATAAAAGTGCAGGGCTGCGAATCATCGAAATAATCTCCCAGATGGCCACGGAAAGAGCACAACTACAAACAAAAGCAGCTCTCAACTTGGAGTAAGCTCCAAACTCGCTGCCATTCCAGAGGAGCTGCTAATCACAGATGTGTGTTAGTCTTTGAAAAATAACATTGGGAAGCAATGGATTTCTAAGTTGCAGCAGTGTGGAGATAATTTTATTTACACTTTCTCTGCATCGGGTGCAGAGTGGCTCATTTTCCACTCTTAGATCTAAACAGGATGATATTGCACCCCCTGGGCAAAAGGAGAATGGAGCCAGTTGAACATTGACTGGGAGGAGATGCACGTCCCTGCTGAGCTGAGCACCACGCAGACCGAATTTTGGGAGGTTCCTTAACCTTTGCTCTCGAGGTCGTTGTGCTGACAGTGCTGAAACCCTTTTCCCCAAACAATGTGGGTAGGTCTGGAGCATTCCCTTACGCTTGGCTACCTCCAGCTCTGTGAGGGCCCCTGGCCTCGAGTGCTTCCCCTGCCACCAAAGGGAGCGGGCCAGGTCAGTCCAGAATGCAAACAATGATGTCACCATTGTAAAAGAAATGAAAAGCTCTGTGGGAATCCGAGAGACAAACCCCAAATTAAAGATCTTTTTGGCTAAATACGAGCACGAAGGAAAGCTTGAGAAAATCAGAATAGTGTTGCATGCCGATGTGGCATTTGATGTCCAAGATAAAAGGGGAACTTATTCCAGGAGTGAGACTGTTTTAGCAAGAGAAAGAAATCTTGGTGTCTGTGTTGGAATGCATAAAAACACATGTTTCCTATGTGGTTTTCTCATATGCTAAATGAACAGGACATCTGGTTGTGTTTTTAAAAATTAAATTGACTGACACTAAATCAGTGCTTTACAAAGCAAAAGGTAGTAAACCAAGAACATCTAATAAGGTAACAATGAAATATTTGGCAGGACTTCAGAGTATTGGAAACTCACACAACTGAAAGGAGTTGAAATATTGTGATATATATGAGGCCTTAACTTCTCATTTATCTGTGCTATTTCTTACTGCACTTCACAGAAATATGTTGCATTCCCATTGGTATAGATTTCTATGTGTTAGTGCCAAAACTCCAGATGTTTTCTAGGTAAATCTCTGGAGACTATTTTATTGTGTTTCATTTCTCCTTATTTACAATTCACTCGTCTTGAACTCCAGCCATTGGTAATAAAAATCCATAGAGCCTGCAGCTGAGCCAAGTGGACACCATCGTCCTGTTTTTTCAAGTTGGGATGGGTTGATCCAAGCCTTGAACAGAATCCAAACCACTGGAGTTTTCCAAAAGTTCATCTCTCTTCTCTTTATTTTTTAACCCTTCACGCACCAGGGAATAGTCAACTGCTTCGTCTTTCCTTTTTCTCCTCAGCTCTGTCCTGAAAGGTTCAACCCCTCTTCACCACAACAGCCTATCCACAGTTCCTGTCCTTTAGCCCTTCTGCAAAATTCTGTCCATCAGAGCCCTGACCTGACCAGTGCTCCAGGGTTCTGTATCCCTCCTCCAGGCTCACCCCTAATCTGCAAGCTTCCTCTGCGTTCCTCTGGAGTTAAAGGAAAAGCAATGTGGTCATCCCTGAGACACTTTGTGCTTCTTAACATCTTCCCTTTCTGCCTTGCAGGCACAGCGCAGTGCTCCAGCTGGGCACTTCCAAACCCAAGCTCCCTTTCCCTTCCAGTTTGTTTTCTTGGGTTTTTTTTTTTTTTTGGTTTTTTTTTTTTTTGTTTGTTTGTTTGGTTTTTTTGGGTTGTTTTTTTTTTTTGTGTTTTTTTTTGGTTTTTTTAAAAATTATTATTATTATTAATGAATTAAGATATAATGAAGCCTGCTCTCCCCTCCCCTTCTCAGTTTGCTGTCTAAGTTTTAAATACTTTCACATTCTCTGATGCCTCAGAGAGATTGTGGTGCCCATTTCACACTGAAATCAGTCTGTGGTTACTGGAGAATTCAGGTCTCTGCATGCTGACAAAACCCCTGCTTAATGACATAGAAATAATTAGCCACTTTGCTGTAGTGGGACTTGAGTTAATTTTAAAGAGCTGCGAAGTTTCGTCTCAGAGTTGCTGCAATCAGCGGCTACATTTTATAACCCATCACTGGCACGTTTGATCAACCACAGAGGTTTTTTTATGCGAACATACCCACCCACCAGATGTGTATAAACATAAATCATTCCACAGCATAACCTGATCATGTTTTCTTAGCGGTCCTGGGCTTGACTGATCCTCCAGGAGAAAGCAGTGCTGCTCAAACTCCAAACTGCGAGCGAGACCTGCTTGGATCTCTCAAGCGCTGCTCTGCTGTCTTTCCTTCTCAGGGAGAAGGATGAATGAAAGGAAGTTGTTGCAGGTCTGAAAAGGGGTTTTCTCTCTCCCCACACGCCCAGGTAGAGGTGGCTGGCTCTGAGTGAAGCCTCTTGCCTGGCCTGTGTTTGCTGTGCTGGCTTTAGGGGCTGTGCAGTGCTCCAGGATTGGAGCTGCAATGCAGTAACTGGTGACTCCTGCTCCCTGCAAGGCTGGAGGGAATTCTCTCCTGCTCTAGTAAGCAGCTGGAGTGGTAACTGCCAGCCTCACAGGTTTCTGAACAAATCCTATTTTTCTTTGATTTCTTGTAGCTGAAATACACTTAGGCAAGGCAGGTAATATCCTTTATGCTTTGTGCTGTTGCTTGTCAATGATATATTTATTTTTAAAATAGTGTGAGTTATCTATGTGCTGTGAAGTTTATAATTCTTGTACCAGTAGATATGACTGTGTTGGTCAGCATCCTAATTACCTGAAGAGCTGAATATTTACTGTTAAATCAGGAAATATTTCAAAATGAAGCAATTCCAAAGGGGCCAAACCCAAAATGCCAGACAGGAGCACTCTCACAGTGGATCCAGGAATGACACTGAACAATTTCCAGGTTCCAAACTCGAGTTAACCAAATTGCATCACAAAGGAAGGTACTGCTGTCATTAGTTTTAGTTTTACGTGTTGAAACAGAGGTTCTGAAGGACAAAATAATTTCCTTTACAGTTCCACCGTATGCTACCGGTTGATTTTCAGTCCTGTATCCCAAGTAGTGTCATAAAAACATTGGATGCATTTTGTCCTGAACTTCAGAGAAAATTACCTTCAAAATCCATGCCTCAAGCTCATCTCTAGAAATATTTAATGAGCAAAGTGTTAATTCAAATTTCATGAAAATAATCAACAGAGACAGCATCAAAGCACAGTCTCTTCCCAAGTTAGTGGTATTATACAAAAGTTGAAGATCTAGAAAAGCAGAGAAAGCACTATGCTGATCAGCAATCTTCACTGGGGAGAAATGAATTCAAGGCAGGCATTAAGAGCCAGGAATGATGGCTGCTATTTTCTTTTCATTTGGAAGCAAGTCCTGTGTTTGTATCTCCCAGCTTCATTTGTGATCAGTGAGGCTTCAGCCTGGATTGAAGCCACGGGGGTCACAGATTGCTCATCTGTGGATCTTGTCATGGTGTCCTTTGGGTACATTACATAAAGGTCACTGTTTTTGTTACTTCCTCCCCTCTTTCCTCATTTTTAAACTTGTTTTCTCTCTACTGATGCTCTGCTGAGGACCAGCTAAAGAAACAAAAACATATTTAAATCTTCAGTGTGAAGCTGGGTACACACAGAGTACTCAGCATTTATATAGTGTCTGTCCTTAAAGTGTCAATGTTTGCCAAGAAATTCTATTTATTGGCATCTCAGCCCTCTGAATTCAGCTGAAAGGACTCAAAGGCTTTCAGTGATTTCAGTGTATTTTTGATTGTGTCATTATTCCCCTGCAGTGAGAAAGGAAAAAACAAATCACTGTGGTGTCTAAAGTGCTGTGTGCATCTTTTTGCAAATGCAGTAATCTCACAGGCGCCTGTTTTTTCCAGTGTGATGCTGCCTCAGTCAATTTTTTGTGCCAGAGAGGGAAAGCTGTGGTAGGTTCCCAAATTCCAGTAGTCAGTATAATAACCTGTTCTCTCTGCCCTCCCTGTCCCTGAAAAATGCAGAGTTTGAGAGGGTTTTTTAAAGAATCCTTAGAATGAAAAGAATGACTCTCAATTCTCATGAAGAAACACATATATTTCTCTCATCATGATTCTCAACAGCAGTTGAATTTTTACTATGAAATAGTTGCAATAAATTGTGTAAGATCAATCTTGTGAAGTAATAACATTTCAAGAGAGGGAAAGATTTTAATTCAAAATGACAGACTTGAAGATCCTTGCCTGGACACAAAGAGAAGATAACTCCTGAGAAGTCATTCCAGAAAAAAAAAGCAGAGAGACTGAATTAATTGAATAAGTTATGAGTGTTAAATTATTAATTCAGCCCTGAGTCAGCTTTGAACTACTTATTAGCAATTAATTGATACAGATATTTTATAAAATGTATGAGTCATTTTAATAAATACTTCTGAGCATTTTTTTCCACTGGATGTCAAACGATGAGTACGTGAAAATGTATGTTCAGTCCTAATCTGCATCACTATAATGTATGGGATAATCAGATTAACAGCACTTCTGGGGAAAGGGAGACTCAGTGGGAGAAGAACAAAGCTGGAGAGGCACTTCCTGTGCTGGGTTTGGAGAGGACCAACAACAATCTCTTTCAGCACACAAGAAATTGGATCTTCTTGTGTGTTTTTGGTTGTGACCATTCAGCCAAGCAGGGTTCTGGCTGTTCAACCATCTGGGATCCATGCTGTGAATTAAGCAGAAGGAGATTGCTATAAATATTAAACACAAAGGGGCTGCTGTAACAGGAGGAGGAACTTTCCATGTGCAGTGCAGGGAAAACCAGCAGAGAAGGACACTAACTCTCCACAGTAAAGCTGTTCCATTCTTTCTGGCTCCAAAAAGCCACAGCCATGAAGGGAAAGAGCTGAGGAACAGCAAATTTTTGCAGCCCAATCTTTTGCACTGACTGTCAGGGTCCTTTCAGATCTCTCACATTTACAGGACAGTGAAATCTGTGATTTGAACTTTATTTCATGAGCACCTTATTGAACAAAGATGACAAAAAAGGGCTCAATCTCCTTTTGATGACTTGTCTGTCACATTAATTCCCTCAGCCACCACCTAAATTATAACCCCTGACTCTTAATATCATCACCTATGAACAAAGAAAGGAATTAGTTCCCTATTCAGTGATGAGAGTGCTCATCCTTCCCGCTCCATCACGGTGTGAGCATCCCTTCTATTCCACCACGAAACACAAAATTGTCAGCAGTCCAGCTGCTGTTGGATCTGCTTCAAGAACTTTTGGGGTGTAAGCTGAAGTTTTATACCTCCTAGCTTAGAGGTTTGGACTTTGCCATTTCCAGAAGTTAGTGGGTTCTGTGGAAGATGCCAGACAAAAGGTAGCAGCTGCAATTTTCAGGTGATGATGACTGCAGAGTGGCTCTTCCTGGCCACCTGTCCTGCCTGGCTTTGGTGGGATGCTGCTGCTCCCAGCTTACATCAGCCTTTGGCATGAGCTGGGTTAGGCACAACCCGAGCAGGAGTCGAGTGAATTCTCCTGCCTGACCCTCACATCCTTCTCCAGGGCAGCTGCTCCTCAGCACAAGAGCCTGTTGGGGAATTTTCCCAATGTTCTGCAGGTGTTCCAGGTTAGCCTTCAGGGGAAGAGGTGTCTGGCCACCCACGAAATCTTGTGGAAATCCCATTCTTTTCTGTAATATGCTTTTGAGCTTGTTCTCGCTCCAGGAGATCAGCAACCTCACTTATGCTCTTTGATGACAAAAATGTAATTATTCTGATCTTTTCCACATGCTCCTTTTATTTTCATCACCAAATTTAAAGTCTGATTCACCCTTGAGGAAAAATATTTTCCTGTTCTGTGAAGTTCTCTCCCTAACCTATCTTTCTATTCTGAGCAGTTTTCACAGGGTTAGTAATAACACTCGCATGCCAAGTGAAGAGTATGTCTTTAAGCCATGCAAAAAATACCTCATAAATTATTATTTTTTTAATGTTGAATAAGAATCCAGCTGAAATTGTACTTTGCCATCCATAAAAGTGAACCAAGATGTTTGTTGAAACACTCACACCCTTGTGCATAGCACATGGACTCGCTGGAGACAGATGCATCTGTTTGAAAAATGCCTCTGATTTTCTGGGTCAGGCTTGCACTTAGATAATATTTTAGTGCACTGTTACTTGCTTTACAGCAAAGTGCAAAGGTATTGCTGCCTTTTAGAGCTGGGGATTTTGGACACAGGCACACGAGAGTTCCTCAGGACCTGATGATCCTGCGAGTGGGGAACCCAGATCCCACTGACCTCCAGCAAAGTTTACTAAATCCTGAAAGCAGATTCTTGCTTAGGTGGATATCACCTTGTTAATACCACCAAAACAGCTTCATTCAAACCATCCCCAAGCCTGGTGGTGGGCAGGGGAGGACTAAAGTTTGCCCTCAACATTTTGGGTTATACTGAGAACTTGATTTGCACCTGGAAAGAGGAACGAACCAAGCAGCACTGAAACACAGACTTGCAGAGAGACACAGCCCTTCTCCTCATGCAGATTTTATTTTGTGCATGCTATTCCTCTTCATCCCTCCTCCAGTGACTGCACTGGAACATCTCTGAAAATTTTTGCACCCTCTGATGGCCAAATAAACCTGATGTTTCAGTGGTACAGGTCTGTACCCTCCATGGTATTTTGGTGTAACCTGAAAGGCCCAATAAATGTCTTCTGCAGAGAAGTAATGCAAGACACAAAGCAGGAGCAGAGATGATGCAGTTTAGTGGATGAGGACTTCAGGGGAGCCAGGAGATGTGATTTTATCCCCACAGAGATCATTCCTTGGGGAAGCTGCATTAGTTTCTAAGTTGTCCATCTGCTTTTGCTTCGTGTGCTAGGGTGGGGAAAAGATCTGTTCCGAACCTCGTATTGTGGATTTCAGAACTGCCTGGTACAATCTTGGTAGGGCTTCTAGGGATAAATGTAACAGAAATCCCAACAACAATGGTTATCTTCAGAGCAACAATGCACTGAAAGCCTCTTATCTTCTAAATCCTGCTTGCTGTGGCATAACCAAGCACAACACAAACACCGTAACAGCTTTCTACAACACTATAATGAATATTTTTATTCCACCAGAGAAGTAACTAATAAAATATAAGCAGTGTATAACACCAGATGGAATAATATGTTTTAGAGAGGGAAGTTCAGTGGACTCATGACACATCTGAGAAAACCATTGTGGGAATCAGGTGGAAAGGGAGGCAGGGATGTACTTGGAACATGTCAGGTGTCTCACTGTTCTCAGGAGTGTGAGCTCTTGCTGTGTGTTTGTTTCTACAGGAGACCAGAGAAGTTCCCACTCCTCTCAGGAGAAGGTTGTCTTTGTGCTCATTAGTTTGTGAATGGTAGGTTGGAATTTCTGGTCAAAATTTGGGTCAGGATAATAATTTCTTCACTTGCCCATAGAAATAGCAGCAGCAATGACAACATTTTCTCAACACCTTGGTAATTTCTTGACTGGCTTGAGTAAAGACAAGGCAGAGTCATGGCACAATCTACAACTTTCCCATTTTATTTACTTGTATAAGTTCATTTGTCAGTAACTGCTTTATGTAATGGCTTTATCTGCACATCACCTTTAAACAAGAGTTATTGATTTTTAAAATCATTTTTATCATTTGAGTGGCTTCAGTTTGAAAGAGAGTAGGTTTAGGTTAGCTGTTAGGAAGAATTTCTTCCCTGTGAGGGTGGTGAGGCCCTGGCACAGGTTGCCAAGAGAAGCTGTGGCTGCCCCTGGATCCCTGGCAGTGTCCAAGGCCAGGTTGGATGGGGCTTAGAGAAGTCTGAGATAGTGGGAGGTGTCCCTGCTCATGACAGGGTGTGGAGTGAGATGATCTCTAAGGTCTCTTCTGACCCATTTGTGATTCTAGGAATGTTTGTGCACACATGTCCTGCCAATCTGACAACTGAAAATGTAATTTTCACACCCTGAAAATAGCGTTTCCAGTCTGAATTTGGGCATTACAGGTTTCAGATTCACTGTTGTTTTCATTTTTGAGTGCTTGTGGGCAGCTGAAAGCAAAACAGATCAGGCATGGTGAAAGACACAGACGTTAAAAAAAGAATGTGAGTAGTAGCAAATGCTCATGCAAGGAGCTGTGCACCTGAGCAGTGTTGTTAATGATGGTAATGATCCTGCTGGCCCATGAGTGATGTCTCCCCCAGCCTGGCATGCTGCATTCATCCTGGGGCTGGCTCTTTGTAACTGCCTGAAACTGAACTGGAGTAAAATTGAACCAAATCTTGCAGCTTGGGTATTTTTTTCCTCCCAAGAGGTTCTTCCAGGTCTGCAAATCCCAAAGCATCACCTGCCCCAAGTGTGTTTGCTGTGGATGGTGTCTCAGAGCAGCTCTGCCTCGCATTAATTGTGCTCACTGTCATTCTCAGAGGCCCCTCCTGGGCTGATTTTGGCACACAGTGGGCTCAGGAGGTGCTCCAGGAGCAGCCATAGCAACGAGATGCTCAGAGCACCTGCACATCCTCCCAGAGAGAGGGATGAACACAAGGACTGCATTTGAAACCTGCTCTCAAAGCTGCTGCTACTTCCCTTTGTACACCGGAGCCTGGAGGTAACCCAGCATTTCCTGATGGGTAGTGCCATAGGAATTAGAAAGAAAAAACTAAATTAGTGTGTTCTATAATTTCTAAATACCTTCCCCCAGTCAGGCCTGCCAGGTCTCTCTCCTTTGTGTTAATTCCTCAGCTCAGCAAAGCACCCGTGCTGGAAGAATTTCACAGGTCTAGATGATGGCATCTGGAAATGGGACAACACATGGGGAGGCTACAGCCTCTCTCTGAACATACCAGAACCAATGGAAAGCTTTAAAATCCCTGATTTTTGGGGCCAAATTCTGCAGCAGGAGCCTTGAGCAGGGCTGATCTCCGGTGGGTGCAGGGGCTCTCATCCATCTCCATCAGCTGGGAGCTCAGGCAAAGGCTCTGCCTGAGCATGGGACACCTGTTAGCTAAGATGAGGCACCCCTAAATTATCTCAGAATGACAAGAATTGAAATGAATATATTGCTTTGGGCCTCCTGTTGGGTTCGTGGAGCTGGTTGGGCCGTGCAGTTTCTAACAGCACCTTCACAGTGAGCCCTACCATTGTTACAAGTTATAATTTAGCAGACAAGAACAGGTCTTTTCATCCAATGCTTGTTATCACAGAAGATGCTGAAGTTTCTACTTCTGAAACCTTCCTCTCTCAAATAGCTCTTTCCTGGTAGCAAGACCACATATGCCCTCTGCTGTCCCTCCAAATTGTGTGAAGACCTATTAGCAGAACATTATTGGTATTGTTGTTACTGATATTAATTTAGTGACTCTGAGAAGACTAAGCAATATTCTGGGTATTGCAGGGAGGGGTTCAGGGAGTTCCATCTCTGAATGTGCAGGTGGAATCTCTGGGCTTACACCAGGTGCAGGATAACACAAGGAAATCTCTTGGGAAGGCCCCACAGAAATCCTGCTTTCCACATTTTGAGTTGTTCTGCTTTCTAAGCACATAGTCTCTGTGATGTGCTTCCTAGTTCTCCAGAGTCATCTGCAATAAGGTCAGATCTGCAAAATTCTATGCCTTTAAAAGTAGATCTGGAACAAAACTGTGGGTAAATCTCTATATTTAGAGGATGGTACATTTTTTCAGCAAGCAAACTGCTTGCTGTTTTTACATGCTGGATTTCCTTGATTTGTCAGAAGTGGTTAGTGTTAAGAAACTAATTTCTTGGCAGCAAACAAACCTTTAACAACCTTGGGTAAACTTTATATGGTGCTCAATTTGCACTAGCAGCACGTAATGAAAACAAAATGTTGACTAGAATGCACTGTCCCAAATTAATTCCCATCTTCTGACAACAGATACTTTTCTTGACAAAGATAAGTTTCCCAGCACTATTCAGCTTACTGCTTGCTGTTTGTGGAAATGGTTATTATTCAAATATCGTGGTGTTATTTTAATGTTTAATGGCAGCAGAGTCACTCCTTGATATCCAGCTTTTAAATTTATGTATTAAATCTCACTGGCTCCTAATAACTCTCATTTTGGGTAGCACATGGAGAGTGCAGGGGACATGGCTGGGGTTCTAATAGAATCTTATTTTGATAAGTAGGAGAGGCCTTCAGTTTTCCATGGGTGGCTGCTAGTTTGGAACAGAACTGGGCTGGTAAATTTTATTTGAAACATTGCAATTTCTTATACAAACCCATCTGTGCTCTCTGCCCAAGCTCTTGGACAGGCCCTAAGTTAGTTGCTGTCTCCCAGGTTTTGTGGGATCATGGGACCACACGTGGTGCCTTCATGCAGATTATTTCCACTAATCCTCTAATTCAAGTGCCTCCTAAAGTACTGTGCCTGTCCTGGATATGCACACTGAATGCTCAGCCAAAAATATACATTAGGGTGCAATTAGCTGTGAGCAGAGCACTGAAACCTGGAATATTTTCGACTAAGAGGTCAATTAGTGGGATTGGGAGGCAAAGGATGCAGCCAGCCACGGTGTGGTCAGAGGGAGCAATCAAGTGAATTGAGCAGTCAGCTGATTAGGAAACAACTAGTGAGAGCAAGATGAATTTTCAGCCTGGAAGTGATGAATGTGGATCTGTCTGCAGCATTCAGCCAAAATGAACACTCAATCAGCATTCAATTAACCTGAGCTGCCCCCCGTGTACATAGGACTTCAATATATATATGTATATGACAATCTCACCATGTGTGATGCTCCCAAGAGCTGTTCTCTGTGTGTTTAAGTATCAGCAAAATTAGTAAATAATAACTCAAATGTACTGAGTAATAGTACTATAACTGTGTGTTCAAGAAAAATATTTCGGTGGCAAGCTGATGGTTCCTTTATTTTAAAACTCATCTGTCCTTAGATTACATTTGTTTTACAAATTCAAATATAAATTTTTCTATTGTCTAGTAATAAGTCTAAAAGTAGAGTAAGGCTTTGAGGTTAATTAAAGTTCATTGGAAATGTACTTTTTATTATCAGACCTATGCCTCTGTAATTAACATTTGAAATGCAGGGTTAATTATTATTGTCCCCTTTGTTAGTTTGCAATGTAGAATGAAGATATCAAAAGCTTCAGGTTTGATTTTGAGGGCAACTTCTAACAGCAGGGAAAGTTCCCTGACCTCAGAATACCTCTGTGGAATCTCCAGGCTGGGTCCGGAGGAGGAAGGAGAAGAACCTGGCTCAGTGGCAGCACCACTCACCTGGGCCTGTGCAGATGTGCTGACTTTAGTTGGCAGAAGCAGCATCAGGGAAACCTCTGGGGAAGGAAAAACCATTCTCAGGCTGGCTCTTCTAAAGGCTGCTCCAGCTAACTTCATTTGGTTTATCTCCATGACTTGGAAAATCATATGAACTACTGTTGGTATTTTTGATTTTTTTTGTTTAAATGAGGTCATAAATGGCATCGTGCCAATCAGAGCAAAGGCAAAGCTTTCTTTACATTAGCCAGCTCATCTTTCCTCAAAGTGGAACTCATGACTCCCTACATTTATTTTTTGTCCCTATTTATATGTGAGGTAACCTTTGTTTAGTGTTTGGGCTATATCTTTTAACCCAGACCAGTTCTGTTTATAAGTGTACTGTGACACTGTCGGGTTTCACATGGCAAAATTTCTTCTATTGGTTCCTCAACCCAGACCAAAGTTACAGTATTTTAACACTGAGACAGTTGTTCTTTTTCTCAAAATATTTATACTGCAAAATCCGTGCTCCCAAATTTAGTGTAGTGTAGGAGCCACAAGTTGAGTTCTCACACGCACTGATTTGGCAGCAGGCAAACCACAGAGATGTCTTTAGCCCTACTCATTTATTCTGGGGAAGGATGAGATCTCCAGGGGCTGTGCAAACAAGTCTGATTTAGGATTTGTTTTCTAGAAATGTTTCAGCTGCCGTGTTCCGTGTGTACATAATTTATAGGGTGTCTCCTAATCTTTGAAGGCACAGCTTATGGTTACTGATTGCACAAATCATCCAGGATGCGGCTGTAATCAAATCCCGGACGTTTTTGTCATGGTAGAAGAAAAATGATGGCACTGGAAGTGTGATGCTCAGCAGTGGGGCACTGACCTATTGTACTCGTGCTAAGAAGTAGCTCCATTTGCTTGCAGATGACAAAATATTGCCTCCTGTCCACGGCCTGATGAAGGTCAAAACACTCAGTGAGCAAGTTGCTCCCACATGTCAAACAATGCTCGGGGCTAATGGTTGTTGTGGCTTCCAGTGTCATTTCCATGGCAAAGCTGGACTGGTTTTTGGCACACATTGCCCACTGTCCCAGCTGCCCCTGAGGAGTCTTGGCCCTTTCTGAGAGCTTCCCACCCTGCAGTGTGCCAGGAGGCTTCTGCACTGCCTGGGCTTGGTCTCCACGCTCTTAAGAGTCACTTCCAGCCTGACTGATTCTAAATTCTCTGTGCTGCCTCGTGCTGCTCTCCCTGCTCAGGAAAGCAGAACAGCAACTTCCCAGGAGCTCCAGGAACTTCTTTCCCCAGCTCAATTGCATGTGCCTGGATTCACCTTGCCTTCTTCAGGCACTCCATGGGAGATATCTCCGCATTTCCACAGAAGGTTTGTCCAGCTGTTCGGAGCCACACACCGGGAATGTTTGGATGTGCATTTGGGATGCTCTACCTGGCTCACACCGTGCCTTGGGGAGCATCTTCCAGCCCAGTGACATAACTGGTTTGTGTGCAGAAGCATCAGCTCTCCCAGCTTTTTCTTGGATGGGAGTTCAGAGGTCACCTCGTGTTGGTGGGATTTGGTGCTGCTTTCCTGCTTTGCCTTTAAAGTACACACCACTGTACAGTTATTTTAGGAACTCCTTTTCTGTGTGTATGTACATAAGACAGAAATTCCAACCTGGTGCAATCAAGTTAGAGTCACAAATTTAGCACCATTTATCTTCTTTGCACTCTTTAACTACTGCCATTGTTGATTATAAATGATTTTTCCATTACTTAAATAGCAAATATAGACACACTTATCTGAGAAACTAATGGTAAATGGCTGAATTTTAAGATTTAATGGATTTTGGACCACTTTTGTCCCTATTTTTTTTTCCCTCCACAGGGACACCATCCTGTTTGGCTCAAAAAATCAGTATTATAGGTTGCCAAATTTATAAGACATCTGAAGTCCCTTTAGCTCAATGATCAAAATATTAATGAAAATTTTGTTTTTCATATCCAAAGTCTATGTTATAATGGGTGATGTGATCATGGCTTCAAAACCCTTTTCTCTCTGATTTCAGATGATTCTATGATTGGGAGCTGCAAGACCTTTTTGCCAAGAAAGAAGCACTGAACAAAGTTCAGGACAATTCCTTCTTCCTGGAAAGTGCAGTCAGGTCACCCAGAGATGTGCTGGAGAAGGAACAGGTGGGAGAGTTAAATGGATAAATCAATCCCCGTTGAATTTATTTCCCGTTTTGTTGTACATCACTTTAAAATTATATTTAAGTGGCCATAGCTCAGATGTTTTGAGTTTGAGAGCAGACAAAGAAAGATCTGTGCCACCACCCCTCAAAACTAGTCTGTTGCCCAAGGAAAAGTGTCAGGCAGTCATCAGAGTCCTGAACCCAAGGAAAAAGTCAGGCAGCCCCTGTAAGAGTATGACAGAGCAATTTTTATGTTGTTGTCATGTGGTGCTAGACACAATTTTGCCTCCTGGGTTCCTACCAGTTCTTCCTTTCAGAACTGCTCCATTCTCACTCCATCCATCCTCCCAGAGCAGAGCATGGTGCTCACATGCTCCCCATGTTTATTTTGGAAGTACTCCTGAGCCTACATGGTCAGATCCTGCATGTGATCCTCAGTTTTCCCAGGTTTCCCACCTGCCCAAGGCCAGTAAGTTTAATTTCTATCCTGTGTGTGCTCTTACTGTTTGCTGTTCTCTGTTGCCCTTCCCTTCCTCTTGGTGCACCTGTTTTGATATCTGTTCCCTTTGGGGGAAGAAGATTGGTAAATCCATGAAAGGTCCCAGTCAGCTCCCTCAGCTTCTTTCTTGTGCTCTTCCAAGCCAATTTCCAGTGCCCTGCATGCTGAATTTCCACAGATCCTTTCTTTGGGAGGCACAGAGACTCACCCAAGGCAAAGCAGCTTATGCAGACTTGCTAACCCAACCTCCCCCATGTGTCTCTGGGCTGAACTCAAGGAGCCCTTTGCTTCTCCAAGTAGACCCTGAGAGTGGGAACCACCACCTGGAGCTTCTGAAATATCACCTTCATTTGTTTCCTGCACATACAACATTAAAGACAACTGCTTCCTTCTCTTTGAGCAAAGCAAGAAGCCACAAGCACCCGCTGGAAGGGCTGTGCTTGGGAGAGACAGAGGAAGAACAATGGTTTGAGGAATTGCTGAAGTGACCATGCTTATTTTCACTCTTCTTTCTCTACCCACTTAGCAAGAAGTTCAAACCTGCATGTGCCAGAGATCTGCAAACTAAAGTGAGAAGGAAGAGGGCTCACTAGGCAGCTGTAGTGCCAAAGCCCAAAAAATTAAAGGAGGGGAAACATAAGAGCTGTACATACATCAGTAAACATAGGCACATTTGATCTCTTTTGATTAGAAAGAGGGTTTTTGATTTTTTGATTAGAGGAGCAAAGAGCAGATTTGCAAATACAACACCTGCTTTAGTGATCTGATCTCCCAGTGACAGGGAGTGTGTTTTGCACTGATAAACCTCGTTGGTTTAATGGCTTGATGAATCCTGCTGACCATTCATTTGTTCACAGACATATATCTATATAGATATCTGTATGTGTACAGGTATATAATCATAAACGAGATAATATGATGTAATGTAGCATAGCATGGTAACATAACATAAATTTAATTTATGTATTATATAAAGCAAGACATACACCTTCTGCTTTTCCCCCTACTGGAGCCATTTGCTAGTTGATAAACTAAGGGGCTCCCCAGTCATTTTCATCAACACAGGGTCATCTTTTGCCTTTTTGATTTGGAACAGCAGAGATTTATGTGGAAAAGAAATCTGCATGGTTTTTGGTTGAGATGTGTCATTCCCAGGCCACTTCTGTCCTTACCTGCCTCCTCTAATGCAGGGAGGCTGTGGTTCACTCCTCTGCTTAATTCCAATATGTAATACAGGCATTGAGCTTTTAACCCCAAAAGGTGACAGGGTGGGGTGGACATTAAACATCCTCTTTTTCTGTCCAGCATGACACTTGCAACAAATCTATCTGTGTTTAAGGTTTTCATAATGTGTTTTAATGCCCAGTGACATCCAGTGCACAAGCAGGGGTTTTGTCAGAATAGATTGCCACTCTCTGAACATTTTCTATGTGGATGTTTTCTCTGGGCTCAGCTGTGCTCTCACTAACACCTGTATAAACCCATCAGTCATTTCACTAAGTTACTGAAAGCTCTCTGCACTTGCAGCACCGTAGGTGGAAGCAGGAGCTAATTAAGTTAATTTTTGAATTTTTTAACATAGAGCAGACCCTCAGCACTGCCTGCCCACACAGACAGAGAGGCACAGGCACAGAGGCGCAGGTGGGGCTCAGAAAATAAACAGCCTGGCTGAATGTGTCTGCCCAGATGAAAGCCAGATGTTTGGGAAGGAAACTCCTTTCCTGCCAAGGTTGTGTATGGTCAGCCTCAGCTGTGTGGCCAAAATAGTGTTCTCAGGAATATTTACAAGGATAGACACAAACACACTTCTTCTTTCTTGGAGATTTTCAACAGGTGCCACCAGGCTTTGAGTTTTCCGGTTGGAAAGTGTCCTGCACGTGTCAGTATTGGATGAACTGTGGCATTTTTCCTGCTCTCCTGCTTCACAGTGAGGATCCAAGGGAGCCCTGAGAGTGCTGGGTGTGTCTGCAGAGGATGCCCCTGTATTTACACTGTGTGTGATCTCACACACTTTTAAAAGGAGTGCATCAGTTAAATTACTCGGCTCTGAGAGGTAAATAATGTCTTTGCCTTCTCCATGGCTTCACGAGGCTCATGGACACAAGAACAACTCTTGCTCAGTAGCATACTGTCCTCACAGGACATGCTACTGAGGTTTTAGGTTCTTGGAAGAGCTCCCACATCCCATTCCAAAGGTGAAGCTGAGGAACTCCACCAAGCTTCATCTCCTCTCTTCCCTGAACCTCTCCTGCTGTCCTGACTCTGCAGCAGTGTCACAATAAGGAATTCTGAAAGGTCCCCTGAATGACATAAAATGAACCATATAATTATTTATCCTCAACACAAGGATAAAGAGGTTTTTTTTTAAGAACTTAGTATGGAGAACTCCTGTAAGATCATGGTTGAAGATGTTTGCAAACCCTGTTGCCCTGTGCTGGCGAATTATCAGGAATCTCTTGAAACACTGCCTGGTCATCCTTCTGAGGGAGAAATCCACACAGCTGGCATCTGGAAACATGTGGAGATTAAAGAGTGCAGACAAATACAAATCCCTCTGTGCTCCCAGCAGGGTGAATATAAACCAGCTGTTCTCCATACCTATGCTAGAATGAGTGGTGAAGTTAGGACGTGGTGCTGTCCTGACTTGGTAAGGTTGTTTCCAGGTGGGAAGTGGCTTTATGTGCCCCTGGCCTAGGGAGCAGGCACTACATCCTCAATTCCACTCTGCTCCTCTCCTGGTGACATGCAGGAGAGGATTAGAGTTACAGATTCCAGGCAGAAGCCACCAGCACCCATCATCCTGAGCAGCCTAGAGGAACACAAAGATCTTGTCACAGGTATGGACCTGCTCAGGTGACAGGAGGTGACAGCCCAGCGTGCAGGCACAGGAGATGGTGCAGGGATTTTGTTCAGAGCTGGAGACAGGTTTATCAGCTCCTTCTCCATGCAGTATTGCCCAGCTGGGGCTGTGTCCATGTTAAAATGAGGAACAGGTTGTGATATCAATCTCCAGGTCTACACTGACATGACTTGTTCCCATGTAAGATCCTCTTTTCACTCATTTATTTAGTAGAAAAAGAGATCAGTGTATGCTTTGATCTTGTTTTCAAGACCATTTTCTAGACAAATTACTGAAGGGTCATTTTTTCATCCAGCACAGAGCTGCCATAGAATCACAGACATCCTTCCAGCAGCCTTCTGAGTTATTAGTCCAGATTCCATCACTCCAAGGTCCACAGCAGATGGATCAATGTATCCTTCAGACATGTCCTTCATGGGTTTATCTCATCCTGCCTCTGTCATATGGACCACAGAGATGCCCAGTCTGCCACAGTTATGAACAGAGTGGGCAATTCTGATACTTTGGCATTTGATTCACACAGTGATAAAAATGGATATATTGCCATTTTGGGAGAAACAAAGAAAAATTGGATATTTTTATTTCTAGCTACAAGTCCTTGTGCATGTACACCCATTTTTCTAAAAATAATAGCTTTGAAATACGTGGACCAGTTTCTTCCATTCCAGGTTGTCATGGGATAGTGTCCTCAGGGGTGCAACCCTAGATATTTTCTGAAAACTGACAGTCAGGCAGGAGAGAGACTTTTAGTGCTCCTCTTAAAGCAAAGGCTGATTTGTCCTTCCCTCCTTTCCTCCTTCCCATTTATTAGCTGTCAGGGAATCAACATGATGCCAGGGCAGGGGGGTGGGAAAGCAGAATGAAGGGGGAAAAGTCATTAGAAAACAAGCTTCATTAATTCAGCTGCTCGGGGAGCAACGTGTTTGGAAAGGTCAGGATGTTTCATTTGACCTAAACAAAATGCTTGGCCATTCTTCAGTTCAATTCCTGCCTGTTGAACCAAATCAAAACACTGAGCTTTGGTGAGGGATGTAATGAAGGGCTGGGCAGGGAGCAGCTGCAGCTTATTCCAGCAGCACTTTTCTGCCACAAGGTTGGGAGAGGTTTACACCCCTTTTCCAAAAGTGCAGTGCTGCTCGTCTCCAAAGTGTTGATGAATTCATGCAGATTTCAGCCCAGGTATTAGAAATCAAAGAAAGACCCAATCTGCCTGGAAGGAGTGTGTGTCCTCCTATCCTGAACAGCCGCTAAAGGGAAAAAGAAGTTGTGAAAATGTTTTAATCATAGAATGGTCAGGGTTGGAAGGGACTTTAAAGATCATCCAGTTCCAAACCTGTGCCATGGACATTTTCCATTAGACCAGGTTATTCTAGCACTAGCCTCAAGTCCTCCCCTCCTGTTCCCAAATGTGTGCTGGTGAACACTGAAGCATGGTAGACAGTGGGGTTTGTTGACAGACCCTCTGTCCTCTCCACACCATTGCCTCGGAGCTGGTCCAGCCCCCTAAGAGAAAAACTGTAATTGAAATCATTGCCCTGATCTGGATAAGCTGTGTTTGGGCTCAGAGCTTCCCCTCTCTCAGGAGAACTTTCTAAGACAGACTAATGACTGATGAAGATGGGATTTCCCGGAGTTCAGGTTGGCACGGGAGAGGCGACATTAGCCAGGAGATGCTTTCCCGGAGGCTTCTGCTGCAGCGTTTTTCCCCTGCTGTTTGTGGAGCACTGTCACAGTTTAGACAGCAGTTTCTAAAGGAGTCATTTGACCCCGAGGAATTTCAGCAGTGTCAGTGCCCCTCCTGGAGGCTCCCCTAAAGCCCCCTTTGAAGATGCCAGATCCTGGCGACAGCAAAAGCAACAATTGGTCTGAGCTGGGGAACAGGCTGGCTCGCTGACACTTCCATGAAAAGCAGCCCCAACACGGTCTGTTCATCCTGCGGCTGCCAGCTCCCCGTGTTTGATCCAGCAAAGGCTCCAGCCCAGAGAAACAAAGCCCAGCCTTTCCAGTTCCTGGCTTAGGGAGCTCTCTGCCCTTTGTGTTGTTTCCCTGCTACCAAAAGCCCAAAGGTAATTATTTAATGTGTCCTAGTTTGGTTCATCCTCAATTAGGGTTGCCCTCCATTAATCTGTACTCCAGCTGTAGCTTTATTTTCAAGCTGCTTGTGCTGTTTCACCTCCTTGTTGCCCCTGTATTAATGCACTTTTGTGTCCCTGTCCCTAGTTTAACCCAGGCAGGTGGAACAGCACCACTGTCCCAGAGGTGCTTCCCTGGCTGTTCCAGGGGAATGGGTCACAGATGCTGCTGGAAGAGCGTCTGGTGCAGGGCCATCACTGCAGTGAGGAAATGCACAACGAGGAGGAATGGCAGGGTTCCTAACACCCCGGTTCTTGTGATTAAAAAACTCATATGGAGAAAAGTGACACTGTCAACAACACTCCCAGGGAGCTGGCGAGGCTGATCTGCATTGCAGGGATGCTGCCTGACCCAGACACTCATCCAAGCGAGGCTGATTTGTGCTCCAGTCATTTCAGTGCTAAGATGAGCTGAGGGATGCATTTCCCCCCCAAAATTTACCCTGCCCCACCACATCTGGTTAGAGACAGAATGCCTGGGGTGTGAGTCCCATTCAATACACAACAGAAAATACCGAAGGAAGTCTCAAATGTAAAGTCTGAGGAGCTGGCACTGGAAAGGGTTTAGATTGTTGGGAAGATGTGGATGGGGAGATGAGCTGAGTCGGTGTGATAAAAGACAAATTCACTGGGCATGTTCCCTCCCTCTGGTTCCCCCAGCCCTGTCCAGGATGCAAGGGGAGCTCTTCTTGAACATTTATATTTGAAAAGGGCATCAAAAAGGAGATCAGGAGATGTTACCACTTTCATTTTGTAACTGAAAGGAAGGCTTGATATATTTGATATTCATTCACAGCTGATGCTATGCTGACTAACAGCACTGAAGTTGCAGGGTGACAATTATACTGCTGATGGCATAATTTATTGATTTTGTTGTTACCCAAGGTATTTCCAATGAGGTCATAAATCTATGTGACAGTAAGAAATACTCAGTCTGCCAGCTGTGCTCTATTTTATAGCCATGGATTTTAATGCTTTGAGAGGAGTGTTTGTTAAGCATCACTTTGCAATTAGAGTCAAAGAGGAAATTAAATGTTCCAATTTTTGTAACAACAAAAAAAATGTTTTTCAAAATTTGTCTTTCTGTTAATATTGCATAGCTCCATGTCTTTGCCTTTTGCTTGCTCATCAGCTCAGCCCAGAGATGGCAGTGACATTCCAAACTGGACAATGCCAGAACTGCTTCAGCCCTTTGTTTGCTGACTGAAGAAACATTGCCCAGAGCCCGGGATGCATGGAGAATCCTGGAAGGAATCTGCTCAGGAGGATTACCAAAAGTCTGCATCCAGGTACAGGTGTGTTTGGGACTTCCCTTCAGGTTATTTTTGTAGGAAGAGAAGGTGTTTGCTGCAGTGTCTTGTTTACATGAGCTGTGAAACACAAGCAAACAAACTCTTGATAAGAGATTGAGTCATTATCCAGGAGAATATTGGAGAACATCAAAGGCTTTGAAATATAAATATCTCACTTATTGCTTCAGGGACAACTTCTCCCACATTGGACTTCACTCTCAGAAAGGATAAATCACCTGCTTTCACCATGTCCCCTACACTGGCTGTTAATACAAATTCAGAGATATCTCCTTGTGAAAGTAGTCCTTAAAAGGAGCAGAAACACAGAATTCATGGCTGATTTGGCCTTGTCTTCACCTGATCCCACCTAGTTTTGAATCTAAGAACAGAACAGATGCTGCAGGGGATTCAGAGGGTCCCACCATTGTGGGCTGTAGGAAGTATTTGAGGCAGTAACAGGCGGCCAAAGGAGTGAACTGGGCTCTAGGTGGTCTACACCCACCTAAGAATCCCATTAAAAATCAAGAATTGTCTCTTGGGGAAGTTAGTTGTCCCAAAAAGGCATTTGCCATCTTTAATTTAGTGCCACATGTACTAAGGGTGGGAGAGAGCTAGAAAAAAGCAGATCCTCAGCTGGTTTCACTTATCCTGGATCTGTCTCCTCCTGAGATAGGACAACAGTTGACAACTCCAGTTTTAAGTTTTATCCCATGTGGACACTGCCTGCTACAGGCTTTTCCACTGCATTGGTCATTGGATAGGCCTGTTTATGCTATTGCTGAGGTTGATTCCACAGTACTCAGCCTACATTTTTCCTTTTACAGGGATATTTTATTGGTGGTAGTTCAGCTGCAACGAGAGCTTTGCCTTTTTGAGATTTCCCATCCACCTGCTACACCCGTACTGTGATCCCTGTGATTGTCTATTGAAGGCATGCATTTAGCTCTTTTATCCCTTCACACATATTGATCCCTGGATCCTTTGCTCTTCATAATTCCCTGTTAATTGTCAGTAATTTTCTGGTGATAAAATGTCCTGAAATGAACTCAGTACATTTTATTTTGGTCTCATGTCAGCCTAAATCCAGATTTTCTAGCAGTGTAGGAGTTAAACCAAAACAAAGTGCCAAGGATGAGTTCTTATGATCAGTGCCTCAGGACAAGATGTGAGGGGTGTGTGAACTCTCTGTTGCCTGGATTAGAAGAGAGAGAATTCTATTTACCTGCCTCTACTCCTAGGAGGAGTTTTCTCAAAGGGAAAACTGGTGAACATCAAAATCAGTATTCCCAATTTTCTCTCTCTGTAGCTGCACAAAGGGAATCTTCCACTTGGTGCTCACTGCTCTGCAGGGACAGTGCCATAAAACCCTAACAGCCTTTTTTGTTCTGTCAAACTGCAGATGCATCATTGGCTTCCTCCTCCCTTTCTTTCAGCATTATTGCTCTCTATACCTTTCCCTCCAGTGAATGCCATTTCTCCCCTGATAAATTAGTGCACCGTTTTCCAAGAGCTGCATCTCACTTACTTCCTGCCCATATTTCTGAGCTTTCCAGGACTCTTCATATTATTTCTCTTGCTCTCATTTGTGTTTCTCTACCCTCTCCTCTCAACTTAATGTTATCTCCATATTTTACTAACCAGCTGTTTTATTCCCCCTCACACATCACAAGTAGAGATGCTCCATGAAATGAGAGCTACCCCTTTTCTCTATAGGAAACATATGAGACACAACCCCTTTGTCTATTATTATTCCATGTTTGCAGTCCTTCAGACAGCTCCTGTGACAGTATTTATGTCTGAGCCAATGGGAAATAATATTTTGAGAGGCACTTTATCAAACGCTTTCCTGACTCCCAGCTCTTTGATGCCTGCTGCTCTCCCTGCTCTCATTCATTTTGTAATTCTGTCGACTTTATGTGCATTTTTCTCATGGACTCAGTCTTTGTAAACCCAGGGTGCTCCTTGCATATGTTTCTGTAAAGAGATCTGTGTAATTCTCAGGATATTATAGGGAGAGCCATGAAAAGATCCCTTTGAAGGCCAGCATGAAAGCTCCAGTTGTGTTCTGAGCTCCAAAGCATTTTCCAAATAATGAGGTACACTACAGTGTCTGGCTGGGCTTGGGGAGAATAACTCCAGACAAACACCAGGAGATAAAAGGGATCACCTTCCCCTTTGTGCATTTCCTTGTATTGTGTGAACTCTTCTCCAGTGGGGATTGGATCACATCTTGTCTCATGCAGAAAGCAAAAGGAGTCATTAGCTCTGCTAATTGTTGCAGATAAAGAGTAAAAGGCGATGACAGTTTGCTTTGTGTGTGGTTAAGCTTGTTAGAGGCATAAATCAAGCAATTCTTTCAATTCTCACTTGTTCATTACTATTATGATATCCCACAATGGCAGCGCTTTCATTTTATCGCTCCTCTCAGTTTGAATTTCAACTCTACCTTTTCTTGTTATACCCTTTAAATAAATACAGTTACAGTGCAGTGCACAACACCCAATGTTTTAATTTGGTGTTGCATTATCCAACATGCTTGGGGTGTCTCAGTGTGAACACCGAATTTAGTGACACTTCTAGAGGGCACTGATGGCTGCTATGGCTAAAGCTCATTTGCCATGAAGCCACGATACAAATACACACAGAAATAGAATTACTAGAAATACCTAGGTTTGGCCAACTAGGACATTTGGGGTTGTTTATAATTGAGTTTAATTTACAACCAGTTGCTTTTGAGAATATATGAACATGCTTAAAGCACCCTGAAGGTTATGTGTTTAATTAGATTGTTGACGGGTGTCATCCTAAGACACGGATGGGAGTTGAGCCATCAGGATTTTCAGCAGCACCAGGATTCACTGTTTGAGGATTTCCAGCTCTCAGCTGTGTGCAAGGAGGTGATAGCATTGCCACACGTGTCCTGGCACCCTGGCACTGATGCTTAGAGACACTCATGGTGTCTACAAAGAATGAATGTCACCCCAAACCTTTCCCTGACTTCCACACCTGAGCAGTGTTAAATCTGCTGTGCTTTTGGGGTGCCTGTTTTCACAGAGTTGTTATGGTTGGAAGGGACCTCTGGAGATTATTGAGTCCAACCTCCACCAAGGCAGGGTCACCCAGAGCAGGTGACACAGGAACAAGTCCAAGTGTGGTTGGAATGTTCCCAGAGAGGGAGACTCCACCACCTCCCTGGGCAGCACTTCCAGGGCTCTGCCACCTTCAGTGTAAAGAAATTCCTCCTCATGCTGAGCTGAAACCTGCCATGTTTTTGTTTATGGCCATTGCTGAGAGCACTGACATGTTTCCTCCTCTGCAATGTGCAGTATGTCATGGAAAACTTTGGATTCTGTTCCACCAGAGAACAGCAGCACACAGCAGGAGAAACTGCAGCATCAACACACATCAATCCTTCCCCACACACTTTAGCACTTGAGTCTCACAGGAGCAGGTCCACTGTTTTGGAAAGTAAACTAACTTGCTAAAAGATGCTTTGAAGCATTCAGTGAACATCTCCTTGGAGAAGTTACTCCCTCATTTAAACTCACAGAAGTCTGTTGGCATCCAGCATCTTCCTGGCTAGACAAGTTCCTAGGGAAACCCCACAGGTCTCACCTTCCTCACCAGCTCCCTTCCTCCTGCAGGAGCAGAGAGGTGCATGGACACCTAGTCCAAAACCCAGATTGGTTTGGGAAAATTAGTTCTAAAGGTACTTATAAATTTGGGATTTTAAGGTCAAATGTAGGAAGGGCACAGGCTAAGATCCAAATTCCCAAGGAGACATACACGTAGATTGTGATATTAATAAATTGAGAGTCTTGGTTGCCAAGAAATAAGATACCAGAACACAAAGGTGGAAGCATGCATATTTTATTATAGGATTCTTTAAAAACCATTGCTGGTAAAGCAGGATTTCCAGTTCAAAAAAAGATTCTTATCTTTAGTCGGTCTTTGTTAATTTGGTCAGACCTTTGTTAATTTAGTCACTCTGGAATTTATCAAAGAAAAGCTATATTCCCAGGAATTCTCTGGCAAAGGAATCCCTCGAAATTTGAAAGATTAGCCAGTTTGGATGTAAAGAAACATACAACAAAGGTGACTGGCTAAAGAGAGAAGTCTCAGTGGAAAAGAGCAGGAAGGAATGTGAGGAAGTGTGTGAGAGAGCTCCACTTTCTCTTTTAAGTAAAGCAAGAAAAATTTTGCCTGCTCTTAAGTGTCATGGTGAGTGGAATCACCCTTAGTCCTTGATGTTGGGTGTTGTGGCCTGTTCTCCTTCCTTTCTGCTTTTCTTCCACTTCTCCCTCTTTTGCTATGTGCAGACCCCATGCCTGTATGAAAAACTGACACTGACTCTGAAGGAGCTTGGGGGTTTTTCTTAGATTTTCATGTGTTAACAAAAAAGGGGCTCTTGACTTAGCAGCTCTGTTTGAGATGCACAGCAATGTACAGAGGATAAAGTTTGCTGCTCATCCCTGCCCAGGTTCTCTTTGGACCATTTAAGGAAGTGCCTTGT
>VZSR01002340.1:8688997-8713859 GCA_013398615.1 Brachypodius melanocephalos
TTTTTTTTTTTTTTCTTTTTTCCTGTCCTCCACCTAGAAACATACTGGCACCCAAAACTTTCCTTGCACAGATAGAGGGAAATGTAAGATCAGGAAGATCTTTGCCTTCCCTATGGTTTAAAAAGTTTCTCCTATTAACCAAACGGTTTCTAGACCATTCCTAAGGGTAAAAGTGTCAGGTTTTCTCTTTGTTGCTGGTGTCATTCTGTTTTCAGAGCCCCAGGCCACTGCTATAGTGATGTATGTACAAACCAGCTGTGGGTCTGAGTTGCAGCATTCCCAAAGCTTTGAGGCACAGCTGCCCATTCCCCCAGCTGCAGCAATACAGAAGCATGCAGAGACTGCCAAAAACATCAGGTTAAAATAATGTCCCCCCCAAAACTTTTTGTGCTGAGTTGTTTCAGTGGCCAGCTCAGAGTGTGGTCCCACAGGCAGTGAGGAAGGAGGAACCTGCCAGACTGTGGCAGCCAGATGAAAGCCAGAAGAGGGGGAGAGCCACCTCCAGGCTCCCTGTGCTGACATGAAGCACAAATAGACCAGGACTGAGTGGGAGCAGAGATCTCCTGGGTTCTCAAAGTTTGCAGGAAGGCAGAGGAGAGGCAGCCAAGTGTTACATTTGCTGTGCACATCTCCTGGACGTGGAGGGGGCAGCTCCCTGAGGCTCTGCTTCCAAATCCATCAATGCCAGCGGCAGCCTGGAGGCAGCCTGGCTGTCCTGAGCGAGTGTGACTCACTGCTACGCCACTCTGCTGAGTTATTTGGGGTGGGTGGGTGGCATTTGTCACACCGTGGATGAGGATCTGGCTATTTTAAGCAGGCACATCGGCTCTCTGGGATGTTGGGACAGAGCTGTCCCAACACACTGAGTTCTGACTTAAACTTATTGGAACAAGATGAATGTGGCAAGGGCAAAAGCATTACATGCACAGAAGACAGGCAAGGCACTGCATCTGTACTAAGTAATGAAATTTATTGCAGTGGGTGCCATGTCAAAAGCTGAACATTTTTTAGACTTTGTTCACAACCTGTCTGTTAAGACCCACAATGGGTGTCACAGTTTGGGACTGAGTGTTTGAAAGGGCTCCCTTGACGTGGGCACTACTTAAAGGAACACTCGAGTGATAAATTTGTTTTCCTGTGCTGAAGGGGGATTGAGTGTTCCCCAGCTCACACAAGTCCCTGATCTTAGTGCAGATGCAGAACAGACCCTGCTTTGTTGGGATTCTGAAACAAGGGAGGGTTGAAATCTCTCAAGTCTTTGAGCATGGACTCTCTGAGTTAATGCTAAAGTGTTGATAATGAAGATTTGTCTTTCTCCAGGAAGGATAAAATCATGAGAGACGGGAAGAATTGTGTAAACTTTTGAAGAGAATCAGCTACACAACTCCCACTAATCATAGGAAGTTAATATCCAAGGCAGCCTTAGAGGCTGTAGCCTATATAAATTTAGGCAAACCCAAATTCAAACAATAGACTGATGACTTTGTGCCCCACAAAGAATCTTTTGATTTCTGATGGTAATGGATGGCACCTAAATGTGAAAGAGAAATAGACTTTAATAATTCTAATGCAAATGGATTTTTTCAGATGAAAGGCACTGCACAAAAAGTCGAGTGGCAGTGCTATAAATATTCTGCCTCTGGTACAATTACTTACCAGTAATTACTGACATCTAGGCTAGCTGCTATAAGGAAATACATGGGGGGTTTTTTGTTTGTTTTTTTTTTTTTTCTTTTTCAATTAAGCAATGCTTTTGCACTTTAAACCAACTTCTGTGCTTTCACTGCTACTGGAAATATGAACATTGGTGAGGTTGATCCTGGCAGTCATTTTGGAAAGACCCTGAACTGCTGAAGCAGAGAAAAGCATTGGGAATTATCTCTTGAACCAGGATGTCCAAGTGGCTTTATTCTGGTTTCCCCCTGATATGGGGGAGTTTGAGTGCCTTTTCTCAGCTTCCAGACCAGGGTACACTCTCAGCCTCGTGGTGCAGAGTCAGAGTTAAATCTCTGTTTTAAGAAAAGCTTGCACTCACAAATAATGATGAGTTCAGAAAAAGCTGCAAATGTCCGCCATCAGTACAAGCCTGGCATTTGCATGGCAAGTCCAGCATCTCATATTGTTCACCATTTCGTGTTGCCCAGCAAGGGGAGGCTATCCTGGAGAGTCCTTTCTGATACGTTTCTTTTTCCAACCATAGCTCACATAAAATGCTCCCTGTACTGTCAGAATATTGAGCTGTGCCAGTGTTTGCCAACAGAGGTGTGAGCTTTGGATCAGAAACCCATAAATCAGGGAACTGGAAAGGAAATTAGTTTTATTTGTTGCTACTGAAGGAATTATTATGGGCTTCCGTATAGATTGGGGTGTCACTAGAGTAGGATATCATCTGAAAATAAAAAGAAAAATGATATTTCATTCCAGAGTGTGTCCACTATCTGAGGACAGATGCTAGCCAGCACAGAAAGCCATAAACAGGAATTCTGGCAATGGGACTCTGTTCCCAGCTTTGCCTTGGATGACTTTAGGCAAGATGATGATGATACTCTGTGCCTTAGTTTCCTGTTCTGGAAGAGGAAGATAATGATGTGCTCTGCTTTGATGTTGTGCCAGAACTAGATGTTAAAAATTCAGTGCATGGGCTGCTGCTCTTCAGAAATTACTTCCCCTCCAGCTAGCTCAGATGTATCTTTTTGCCTGTTTGAATAAGAGTTAGAGAGGTAGGTAGGAGCTAAGATGAGGAGTCAGATGGTTCCATGGCAAGCCAGAAAAGCTTTAAAGAGAAAACAACAAATATGTGCATCTGACATCCATGGTGATGAAAAAAGCCTGAACATGTGAACCAGTTGTTACTGTTCATATTATAATTAAAAGGCTCTGGGATAAGCAGTGAATTGGGGGAGAGGGTCTGCAACAGCTTCTGTTCTATGGAATCACAGAATGGTTTGGGTTGGAAGAAACCTTAAAGATCATTTACTTCCACCCCCTGCCATGACCAGGGACACCTTCCACTATCCCAAGTGGCTCCCAACCCTGTCCAACCTGACCTTGGATACTGTCTGGGATGGGGCAGCCACAGCTTCTCTGGACAACCTGTGCCAGGGCCTCCCCACCCTCCCAGGGAACAATTCCTTCTTAATATCTAACCTAAATTTCCTCTCTTTCAGTCTGAACCCAGCACAGGCAAGCAGAAAACCTCTGCTGGTTTATTAATTTCCAAGGGTGATATTCAGGCTGCCAACTCTTGCATCCAAAATCGCTGCACAATAGGGTCAGTGTCAGCCAAGGCAGCAAGGGAGCCCTTGCAGCCCCCTGAGGGAGCAGCAGCTGGACCAAGCAGAGTGCTCCACTGAGATGCTGGTGGAGATGGCTGGAATGTGGCCTGAGGCCCCTTTGAGCACCAGTGCTGGTTCCTCATTCTGAAATGAAAATTGAGATCTGGCAGAATAAAAGGAGGCAACATCTGTTCATCACCCAGCTCAGTGCAGCCCTGTGAGCTGCATAGGAAAGCTGAAAATGCAATTTTGGGGGGCTCAGAAGAGCCACACTCAATGATGTCTTCTGGTGGATGTGTGAAAAAGCCACAAATAGGCCTTGGTAGAATATGGTGAGCACTTTTGGAGGAGAGCATTTTATTTTTTCAGGATCTTTCTCCTTTAAAATCGAGCGAGAATCAGTTTGACTCACAGGAAATGGCTGCAGCTATTTTATCACAGATGGCAAATGCCAAATCCTTTAGGAACACCATTTGCAAAAACGTGTTGTGGTTGTCTCGTGTAAGAGAAATGTTTTCATAATGGGTCCTTTTGCTCCTGTGTTAGTGATAAAGGTCACAGGTAATTGCATTCACATTTTAAAGCACAACGTTGTTAAATCTTTTGTATAAGGATAAAAGTACAAAAAGTACTAGTCTCCAGTAGAGACAGCTTCTCCCTGAGCAGGGGGAATCCAGAATCAAGCAGAGACTGGAATTTTAAAGCCAATATCACAGATCTCTTCCAACGCCCCATGTAATTTAGAAAATAAAAGAAGCTGCCTATTTTTAATCTTACTCTCAGCAAGCCAGACTAAAAAACCCAGGATTTACCATCACACCTTGGAAAAAAATGTGCCTTTGCTAATCTCTGTTAATCCACAGGAAAGGTACTTGAAAATAATCACTAAAGCTAAACTGCAAGTTCTTTCAGCTTTGATGTCACAGATCAAACATTGACCAGTGTTACAAAAATCAAAGAGAAAAGGGAAAACACGATGTTTTACTGAGTTCTTATTGTGTATAAATATCCAGGAGCCATTTTGTCTTAGATCTTTGCAGGTTTGAGCAGCAGATGCTCCAGTGCTTCCCAAATTTCTCTCAGATTTTCTTTGGGAGGATCCGGTGAGATTTAGGACAAGTCATTGCCGGTGAGCCCAGCTGGGAGCAAAATCACCACCTCTGTCCAGTGGTGGCTCTGTCACTGGGCTTCTTCAGAGATTTGGGACCATGTTGTTCAAGTCCCTGTTGAATCAAGCACAAGAAATCCCGTGGTGTCTCTCTGTCAGCCTTGCCTCAGTATGGGTGTTGGTTATCAGGATCTGAAGGAAGCCAGGGCATTGCTGGGAGCAGCCTGCAGTCCTTGCCCGTGTTTCAGCCACCAACAATCCAGCCCAGGCTGCCCAGCTGGGAGCTGCCATCGGCTTGGCAGCCCTGCTGAGCACTTTTAGACAAAGTTCTGTTAATTTGGGGATGGGAGAAAGCCCAAGATCACTTTTTACCCCAGAGTTGCCCAGTGGTAATTGTGTGTTTGGTCATTTTTAGCTAGACACACTCGAGCTAGTGAGAACACAGAGAAGATCTGTGATTTTCATAAGCAGTGTAAATTATACAACTTCCCCAAGGCACCCTAATTCTCACCTCACAAACTGCTGGGTGAGTGTTGACTTTTAGTCTCGCCTTTTCACATTTACCCCTCTCCTAACTCAGTCTGGCCATATTTGCTCCTCTTTTCTCTCCTTCTTCAATCTCTTTATTTATTTGGAGTCATGGAATTTTAAGACTCTAGGATGATAGATTTATCCTAAATTTATTTAGAAACCAGAAATGTATTTTAAAGACTGATGTAAAAAAAGCTGGAATTTGGTGGTGGTGATAAGTATTTATCTTTCAAATGTTAAATAACTCAGAAACACATTGAAATTACTCCCCTTTAAGCCCTCTCTGTTGATCTACAAGAAACAATTACCTTGATGAAAAGATGTAGAATATAAATAGGCTGTGAAATGTTGTTTTGGTTGGCTTTTTTCAGGCTGTGGCTTGGTACACCCCTCTCTTCTGCAACAGAAGACCAGGATGGGTGTTGAAAGAGGAAAAAACATTTTGGGAAAGTTGTCTTAGGACTTTCTCAACAACAGAGCAAAGAGAGGGATGGCAAAATGAACGGGAATTTACTACAAATGATGCAGAGTGCAAGAGGCTGACCCATGACAAGCACAAGAGAAGACAAATCTTCATTAAAAGGTGTGTGTGACATTTATTATGCGCACTCTGCAACTGCAGCATTGTGCCAGACTGGCTCTGTAAGTGAAGGCTTTTAAATGAGTGTCTTGGTAAGCAATTGTAGAGCAGCTCTGCATTTTGAAAACACAAATTAACCTTAAGCTTCAAACAGGAATGCAGCCCAAATCTCCTTATAGGACTGCACTCACTGTCAGTCAAGACTAAGTGGAAAGTAAAATCCAAGTGAAATTCTTCTTTGAATGTGACTTTATTGTTACATATTATCCCTTCAGCCCCAGTTTGAGCCAGATTCACAAGAGTAAAATATGTTTTTTTAAAAAATAAAGGATTGGCCAATCGGATATATTTAAAAAAAAAAAAAAAAAAAAAAAGTGGGTGACATAGAAGTTATTGCTCTTCTCTAAATTTCTTCTCCAGACTGTGGCTGGAGATGTTCATAAGATGAACAATTTTCAGCATAGGTTTACACTGGCTGTTTTCCACAAGTTTTTTTTTCTTTAAAAAATAGCTAAATCACTTTTACTCAAACTCTCCAAAGAAAGTAACTCAGAAGCAAGGCAAAATTATGTAAAAAATCAGTGCAAAGAGTTCAAACCTGGCAGAATTATAACCACAGGCAAATGGTAAATTATAATGTGATATGTCAAATAGTGTAGAAGTTGCAGTTCTACAACTAAATGCAGAATGTGTCAAATATATGTGTGCTGTTTGCTAGGTATATTGCATAAATTTAATGTATGTGTGTAGGAAGCTCAGTAAATCTATGCAAAAGATATTAATAAATATGATAATGCAATACAAGAAATAATGCAGTAATATATGAAACACACATTTTTTTAAACCCCATGCACATACATACATGTGCAAAATGTGTGAAAAACACAACAGCAGATTTAAGACTTAAAATGTGTGTAGGTTACCACCTCTTCCTTCTGTAGCAGTGATCTCCAAAGGTTTACAATTGTGCACCTGTATCAGTAAAAACCCTTGAACACACACATACTCTTTCTGTTCCCTTCCACAGTGTATGCACTTATTTATTCGTGAAAGATATATATATTTACTACTGCAGGTACATATTATCTACATTGCAAGACATTCAAAAGGAAGAGATAAATACAAAAAGACTTTGAAGTATTTGGAAATGTGATTTCTAGGAATGCCAGCCAAGGAAAAGCCTTTCAGCTTGGGACAGGGGAAGTTTTATGCAAATGCTTGGCTTTGCACACCCAAATAGTAATCCTGCAGCCAGGGAGGACTGTAAGGAAGATCCTTTCCAACTCTTAAATCCAGATAAAGCAGACAGCAGGAAAGAGGCAGGTAGTAGAAGGACAAGGGGGAATGTATTCATACTGGCAGAGAGTTGATTTAGATTGGATATTGGGGAGAAATTGTGCCCTGTGAGGGTGGGGAGGCCCTGGCACAGGTTGTCCAGAGAAGCTGTGGTTGCCCTGGATCCCTGGAAATGTCCAAGGCCAGGCTGGATGGGGCTCTGAGCAATCTGGGATAGTGGAAGGTGTCCCTGCTCGTGGCAGGGGTTTGGAAAGAGATGATCTTTAAGGTTCCTTCTAGCCCAAACCATTCTGTGATTCTAAGATTAAAACCTGACAGAGTCAGTTGTAATAGACCAGATTTCATGATTTCTTTCCTGCTCTGTTTTAATCATTGGTAGCATCAGCTACTGGGTGTCCATTTCGTGTAGTCCTGGTTTGTCTCATTTGCCAAAACTTCATTTTCTTTCGTTGTGTGTCACTCTGATCTTCTGCAGACCTGCCTCCCCTGTGTGTGTTCTGGTTTCCTGCACAGGGAAAAACTGGGGACAAAGTGGGAATTGGCACCTGGGTGTGCTGGTGGCATCAGAGGTTGTGCTCACACGAGCAGATGCTGGGAACAAACAGGAGCAGGGCTGTAGAACAAAGCCCTGCTTGCTGCAGATCTGCCATCCACCCTGCACACATTTTAAGGACAATTTGCTTTGTCCCAGCTCTAGGCCAGGAGGTCCCACCTGCCTCTGCACGGCACAGCTCCTTTCTGGGTGTGAACCTTCCCAGGCTGCTCCAAAGGGAGTTGTCAGCACAGTGTGGATAATCTGTGGGCATCCCTTTGCTGTGCTCCCATCTCCTGTCACATCTCCCCACATGGAGGTCAGTGTTCTTGCCACTCCCTACGTTTCCTTTCAAGATTAATTTCCACCCCCTCCTTGCAACTGTTAAGACTAAAAACTTTTTCAATAGATAGGAAATCAAACCAAAGCACCTGAGACTGCAATGCAGTCACATTGTTCTGGGACACAGGGCTGCAGGCAGAGGGAGAGAGAGGGATGCCTGCAGAATTATTTCCTGAGCACTGGAACTCAGAGAAAAGTGGTCTGTCACACATCAAATATATCTGATTTCTGCAGGTTTTCACATGCAACCCGCATACCCTCAGTCTCTGAGATCTTTGCAGAAGATAACTCAGCTCTATTTACTTACGGTTCATTTGCAGTTCTTTTCACTACTGAATTATGAAATTATTCCTCTTAATACTGCCAGGAGAGTTAATAATATCCAAAATCTCAGTTTAAAAATTAAATAAGGATATAATCATTTTTTTAAAGTCTTATAAATATTCATGTGTAGTACATATTACTGCTGGATTTTTCCAGAACTGAATACATAGACGTAAGCATCATTCTTATTTTATTACAATGCAAAAATCACAAATGCTTTGGGCAGATTTGTACAAGTATGCCACCAGACATTATTTTTGATGGTGATGGAATAATATCTTCAAATACACAATAGTATTATGATTATGAACTGTATAAATGTGTTCCTTTTTATCTTTTGATTTTTCTTTACTGTTTGTCCACTTTGCCTTCTGAGTCCCTCCTGAAGCTCTTTGGTGCTGACAGCAAAAGACTTCACAAGTTATCTACAAATGGTTTCACTTAATTCCTGACTCTCTTTAATTTATGGTCTTTTTCATTAATTGTTGAACTCTCTGTTTGGTTTCCTCTTCACCCAGATAGCCCCATTTTCTTCTCTAGATTGAGGGATAAGGCAAAAAACTGCTGCTGCCACAGATCACAGAGTTTGAGCTGAGCTCCTACCCCCCATTTTCCTCAGAAATGCATCACTCTGGGGATGTTTCCTTTCTGTTGCTGTTGATGAATTTCACTCTGAATCGAAATGCTCAGCTGTGAATTTGGAAAGTTTAAAAATAACTGTGAAATGAGCACTTTGAAGGCTCAGCCAAAACCGGCGGGTTTTGTCAATCAGGATGTTTCCCTGTTGCTAAGGAACACTAATTAAGCTTTCAGGGCCAAATTGAACCTGCAGACGAGGCACACATTTAGCACACATTTTCAGTGAGAAAGAGCCAGTTCCTACCACTGGGGGCTTTCTGCTCTTACCACTGGTTCTCGGGGGTTTTGTCCCAGAAATTAAGCGTTGAGTGAGAGGAGATGTACTCCTCTCACTGATGATGCATTTCTCCTCTCAATGATGCATTTCCTCTCTTGACTTGTCCCAAGGACTTCCACAGTTTATGGAACTGCCCAGTAATTTCCAGTTAGCTGTGAGCAATGTTTGCAGATTCATCTCTTTGGCCTTAGGGCGTCGACATTCTACGGGCAAGACCAAGCAATAAAATTGGCCATTTTAAATGATGTTGCACAAACACACAGAGGCAATTTCTAAGTAGCAAGAGGTCAAACAATAACAAGGTTATCCCACAGGAAGAAACTAAGTCAGCTGCTTTCTCCAGTAGATCAATTGACCAGAGTGGATCAATGAACTGTTCCTATTCACACAAAGTGAAGCACCTCAGCTATGATATCTGACCTGACACTGTCTTTCCCTATCTGCCAGGCATACTAAAGATCAAATTTCCTTATCTTTTGTTGTTTACCACTTAAAAACCAATAATGCAGTGTGCATTTGTGTATTTTGGTGCTTCAGGAAAAAAAACCCAAGAGATTATTCTGACCTAGAATTTAGCAGAGAGGGAAAAACAAGGCAAATCAAGGGATAAATAAATTTCTCTGTGGCCACATATGGAAATTGTGAAAGGAATTCAAGATTATTGCCAACATCTTCAAACAATATAAACAAGAAAACAACTCACCTCCTTCCGTCACAGTCAGGTAAATCACCTTATGGACACTTCAGTGCCACAGAACACAAATCAGAGATTTAACCATAATTTTGTTGAGTGAGAGAGGAGATGTCCATTTGATAGGAGGCTTTCTAAAGATTTTGGGGAACCAAATACCTCTCCCATTTTTGATGTGGGAGGTGTGCTGAGGTGTGCTGACACATTTGGCATTTGCCAACTCCGGTTGTGGCTGAGAGGAAAATCTGGAGAGCTGCCTTTGGGATGGGGACACTTCCACAAGCACAAGTCACCTGAAATATCAGCAGGGCTGCCTGGATGAAAAGTTCATTTATTGCCCTTTGTTTCTCTTGCAGGCTGATGGCTGTGGGGAAGCTGTGGTTGCAAGTGTCGGGTTGGCCTGTGACAAAGCAATTCCCTCCTGGATAATTTTGGCAGAACAGCCTGACCTTCAAGAAGCCATGACTAAGGGTGGCCCTTTATCTTCTTGTCACCCATTGCAGCACACTGTGCATGGCATGAGTCATATTATGGAGTGGTAAAATGGAGTCCAGGGATTTGCTCCTGGAAATTGCTCTCGTGTCATTACAACCTCCAGCACCCAGGAAATCTCCAGGTGAACTTGCTTAGGGGTGGTGCTCACATCAATACTAATGTGGGGTAGTTTAAAAGATGATTTTATGGTAAAAGTATGTCCAGGGCTGAGATTAGGTTTGGACACAGCTCTAAGAACTGACACAAGTCCAGGGTGAGGGAGTGAAAAAGCTTGTTCCCTCCCTGCCAGGAATTTGTGAAGGACTGCAGGAAGTGGAAAGAGGGAGCCAAACGTGATGGCTTTTGCAGTGAGACTTGTGGGGATGGTGTAAGGCAGAGAGTCTGAGAGCACCAACTACAGGGAAAGAAACAGAGGGGAGGAAAACGAGGTAATCTCCATTCAGAGGCTGATAAAGGTTTGGAGAGGTACGTGTTGTCCATGGGCACCCAGAGAAACTGTGATTTTGGCCAATCAATGCTCACTGAAACCCAATTTAACCAAAAGCCTGAGAGTTTGATCCTTTAAAGTAAAGGTATCTTAGTGACAGCTACTGACCTTGCATGTGACTGCATATTTATCCCCATGTGGCTTTTATTCAAAATGTTCTTCCATAAAGTCAGAAGAAACAGAACATTTTTTTGTTGTAGCGTGTTCGATTCCTAAACTGACTTTCTTTTCAAAGCAGGTATGTGGAAATAATGAATGTTGTCATCAACATGAAGGAAGTAGCCAGAAAAAAAATCCTTCAGCTCCCAGCTGGGTGAGTGGGAAAGGTGGAAGGAGCCGACTCAACCAGGGGTGAGTAGAGTTGCTACAAAACATTTTCCAAAACAAAGAAAACAAAGGGAAAAAATGTTGGTGTTTAAAAAAACTCGACATTTCAGAATACAAGAATTTCTCTATTTTATTGAAAATCCTTTTAGTCTTCTTTCTGTGAGAAAGACCTGTGCCAGACCACAAATGGAAAGCATCTGGATTCAGGCATTGCAACTTGATCACAGCCACACACATCTAACTCCAGAGAACTCCATGTTTGCATCTTAAGTTTGCTTTCACTTGGAAACTATTTACAGTGTTCCTTCCAGGGAAAATAAAGGTTCAAGTGTGCACACAGATACAATTTTTTAATCTCTCTGAAGGTTCTGTTGCATGCACTACCCTTTCTAAAGGCTCAGAGTCTGGGATCAGTCATGAAACCTCCACGGACCCTCAAACTCGAGTTGTTGCAAGTTCTTCTTTCCAACTTCTTGATTTCCTGACTCTTCCCTGGGAGATGGGTGCTTGATTTTACATAATATCAGTGGCATGATTCATTGTAATTCAGAATATTTTAATGGCTGCAGTATAAAATATCATTAAATATTCAGGTGTTGGGAAATCATTGTGACATGTTGAATATCATTCCAAAATCCTATTTTACTTCTTTGGTTCTGTTGCAAAAGGTATAGGAACTGTGGGGTTTGTCCATGGAACCAGTGATATATAAAATTTTCCATTAGTATTGCCATAATAATTAAATTATGCAACATGTATTGATGTTGCAATGCTTAGTGTTCTCCAAAGCCCTTTATGCATTTTGATATATATATATAAATTAATATGTAGGAGTATATGAATGCATATGTGTAGAGAACATGAATAAATAGACCTATACACACACGAATATACAGAAGAAGAGCAAGAATAATCAGCCTGTGCACATCAGGTAGAAATAAAGAAAAAAAAGGAACTGGAGGATTGTTGCTTGTGCCTGTCTGCTCACTTTGCCCAGGTACAGACTTACATATCAGTGCTACAGCTTTGCCTTATGTAAAATGGTAGTAATAAGACTTCTCTGCTAGGGGCAGTGTGAGTCAGCAGTGTTTGTAAAAATCTCTTCTATCTTTAGCTGAGAGGCACTTCAGAAGTGCAATGGGTTGGTGTTTTTCTCAGTGACACTAGATTAAATGAGTTTTGATTAAGAATTCCAGAGTTCCGGAGGAAGCTGCTGAATTAAAATGGCCTCAAGAAAACCACGACCGAGTAATTTGCTTTCTAATCTGCAGGTTTGTTCCCTGATAGTCAGGGTTTAGTGGAAGGACCGCAATAGCCAAAGACAACTATGGGACATTTTACAGCTTTATGGGGAGGAGGCCTTAGCACTGTGGGCTTGATGCTGTGGATCAAGCTATCACACTGTGGATACTTCAGAGCTCAAAAACAAACTCATCCTGTGACCTGTAATGTCATCAGCAGTAACTAACTCTAGACACAGTTCTCTCAGAGAAAATGAGAACAAGGATATTTGTTTTGTTTTCAGCAAAAGAGATTTTAAAGTATACTTGAGATTACAGGGTATTAAAAATTCAGCTTGACACTGACCTAGCTGTCCTGTAGCAACTCATTAAATTCTGGTGTCACAGCTGTGCTGCAGAGCCCTAAAAATACATCTGCTTCTCAGCCAAGTCAGCCTTTCATTCAGATACTCCTTTAAAATCTTTTCACTTGATAACATTTTGCTCTCAGTCAAGCCAGACTGTCAAGAGCACTGCCTTCAGTCCCAAGAGAAGCTCTCACAAGGCTGGCCACTTGCCCTCTTTGCCATCAAGAGGGGTCCAGAGTAACTGGGATGGATCAGGAGCTTGTTGCACAGGGTCAGAAATAGCAGAGCAGCTGATTGTGCTGAAGCTGAAAGGCTGTGGGGTTTGCTGCTGAAAGTGAGGTGAGCACAGCCCCCAGCAGGACACAGGACTCAAGTCGGGCTTTGCTCTGGTGCCCAAGCAAATCCACTTGCTAATTGCCTTATAAAGATTTTTTTAATATATATTTTACTGCTGGTGATGGTTATAGACAGTTTTTAATGCTTTTCCCAAACTCTGTGTGCATTTGGAGTGCTGTAACAATGATGAATATTAAGACAACATTTACATGTTAGGTCTTTGGCTCACTATGACCTTATGTTCTTACAGAAACAATCAGAATGTTTGTGTAGTCCTAAATGCTGTCCTAAAACCACGTAGTAGACAGGAGATTCTGAGACACCAAAGACTTAGAAGGTTTGATCCTATATAAAAGTACTTTCAGTGTGGGAAACAGGAATAGGTAAAATTCACTCACTGAATGCATGCTAGAAGGATAGTCATATTCCTAATTAGAACTCCCTTTTCCTGGTTTAATCTGTTCCACTTTCAAAATGATATAGACTAAACCAGAAAAAAAAAAACCAACCTAAAACAAGCAACCCCCCCAACTGTTATTTTGAATTGATTATCTGTAAAGGCAGTGCAGTCCCTGTGAATTCAGGGGTAAAATTATACAAGTAAGTTTTTCCTATACAGATCACATTAATAAATACCTTCACCAAGTATAGATAACTTGTTCTTTTCTTCAACATGTTCTTTCTTTAACATGTCTAATAATGGTAGAGGAATACCTGTGAGTATGCACTGAGCTCAGATGACTTAATAATGGCATCCTGAGTGATTTCTGTCGTTCTTGAACTGGGTTTTTCACAGTGTTTAATGTAAGGAAAATGTGATTGTTATAATCAAGAGGTTTTATCCTTGAAGGTAATAGGCTAAGAGTGGCTTTATTTCTAGGTGGGAGATGGACTTTTTCCATACTAAATAGACATTGGGGAAAACTTAGAATATTAGCTTCTTAGATCAGAAATGTTGCTGTCCATCCCAGTGCAAGGCTCTGTTTTGTGGGTGAGGGAGAGCAGGATAGACAGGACAAGGCTGGCTGCCTCCCAAACTCTTCTGTGGGGCTTCATGGGAACTGCAGGTTGGGAAAAGGGATGGACTTATCTGTTCTTTCTTCTGAGGAGTCCTAGCATTTAAAACACAAGGATTTAAAAATTCAAAATGCAGATTTCAAATCAGCAAGGTCCTGTGGTGGGTGAGCCATACTTCTTCCATTCAGTTTGGTTCTTCTGCAGTGGCTGTTGTTGTATCCCAAGGTATTTTTTTTTTAACAGTGAATTAGAAGCAGTACAAAACAAGCTGTGTGCAGGCACAGAGTCAGTTGTCAGAAGAGCAGTGCAGAATTCATGTTGATATCCTCCTCACTGCATTTCAGGTCATTGGGAATGGCTCAGGAGCAAGTGACACTCTGGATTGCTGTTAGAGGAGTGATGGAGCAGGCAGCCTCTCCTGGTACCCTTTTGTTCTCCCATCCTCTCCCACTGCACTCTGTCACTTTGCAGCCAGGCCCAATGCTGAGCCTCAGCAGGAGGGATGCTAAAGACAGGGATTTCATTCCAGAGGCTGTCTCACCTGGTGTCAGCAGTGTGGGTTGTGGTGTCCCAGCTGCTGCCACAGGCAGATTGCAGCTGTGTAGGATGTGTCTGTGGGTGTCAGCTGAGCCTCTGGGAGAGAAGCCACCCCTTTGGTAGCAATCCCAACAGGGAAGGCAGAGACTGAACAGACAGAGAGGAGGGACAAAGCTGTGGGACAGTTTTAAGACAAAATGGATGGATAGCATAAAAACACAGTTCCTACTGCTTACCCTGTGTTGTGGATTTCTGAATTTATGACACTTACTCTCCAAGGCTAGCTGTATGGCTTCTTTTACAAGCTGAGACAATGTCAAGCACCCAAAATAGATCCAGATATTTCTAGAGATCTGTGAAGACAGGCTGGGTGTAACTTTATCCCATTTAGTTCTTCACACACACCTGAGGTTGCTTTGGACACTATAGGACAAAAGAGGGTATTTCAAAAGAAGGAAATCAAATCTGTACCTTATCTCATCCCTGTATTCCCTACAGTTTACAGTTTCCCTGATATGGAAGCCCTCTATCCAGACTTACCCCATTTAAGTAATATGGGGCAAGCCCACTCTGTGTTCTGTCTTACTCCTTAATCACAGAATCATGGAATAGCCTGGGTTGGAAGGGACCTTCAAGATCATCCAGTCCCAAACCCCTACCATGGGCAGGGACACCTTCCACTATCCCAGGTTGCTCAGAGCCCCATCCAGCCTGGCCTTGGACACTGCCAGGGATGGGGCAGCCACAGCTTCTCTGGGAAACCTGTGCCAGGGCCTCTCCACCCTCACAGGGAACAATTTCTTCCCCATTTCCAATCTAACCCTGCTCTCTGTCACTTTGGAGCCATTCCCCCTTGTCCTGTCACTCCAGACCCTTGTCAAGAGTCTCTCTCCATCTTTCCTGGGGGCTCCCTTCAGGCACTGCAAGGCCACAATGAGGTCACCCCAAAGCCTTCTCCTCTCCAGGCTGAACAATCCCAATTCCCTCAGCCTTTCCTCCCAGCAGAGCTGCTCCATCCCTCTGATGCCCTTGGTGTCCCTGCTGTGGACTCTCTCCAACAGCTCCCTGTCCTTCCTCACATGCAGCAGTCACATTTGCCCACTGCTTTGGGCCCTCAGCTCTTCACTTTTGCAGGAATATCTGATACAAGTTCCAAACAATTGAAGGACATCCATGACTCCCTTCCGGAATGATTGCACAATCACAAGGCAACACTCAGATTTTGGAGACTGCCTTGTTTTCCTTCAGTCTGCCTCTTCCCTGTTAAACAAAACCTTTGGTGAATCACAATTTTGCTGCCTGCTCCACCCAGGAGACGCTGTAACACAGAGTGAACTCCCCCGCAGGCTGGAGATGAATGTTAAAAATTTATTGTCCAGTCTGTGGCTGATATTACTGTGCGTAATCCCAGGGAGCTGGGACGTGTCCCTGTGTCACTGCACATCTTCAGAGACAGCTCTGAAGGCACACTGGAATCACATGCTATTTTTATCAGAGTTTTTAGAAAGACAGAGGATATAATAGAGCTTAGGAAGACAGCAGGGGCTCCTGTGAATTTCAGGGTATTGTAGAAGTCTGGTTTGCAACCTTGCTGAGACAAAATGCATTCCCAAAACCTCATGAGAAGTCTCTGCTTTTGACAGGTTCCCTTTTCTTCTCCACAGCGCTGAGAGAAACTTTGATAACAAAACTCAAAGCCAAAAGAAACCAGTGACTGTGCACATCTTTGCAGTTTCAAAGTCATCCTGCTGAAGCGATGTCCACACACATTTTGTGACTCCACCTGTTCCGCTCAGGGCTCATTTTTAATTTTCAGTGGCAGTTTCAAGCAGGATGTAACCAATGAAGGAAACAAGGATTCCATTCTAGATTTTATTGCTGAAATGTCCCAATGCACTCCACCAGCCAAGTCCAGGCCTTTGCAGTGTTATGGTGGAAGGTCACATAGGACAGTGAGGTACAGGTGCACAAAACTTCTTGTGAAAGAGCTTTAAATGAAAATACATTCTCTGAGTTCAGTAGGGGTGAATTACACTTCACTGCTCACTTAAATGAAAAATGACAGTGTACAGAAAAGGCAACAGCAAGAGATTGTTCATGATGCAAAATTCTGTGAGCAAAACCTGACAAATGCCAGAATTAGGATGTCCTGTGCAACCTCAGTTTAGAGCCCTGAGGAATTAGAGCTCTGCCCTCCACTTTGTCTCATTCAGCTCTCAAGTTATGCCTGGACCAAGCTTTGCTGGCAAGCTCCAGTATCCTCCAAGTATTTTCCAGTATTTTTAACCAGGGAGTTCCTACCTCTGCTAGCTGGATCCTGTACTAGATTCCACAGCTAGCTCCCCTTCCTTGTTTCTTCCCAAATCTTTATCCAGCTACTCAATCCTTCTATCCTCCTGTGGGAAATTACTGACTCCTTCCGAAGTTTGTGAATCTCAGTCTCTTCCAGCTCTGTGTTGCCATCTCTGCCTTCAAAATATTTTGATTTGCATCACATTTCTCACCAGAATTTGATTTGGAAATGGTTTATGGAGAGGTGTGTAGGGCTGGTACCTGTGTGCACACTGGAAATCCTGTGGATGGGAGTTTCATTGCAACCACTGTGAGGTCACTATGCTGGCTAGTGATAAAGACATTGAAATCATTGATCCACTCTGCATTTATGGTGATTGAGAGAATTAATGGCAAAAAAACTTTGTTAGTTTATTTTTCATAGTCCCTTGAAGGGAATCAATATGACTCAAACAGCAGGAAGTCGGTTTGGTGGAGTTTTTTTCCCATGCCTCTTTTGACTTTCAAAACGTGGGATTTGGGTCCATTTGCTCTTTGGCTGTGTCCTGTTCTGTCTTTCTTGGGCATGCATTTACAATAGGATGACATTGGTGCCTTCTTCCATTATAAAGAAACTTTATTTTTGGTGTCCCTTCATCCTGAAGAAGCTGAACTGCAGCCAGTGGAACAGCTGGCAGGTAAAGACACCACGTAAATGGCTTTGATTCCTTTGCTGACATTGGGGTTTAGGGGTGCTGTGTTGTCCTTGCCTTCCTTTCTGCTGTTGTAGTGTGTGCTGGGTACAAGAAAATCAGATGGCTGTAGGGCAGAAACTAGACAGAAAAAAAGGTTTTTTCCATTTCTCTAATTATGAAATAGACTTTGGAAAGGTAGGCTCAGTCTGTCTCGACTTTGGAAAGAGTTCTTTTAGAGTTTTACAAGATCACCCCATTTGAAACCACAGCCTTGCACCCCTGCCCTAGTGATCATGGGGAGGTGATTGTGCTGGCCAATGGTGATTAAAGAGCTGCTGTGTCCTCAGTCTGTGGGATCACAAGAACAGCAAGAGGTGATGGCTGCAAACCAGAGGCAGCCTGGCACGACAAAAAGCAGGAGATGTAAAGGCTGTGGGATGTTCTCTACACACACAGGAACAGAGCCTGAGAGCTGGGCTTGGAAATAATCGATTTCCTCTTATTGACAACACTTAATTTTGTGTTCTTTAATTTCTCTCACTTATGAGTTTTTTGTTTTACTGTCGTACAATCTCTGAACAGAGTTCATCTGGCAGCAAGAAAAATCTTGATCATTCTCATTTGTGCTGCAGACCCCGTGATTTCCCTCTGGAAGGGCAGTCAGTGCTGTGGTCATAGGTCCTGTCATTTCACTGCTTCCACAACACCCTGCTACACAAGATTTAATGACCCTCTATGAGGTGTTAGTACAAATCACAGAACCACAGAATTGTTTGGGCTGGAAGGGACCTCTGGAGATCACCCAGCCCAACCTCCCTGCCAGGGCAGGGTCACCTGGAGCAGGTGACACAGGAGCGTGTCCAGGTGGGGTTGGAATGTCTCCAGAGAAGGAGACTCCAGGCCCTCCCTGGGCGGCTGTTCCAGGGCTCTGCCACCCACAGTGCAAGAAGTTCTTCCTTATGTTGAGGTGGAACTTCTCACATTTTAATTTATGGCCATATATATAATACATAAACCCAAACTTAAAATTCAAAATAAATGATGCTGTGATGCCATCAACTGTTTTAATCATGGGAGTTTGCCTTTCTAGTTTGCAAAATCAGTTAAACTTTAGTATGTGCAAAACCTGTGGCTCCCCAAGAGTTTCCAGGCTGATCTTCCTCGAGACTCTGCTTTTATCCACAAATCAAAGGGAAGCCTGAGAAGTGGCAGGCTGAGTTTCCTCTGAAAACTGATGATGGTACTTGAGTCTCTGTGCCCTTTCATTTGTAAGTGCCTCTGCAGAGAGCGTCCAGAGAGATAACAAATGATACCAGCAGTGTAGTAATTCTACTGAGGATAAACCATGTCTCAGTGAGGGTGGGGTGAAGGGCACTAATTCACAGTGGTCACCAAATAAGCAGGTTACACCGCATTTCCATAGCTCTGGGTGAGTTGTTTGTTTGGGGTGAATTATCCTGTAAACTTTGGCCTGGCTGATTTCCATACAGACCCAAATTTCCATAAATATGTCAGTCATACAGATGAGTTTGCAGTGTTTGTTATCAAGAGAATATTACGAATGCACGTGGTACAAATGCACTGGTCTGACTCACAGATACTCTGTGGGCATGTTGCTTTTATTTTTTTATCCTAGAGTATAGAGAGAGAAGGAATCCAGATTGTTCCTGTGAGTTTTGACCTGTGATTGAACCTTTGATAAAAACTGGTGAGCAGTGATGAAGCTTTGGGGAGCCCAGGCAATATTTCAGTCTGTAGGGCAGCCAGTCAAACTTGGGGTGACTTAGACAGACTCTCTGACCCTGACTTGTCCCAGTATCCCACAAATCATGACTGGGGCCTTTCCAGTCTCCCAGGCAGTGCTGAATTGGGGTGTTATGTGGGCTGGAAGAGCCAGCAGAGAGTGCTGGGGACTGGCCAGCAGTAGAAGTGGCAGGTTTTGTATGATCTGAGTTCTGGTCTGGAGGGTTGTGGGGAGCATGAGAAGCTGCCTTCATCTCATCCTTCCCCTCCTCACTTCTGTGGGTGTCAATGGCTGTAAATCCTGCCCTGCCCTGGCAGTGTGCAGGGGCTGTGCACTCATCTCACCCAGACACACAAGTACCTCAAGGAGGGGTGTCAGGGGGTGGTGCTGGACTCTTTCCAGTGGTGCCCAGGGACAGGATGAGGAGCAATGGCCATAAACTAAACACTGGAAGTTCCACCTCAACATGAGGAAGAATTTCTTTACACTGAGGGTGGCAGAGCCCTGGAACAGCTGCCCAGGAAGGGCCTGGAGCCTCCCTCTCTGGAGATTCCAAACCCACCTCGACATGATCCTGTATCACCTGCTCCAGGTGACCCTGCCTGGGCAGGATGTTGGATAGGAGCATCTCCCAGTCAAAGCCATTCTGTGATTCTGTGATGCAGTTGCCAAAGCAGGGTAAGGAAAAGCCCAGAGCAAAGGCACCAACAGTGCAACAGAAATAGTGTAGCTTCCTTTTCATTCAGTCCAAATCTGATTTTTCACACCTGAAGCCAGCTCCAGCTGATCAGGCAGCAGCAGACACAGCACATGCCACAATCTCACAAACCAACCCTCTCCTGATCCATCCTGTGAGTGAGTGGTGCTCCATCAGACACAGCAGAAGGAGCCCTTCCCATGTGGTGTGTGCCATCACCTTAACCAGAGCTCATGTCTCCTGATCCTCATTTTGTGCTTTTCCTGCAAAGCTTGGGCAAAAAGCAGGATTGAACGTATTCCCTCTAAGGAAAATACCTTGATCTCAAGTTTTATTGCTGAAACTTTGGAGGATAATTGGATAAATCTTGGCTGTGGATGGTTAAACATTTGAAAGCAGCTAAGAAAATCTTCTACTTTCCATTCTTTCTTTTCCATAGACCCAAGCAATTGCCAGGGTGACCACCCAAATGGACAACACAATGGCTTCCCTCGCCATGTGATGTTCTCCAGTCCCTCCTCATGGGCAGGGTATTTCAGGCAGTGACTCCGTGGCTCTAAAGCAACTCTGAGTGCTACAAAGCAGCAGTTAGTACACAAAAGTGTTAATTCAAACCCAGTGTAATGAGATCTTGTCCTCTTGTGATGTCCTGCTGGTTTCAGAGGACAGACTCTGTCTTACATTGCTTGAGGAGTAGCCATAGAGACCAGCAGAGTAGAGTTTGAAGATTCGTACTTCATAACCTAAGAAAATAAAATAGCAATTGCATAGGAACTGCCAAACTATTTTTTAAAAATCTCCTAATAGAACAAAAAATATATTTATTGTTATAAAAGTAAACATATCCTTTGAAATTGGTAGGAGAAAGAGTGAGAGTAATTCTAAATGAATATTGTATTAGATTTTTGCTCTTTTATAGACACCATCTTCAGATACGGAGTGCACCTCATTTCTCAATTACTACTTTCTCTTTCCTCTGGCAGTTTGCTTTTAAAAAGGAGAAGGATAGCTGAATGATCTCCCAACATTTCCTTGCTCTGCTTTAATAGATATTATTTACCTTAACTGCCCCTAATCTTTCATTTAAGTTATGCATGGAACAAGTCACTTCTTGCATTTGAGAAATACCTGCACAAGACAGAGATTAGGCTCTAATCTGGGCTTTATTTAAGCCAGGGTGAGATTTCAGTAGAAGGCTGTGCATCAGGTCCTAAACATCCCTTACACAAAGATCCTCCACAGCTGGGAAACCACCTAATTGAAGATGTGCCTATGAGATTTTAAAATCTTTGTTTTCCTTTCCCCCTGTCCATGGTGGGGACATAGGGCTAAAGGTGGAGAGTCAAGGAGGGCAGGGTGCCAGAGATTGGCGAGGGTAAAGATGGACAAAGGTGTCAAGGGACAATAGGGAACCCTGGGGTCAAGGCAGGCGAGGGGATCAGGTAACCCCAGGCAGGAGAGGTGTGGGTAAAGCAAGGCAAGGCTGGTGGAGGGTGAGCTCAACCTCTGAGAGAAATTATTTATCTGTCCATTTGCCTCAGTTCACCCATTTGAACCCAGGGCATAATGCCTTTGTGAAGTTTAAATGTTGCTTGTTTTTAAAGCACCTGAAGAACAGGGGAGTAGCTAATACCAAAAAAAAAAAAAGTTCAGAAAGATAAATAAAATTCCACAGCATTTTCATAAGTCTGAGGAGCAATAAAAAAGGTTTTGCTAAACACAATCTTAACACCAACCTTGAAAATGTCCTTTTACTCTTTGTTTGGGATCTCATAACAAACACGCCAGGTTCATCATTTCAATGGAATTATGTAATGAATGAGGATCTTACCCCTACTCCAATCATGCTTCATGGTACATAAATCAAGTAGATTGCCTATTAGGCTCGTGTCTCCCCAGAAGAGCAGATGCAGTCTCACTCTAAATGTCTTGTCAGACACATCCTTTTGGGCCAGAACATTGTGTCCTCAGTCAGAGCCTGAGCCTGTAAAAACCCCATTGCAAAGGGGAAGGGCAGCACACAGAAACATCGAGTCATGTTCATCCTGTAAAACCAGGGATTACTGCAGGAACCTGCAGACATGGGGTGAATTGATTCATGAGCAGGACACTGTGCTGCAGAGAAACCTGGGAGCACCAGGAGAGGGGTGATTGCTTCAGCCCTCACCTGCTGCATGACAAGGTTTCACTAAATCCAGTGTGGTTTGCTCTGGTGGAAGCACAGGGAGTTGACTTTGTCTCCATGACTTCATTGGTTTGGTCATACCCACGCCCTTTGCCATTGCTGCAGGTTCTACCCAAAGCTGACCTGGATACACCTGACCACAGGACATTCCTACAGATGTTTATTCCCAAATTTACAGCATTTTTGTCGAGGGCAAACCCTCTTGTGAAAGCACCTTGGGCAGCTCCCTCCTGCCCCTCCCAAGTGGTGGTCACCTGGAACTGAAACAACACGTGCTTTGGTGGCAGTCACAGGCCAGCCCTTCCAGCTGCAGGTTTAAATGTGCTTGTGGCTGGTGGTGTGGCTGAAGGTGATGCTCAGCCTGTTGTGTCACCTTGACAGCTACAGCTGAAGCACATGACAAAGGTACCACCCTGTGAGACGAGTTGGCAAGAGGAGACAAAGGCCAGGAAACAGCCTTAGAGTTGGACTGAGAAGATCTGGAGGTCAAAACACACAGTCCTTGTTGTGGATTGCAGTGAAAGTGTCTGATCTTTCATTCCTCCACTCCCTGTCACCAGGGTAACAGCTTCCTCTTGTCCAGTTTTTCAGTTTTGATCCTTCTTTAGGACACTGCATGTGTTCAGGGGGCTGGAACAGAAGCTCTCAAATCATTATTTCAGTGGGCATGGGCAGCATCTCCCAGCACCTGAAAGCCCTTATAAAATAGTATTGACCATCTGCAGGGCTGCAGTGTTTCCTAAAGACAGCTGTTCTTCTCTATCTGGGATAGTGGAGAATGAACCAATAGACTATTTGGGGTTATAGAAATGCAGTAGGTTGTAGTGGGAAGGACTTTAGAAAGATACCTGAGTGGTGCAGGAGGGAATCTGCTCAGATTGTCAGAATCACAAAATCATTTGGGTTGGAAAACACCTCCAAGATCACCAAGTCCAACCTGGGACTGCTCCCCACCTTGTCACCCAGCCCAGAGCACTGAGTGCCCTGTCCAATCTTTCCTTAAACACCTCCAGAGATTGTGATTCCACCACCTCCCTGGGCAGCCCCTTCCGATGCTTAACCACCCTTTCCATGAAGAAATTCTTCCTGAGAGTGATGCTGCCCTTCCTTAGAGTGCGTGAGCTCTGCCAGTCTCAGGAGGGCTTTTCCCTGAGTATTCCAGCGCCTGCATCCTGCCCTCTTCCACTGGGTGCTTAAGGCAGAGCCACCCACACTAACACTGAGTGCTGCCAGCTCGGGGTGGTGGAGACAAAAGTGCTCAGTCTCAGCTCTTGACACAGCTGCTCCTTCCAGGGAAACCAGTGCAGCTTCATCCATGAGGGCTGTGCTCTGCAGTGTCCCAGAAACTGCTTGGATTTAGGGGATCCATGGCACAACCTGTGCCATGAGAGGCTGCCCACAGAAAAAGGAGAGGTGACTGTCGTGCTGCCTCTGCTGGAAGGAGTGGCACAGTCTCATTGCAGGCGTGGGGCTACATTGCCTTCCTTTAATTTGCTCAGTTTCAAGTGCTGTTTTTCCAGCACGTTGTAATAGTGCTGAGATTGCTCCTAAATGATGGAGGAATGGGCTGAGGTACAGTGAAATGTGATTTGTTCCAGGCAGCTGTGGCATCACTAGCTGGATTAGTTTTCATGTCATCCAACTGCACTGTTTCAATAAATTAGAGCATTTTTATGGCTGAATTGAGCACTGTGGTGCATAGTCCAACTAGAGATAATTCCACATATATCTCCTGCCAAGCAGGTAGCAAGCAAAGGCTATGAGTATCTACACCCAGCTTGAGTACCTCTATGTCCTCATCGTAATCTGCGACAAAATAGCATGATTTATTTTATTTTATCTTAATGATATGGAGTATACTTGGCTCTTCTGAGTGTCCTCTGGGATTTTGCATCCATACATACACATGCACATCCTTCCCCACACTGAGATGCTCCCCCTTTCTGTGGGGTTGTACAAAGAGGTGTGAAGCACATAATTCTTCCCAACCCAAGGATCTCCTGCTAGAAAGAAATCCTTGGCTAGAAACAAGCCTGTATATGGTGGTTTTTCAAAGTAGCAGAGTTCAGGTCCCAATTAGATAAATAAAACAGAGGCCAGATTCTTATTTGGTCCTCCTCTGTTTGCAAATTTAATTTAAAAGAACCAGGAGAGTCCAGTACAGTGACTTCCTCTTTTTTCTCCTAGAATTTAGCAGTCTGCTTAAGCATCTGGAAGAAATGGGTGGACATTGTCCCCAATCTGATCGAAATTTCAGAGCTGATTTAATTTCAGAGAAAAATCATCTATCTTTAGTCCTGCTGAGTCTTGTGATAAGTATTATTGAATACTGAGTTGTTAGCGTGGGTGCCTATTTCCTACTAACTCATTGCTCTGTATTTTTGTGTAATTATTGCTGAATCAACGAGATCTGTTCATTTTTGCTTCAAAACTAGCAATTCCCACCCAGTTATGGAGAGGCTAATGAGAGTACAATGCTCCACAAAGATTCCCATCTCTGTACCACCAGTGGGACTGGGCTCTGTTGGGAAGGGAGGAAAGTGGGATTGACTTCCCTTCTGCACGACCTGTTAATGTCATTATTTTTTGGAAGTTCAGCATTCATTTGGTAAACAAAGGCAGGACAAAACTTACAGTTGGTATTAACCAGCACACACCTCTGTTGTCAGAAATGAGCCCTGCCAGATCACTCCATCAAAAGAATTGACCCAAAGTCACGGGAATTTGCTACTGGAATACAGGTTGAATATTTTTTGGCTGTAGTCCTTCTCTTGAAAACTCACTTTAAGCCTGGTGATACTCCAGAGGCATCCACAAAGATTGTTTTTTGAATTAGTCTGAGATCAAGTAGACAGAAAAAAGATCACTGGAGATGGCTGGAACTTCAG
>VZSR01002340.1:8714232-8726138 GCA_013398615.1 Brachypodius melanocephalos
TGCTGCTCCACTTAACTTCCCTTCACTTGCCAGAAAGAGAGGTCAGGAGGCTGTGAAATGAATGATTGGAGCCAAGGTGTTTTGTTCCTTTTCTGTGGGGTTTTAGTCATTGGCACTACTCGTTTGGTGAAGCAACGTGAGGTTTTAAGGCAGCTCATGCAGCCCGTCCAAGGCAGAGGGAGGCTGCAGACCTGGAGACAGAAATCCAGCCTCAGCCACAAGCTGAGAGCTACGTGCAGATGGGCTCCTGCCAAGAAGGGTGTAGCAGCCTTGGAAAGCTCCTAAAATCTGGCTCAAGACACGTGGGGTGGGTGTGTTGATCCCCTGATCCAGCAGTGATCAGTTCTTGGGCTCTTCCTGTTCCCATCCCCTCCATGCACAGGTGATGCCTGTTCTGGCTGCACTATCCATGGAGCACAGAAGCTTCTGCCTGGGATGTACTCAGTTATAAAAGCTGTGCGCACTGACTCCACTCTCTACACCTTTTTGGGATGCTCAACTCAAGGCTGACAAATATTTTTGGAAAAACAATTAAACAATTTTTTTTTTTTTTTGCATAGGGCAGCAAATCAGAGGGAAGCCAAAACCTCAGAGCACTGATTTATTCACTCAAGGTCCTGAAGGGGCACCAAGAAGTTTTATAAATGTGACATATTAAGAACTTTATCTTGTATGCAAAGATCATTTTTATTTACTGTCCTAGGTACCAAGCCAGAGGAATAGCAAGGAAATGCAGGAGGTAGACCCAGAGTTTTAGTGTATTTGCAAGGAGGGAGGGAGAGCACAGCACCAATCCAGCTTCCTTTACTGAGGTTTAAGATTGGAACCTAATTTTCCTGAGGAGGCCCTAAGCCTTGATCATTCCTACTTTTTAACTGGCATTTCTAGAACAAATTACACCTCCCATTTTATTATCAGGATCATTATCATTCTCTCTGTTTGATTATGTGACAAATTGTTGGGTTTACTCCATGAAAATTTAACAATAAATTGTTTGGATTGAAACACAATGATACTGTGATTTAGTGTAAGACTTCATTTAACATCAGGCATAAAAAAAATCAGTTTTAGTCTCAGTCTGGGCTCTGTTGGCAGCCCGTGAAGAGAGAGGTGCTTCTAGAAGATGATTCATCCTGCCCAAAAAGAGGTGCCTAGGGCTGAGTGAATGATTTTCCAAGTGGAGTTCTCTTTCTCCATTCTGCCAGGGAAAATCTGTATGACCAGCATGGGTGGAATGTCTGCCTTTTAGCTGGTCACATATTTGTGAGAAAGGTGTGCTGGAAGGTATTTGGTTACAGTGTTTTGCAGCTTCTCTGCTTCAGCTGAGGCTTTGGATCCTCCTGGAGATCGAGCAAATGAACAGAAGTAGATAGTCAAGATAATTTCATTCCCAAGGTAAAAAAAAAACCAATCCATGAAAGACCTGGTCTTGCAGTGAAGCTTCCACTGAATAATGTGTGTGTGGATGAAAGAGAGCAGAAGGGCCCTAATGCAGACACAAATCCCTCTCTCTTCTCAAGATGCTGAATGTTTTGTGGGATCTGGGCTCAGCGTGACTCTGGATCTCATGGGAGCCTCTGAAAGATGTGCTTTCCCACTGGAGCTTCTGAGATGACAAATTATAACTGTAAATTGCTATCTTCCACATCCAATTTATTAGACCAACTTGTTGACATCTGGAGCTTCATTAAAATATTCTCATTTCTCCCTTTTTATCAGTAATTAAAAAACTAAAGCGGAACAACCCGCCTTCTAAATGTGCTGCTTAGTAATTACCCCTGTAAGAATCCCTTCGCTGTCATTAACAGATGGATGGTCCTTTGCTAGGCCTGCAGAGCGACGATTAAGCTGATCCTTCTATTAGGCTGATGTTTACATCTTTCTGATTCATCCCTGTCCGTGTCCTTTTAATGTGGCCACAAGCCAGGCCACCAGCACCACACGGCCATTTCCCTTGGGTGACCACCCAATCCCTCTGTCGACACCAGGAGCACGAGTGAGGCAAATGACAGAGAAACTGATGATGGGGAAATCAGTCATGCACGTTGGAACCCCTCCAAGATCAAGGACTGGCCTCCTTCTTGAATGAGGGAGCTTTTCTGCCTTGGTGGAGTTTCAGTGCAGCTCTGGGAGCTTCCTGCCCGGGGACACTCAGCTGCAGTGGCCTCAGGGAGTCACTGTGCTGCAGAGATTCCCAGAACCTCACTGGCACAGCTCACAGGATCCACTGCCTCTGCTGTCTTTGCCAGAGGAGGGGAAGAATCTGTACATTTTTCATTGTAATCATCAGCCACATCCTCCACAGACTTCCTCCCCCTGGGAATCCCAATTCCAGCAGGGTGGTGATTTTATCCCGGGCTAATTGCTCCACTTTTGGAGATGCCCTCGTTGTTCCAGAGCCAAAGCATCAGCACAGAGGGCTGTTCTGGGCAGTGTCCCCTGCAGGACAGCTCTGTGTCACACGAGGCTGCACTGACCACAGATAACCCCAGGTGAAACCAGCCTGGATGAACATCAGCTGTCCTTTTGCTGCCCTCTTTCTTCTGCTTGCAAACTTCTCTCCTGCATGTGTTAGTTTAGTCACTTCCACTTTCACCTAAGGGACTCAGGACTTAATGAATTGATTCGCTTAAAATCAGGTTATTTCAGAAAGATTCGCTGTAGTCAAAGCCTCTTGAATTTACAGCCCTGCTACTAAACACCAGAGAACAGCATTTTGGGGTTGGGGGGTTTTTTTGCACATAGCTTTGAAAAGGGGTTTCATGAACGTACAGAAATTCTCTGTCCAGAATATCAGCCCCAGCAGATTTATTCCTAGCATAGATCTCCTGCTTTAACAGGTAAAGATAATTGTGTTTTCCCTCGTTGTACACAATAGAATTTATTTTCTGTCAAAATCCAGTTACTCCTCCCAGGTATATACTTAAGATTGCGATTTTAATAAAGAAAAAATAACTGAACAGTTTGGATAGGCACATTGTGCTGAAATACAGAGATCAGAAATATCAGCAGGCTGTCTTTATGTTCCAAAATATTGTCATTTTAAGGTCTAATGCAATTTGGCATTAGGAGCATAAGGAGCATAAGACAGTATTAACATAAGATGACAATCATCAGAGACAACTTTTCATGCAGCACTCCTTATTCAAAGTACTTTTTATTTAATCTCACAGCACCAATATACGAGACTTATTTATTGGGTTCCTTGTAAGCACCTTAAGAAAAAGTCAAATTACTACTCAGTCTTAGAAATTAGATAAGACAGAGAAAATAATGTGTGAGAAAATTAGACATTTTCACTTTGGCAAAGGATTAGAAGCAGGTGTCTTAATGATCCACATTGTCAGATGTATTCTTTGCTGTTTTTATGAATGGTCTGGAAAATTGAGTGAGCAGCAAAGTCAGAAATTTTGGAGATTACACAAAGTTGTTGAAGGTCACTGAGGACTAGGGATGGCCATGAAAACTTCTAGAAGACTCTAGGAAAGCAAGATGAGATGGAAATACAAGATCAAGCAGAATTTTCTGTTTGGAATAAATACAAAATAATCAGAGTTTAGTGAGGGGAAAAGGAGTCAACACCAAAAGTCAGCTATTCATAAAAGCTGAAAATCACTCAAGAAAAAGAAAAAAGAGTGGGTCATCATTGGTGACAGTGAAAATCTTTACTTAAAATGCAGAGACATCCAAGAACCAAGTTGTGTGAGTATTGCACAGCCCTGGACACAAAACAGGCTCTGCAAATATTACAATACTCCTTGATAAAGCAAGCTTATTGGCATATCTGAAATACTGTATTAATTCGTGGTTATCTTTTTAATTGAAAGTATTTGGCAGAAATAGAAAAGGTCTAGAAATGGGACGTTGAAATTACCAGATAAAAGAGGTCTTGGGAAGCGAGGCTCAAAAGACTGGAGCTGTCATTTAGCAATGAATAAAAGAAAAAACGCTGGAGAGAAGGTAACTCTTTTAGTGAACCTTATTATTTCTTCTCAAGAAGAATAAAAGGAATTTAATTAAACTGAGCATTTGGAACAGATCAAAGAGGACTCTCCTCCACAGTGTACAGTTAATGATGGGATCTTCTCACTGCAAGGTGTAATTTTGCCCAAGAGTCACCTTGTGGCTGCTCCATTCACTCCCACTTCTGCCCCTGTTTTCTCTTCTCCAGGAACTTTTGGTGCTGTCCACTCTCCAAGGCTGGCAACTTGCACAGCTCTGCTCCTAAATTCCACAGCAGCTCTCCATGCCACAGCCTGGGAAATCTTTGAATTATACTATGTGTTCATTTGCAGCTAAAAATACCTGCACCCAGCAGGGAATTGTCACAGGCCAGCTGCAGGGCACCTGCCAACACATCCTTCTCAAATCATTTTGGCTATCTGATCCTGAACATCATCAGCCAGAGGGCCCACATTATTGAAATAATACTGGTTTTCACCTGCCTTGTCTTGAAACTCCAAGGCTGTGATTAATTAAGCCTCTCTACTACCCCTATGCCCTGGGCATTATTAGCCTCATGTAGCCTTTTGAAGGTCACAGTGCATAGAGCTGCCAGGGATAAATCTCTGAGTCTCTCCTGAAAATCACACTGTTCCTTGAGCCACCAGCCTTCCTCAGCAAAGTCTCTTCCTTAGCCTTCTGTGAATTCCCAGGCAGGGCACTGCAGTTGCTGCAAGCATAAAAAAAAAAACAAAAAAACCAAAAACCAAAACTTCTTGCAATCTCACATCATATTTGGCATTCCAGTGACCTTGGCCAAGACGTTTTGACAAACATGCCAGCTCAGCTGTGTCTTACACCTATTCTTCTGGCTAAATGGACAATTCCAGCTGGGTGGAACAAAGTATTGGAGGGACACCTGGGGCTCAGAGTGATTTAACATTGTTTTCAACATTACAGGGCCTTATGGAAGCTGAGTTAAAAGGAGAACACAGCATTTTTGGTTTTAAGCAGGAACATTGCTAAGGTGCAAAAGCCCACGGGAAGCAGTGAGAAGTCCTGTTGACCTTGACCACCCCAAAGTTTGGATCTTCCCTTTGTGAGTGCTTCACCAGTAATTGCATCACTGAATCGTCTCCTCAGTGGTTCAGGAATTACATTTTTTGCTTCCTTGGTGCTTCTTTATGCAGCCATCTAAAATTCCTATTACAGAATCACAGAATGGCCTGGGTTGGAAGGGAATTTAAAGATCACCTCATTCCCATCCCCTGCCATGGGCAGGGACACCTTCCACTATCCCAGCTTGCTCAGAGCCACATCCAACCTGGCCTTGGACACTGCCAGGGATGGGGCAGCCACAGCTGCTCTGGGCAACCTGTGCCACGGCCCAGGGCCTCCGCACCCTCACAGGGAAGAATTTTTTTCTAATATCTTCTGTTTTCAGCTCCTTGCATGCTACCAGAAACACAGATAAAGACTGCAAGGTAATGAAAATAACAATTTGTTGGCACACGATCTGGGGTGCAGTGGCTAAATTTGGGACACACTTTTTTCCCACTGGAGAGAGGAAAATGTAAAGTCTTGAACTTCAGAGTGTTACCTGAATGCCATTTTTTAAACAGTTTAGATACTTTCTGTGTAGAAAGAGACCATTTATATACAATGCCTTGGTATTCTGCCCAGAGGAGCTGAGGCTGCCCCATCCCTGGCAGTGTCCAAGGCCAGGTTGGATGGGGCTCTGAGCAGCCTGGGATAGTGGAAGGTGTCCCTGCCCATGGCAGTGGGGTGGAACTGGATGAACTTTAAGGTCCTTTCAACCCAAACCGTTTTATCATTTAGGTGATGACCTTGAGTAACCACTGATTTTTCTAAAAGTGAATGAATGTTTGTAGTCAGTGAAAACCAGGCCCTGTCGCAATAATATAATTTTAATTCTCCAAGGTCAGAAGCACACTTGGAAAATCTCAGTTTCTCTTTTTGCTCTTTATCTTTTTCTCTGATGAAATTCCAGAAAAGTGGGCAGGGACAATATGGGTCATAGAATAGGGAAGGACAGCGATGATTATACCACCAGGGTCCTCACCTGACACTTTTTCCAATAGAATTTACTGGTAATGATCAATTTACAGCTTGGAGAGTAAGATACAAAATCCTGTGCAGTCCAATGCTCAGTAAATGAATGCAAATAGAAATAACACCATGATCTTCTCTAACACCAGTTAGCCTTCCGTGGAAGTCTCAGAAAGAGGACCCAGACACAGAGGGGACATCTGCTGGACCCTTGGTGCCAGGGCCAAGGCAGCAAGAGAGGCACAAGGGATATTTCTGTTGTTATTCAACCTGCCAAACACTGAATAAATAATCAGAGGCATTGGTGAGTGTGAGCAGTTCGATCACTAAGAGGAAAAAAGCTAAGTGAAATCAGCAGGGATCAAGTTAAAAGTTATTAATTGTGTGCACTGCCAGTACGTACAAGAGATCCTGGGGTTTTTTTGTTGTTTTGTTTGTTTGTTTGGGTTTTTTTTTAATCCAGTGTAGTTTTGGTAATTTTTGTAGGGTCTCACCCCATCTGTCACTCTCTCTGGAACTACTGTGTCACTCCATCTTACATTTCCATGCTGCAAAGACATCACTTACTTGCCTTAGCTTCCAGAACCACTTCCATGACCAGGAAGAGATTATCTGGGCTTGGGATTTTGACTTTTTTTTTTTTCCAATCCTTTGCAAAACAACAGTGTCTTCAAGAAAGGAAGAAATTTGGCTCTGTGGTGACATCAGAGGCTGTCAAACATACCAGCACAGACTGATAAGCGTATTTTAATAATAATGTTTATTTTAATTGTTCTCATCACTAGCATTGCTCAGTAATTCCACATTTGTATTGATGCACACTGAGGTGTGTATAATTTATAAATTTTCTATGTACATACGCCTGTATGCAATGTTTAAGAGAAAAAAAACCCCCAACATTGCTACATAGGTCAGTGATTTTACCTCGGGAGCTCTTCTAAAGCAACATCCATTTTGTGTGAGGTAGGAAGGGATATTGAAAAAATTTTGCAGGGTGCTTTCCTTCTCTTGATTTGCTTTCTTCTTTAGCTTTATAAGCCACTGCTGGAGTGGGAGCTGCTGGGATATCACAAGGGGTCAGCAGAGCTGGTCAGATAGGGTGACCTCGAGGCAAGCAGGAGGTAATGACCAGATTAGCTGAGTCAGAAAGGCCAACCACAGCTCTATTTATACCGTGGCTCCCCTTCAGAGGAGCTCACCTAATCAGATCTGTCCCCAGGAATATGTTTATCCTGTCTAGAGCCTGGCTTTCAAAGCAATTTTTTTTTAAATCCCAGCTCCCTGTAAACCCAGGAGTGCTGAGATCCCAAAGGCCCTTTTGATTTCCCCCATTATGAGAGTGTTATGAAATTTAAATCCAGACTCTAAGTGCCTAGGTTTAATCCGGGTATGGAAAGCTGTGCTGCTGCCTCAATCCTATCGTCAGCAAGAAAACCTTGCTCCAGTTCTTTCTGCAGACCTGTTTTTAATAAATTAGTCCCTCAGCTTTGAGCATCTTCCCTGGATAGAGAATTGCTGCCCTGCAGGAGGCCACAGAGGTGTGTGATTTCTGCCACCAGGGAAATGCCACCAGAAAAAAAGCCACCAGGGAAATGCCTGTGCTCCCCCTCAGAGCTGAAGGATGCAGGCAACATTCCTGGCTTTGCACTCTGAAACTCCAGAGGTGTGTTGTTGACCCCGCTGATTTTTACATTCTGCTAAACAACCCAGAAGGCAGCAACAAAGCCAAAGCAGCTCAAAGCTTTCAGTGACCCCAAAATCTGAGGAGAAAGTCGGCTGAAGTCGTATACAAGGAGACAAAACAATTCCCATTGCCTGCCTGTGAGGTGCAACTTTCTCCCAGGCTGATTACATTTGAATCTTTCCCCAGAATTAATCCATTCTGGTGACCTGATTTGATACTCTAAGGCATTATGTGCAGAAACATTCATGAAGAGGTGTTTCTGGAGTTTTCCCTCCAAAATCTGTGTTGGTGGGTCACACCAGCAGACCAGGTGAGTTCTCTCCTCCTTCCCTGCCCACCCCAGTTCCGCAGGTGATGCTTGATGCTTTTTACAGGGAGTATCACAGTGCAGCACTGTTGGGCCAATGAACTTCTCTTTGCTGTTTCTTTGCCAAAAACAAAGTCAACCTTTTCGTTTGCATTTTGAGCAGTGCCTTTAAATCCTGGGTCTATTGCATTAGGAAGCCAAAAGACCTGGGAAGGGTGAGGTTTTACCCCAAAACTTACAGAGATATTCCAAACGCAGCTTTGGAAGCAACTTTAATTGATAAGCCAAAAATCTCTGCTGCACTTCAGTAGCACAGAGGGAGCTGCACAATCGCTATAAACCAGGAAGGTAAAGTGCATCTCTCATCAGTAAAGCTGTTGGCTGTGCTTTGCTTTGCACTGCATTTGTATCCCTGCATTTGTCAGCTTTTCTTGCCTTTTGTTTTGCCAGGCTGTTACTGCAGCAGAGAAGTCAATAAACACAAGTACCAAGCACTTTTCAGATTGTGATTTTGATATAACGTTGCCATTAAATGCTTTTTTTTCCATATGCTGCCTCATCCAGAGGGATCTTTCAGCTTCTGTAACATTCAGTTTTTACAGTGAGCCCTATAAAGAGCAAGGACCACGAGGCCCAGCTCCCAGAGGTGGTGGTGGTACCTGAAGGGAATGGACAGCGGGTGGAGGATGGTTAAATCCTTAAGACAGCCCTGCTGCCATTTTATACCCCTGTCCTCATACTTTGTCTAAAAGATGGTGGGTAAGCAGTAATCTGTGACAACTTTGGCTGGAAATTATTCTGCAGCCCGGACTAAAAACATGTTTCTGTGTTATTCCTGTGTCAGTCACCCCCTCCTTTTCTGATATGCACAGTATCAACACAAGGAGGGGATAAGGAATTGTTTAGGGTGGGACGAGGTGTAACCAGGGAGGAAACAGAGCAAAGCAATGTCTAGGCTGACTATCAAGAAAAACATCCCAACACTGCAGCCCGAAGGGGCTGTTAAATATCTCCCAAAGGAAGCAGTGGAAACCTTTATCAATGAGTCATTTCAAACTCTGAAGGACAAAGCCAGAGTGTGGGGAATGGCTCTGTGCTGGCAGGGCATGAAGGGTCTTTCCCATTCCTCCTCACTGACCCCCTGCCCTTGCCCTCTGAGAGAAACAGAGCCTAAAAAACACAACGACACTGGTGGTTTCCTAATACACAGACACAGAAGGAAAAACAACATGCTTTGAGATTGGGAGCCTGGGAAGTGTTTTTTAAATTAGCTTCAATAACATGACAGATGACAGCAAGTTTTAGAGTAATTTTCTTTCCTTTTTTTCAGCCACGTGTGTCTGTCCTGGAAGGAGCTGTCTTGTGAATTAATGAAACATCAGGGCTGCACTGCCAGCCAGATTGGAGTGGTGTGTTTTCAGGAGAGAGCCTGAGCTGGCAGAGCTTCAGCTGCTACAAATCAATTAAAGTCCCTCTGATTCCAGCAGACAGAGAGGGCCACCAGTGTACAGCTGCAGAGGATCTGGCCCATTCCACGCTGGAACAGAAAGACTGCTTTCATTTTGCCGAGAGCTGGACCATTTAAAATTTAAATGCCGTTAAATTTTAAAATCCCAATTTAATTTAAAATTCCCTTTGCAGTTTCTTCTAGTGGCAGCATTCCTCATTTTTGCTCCAAAGAGCTGAGACCTTACCTTTGCCTGAGACAGCCACATCAGAGTTTGAGGGGCTTCACTGTCCTGTGGCCAGCAGCTGTGATGTGCCTTAACCTCAGATTTTTTGATGAGCCCAATTTCTTGCTTCTCTTGGTCAAATAACTGTAACAAGAATTATCATGGAATCGCAGAATTGTGGAATCAAAGAATGGGTTGGGTTGGAAGGAACTTAAAGATTCTCCACTTCCAACCCCGTGCCACAGGCAGGGACACCTTCCCCTAGAGCAGGCTGCTCACAGCCCCATCCAGCCTGGCCTAAATAGCATCAAAAGTCAGGCAGGACTCCCTAAATTGCCAGAATCCCTGGAAAGCAGCAGCATGCCTTGGTGCTGGAAGGAATGGAAGCACGATGGAGAAGGAGCCCCTTGTCTATGGCAAAGCCTTGATGCTCAGGCAGGCTGCAAAGACAGAAAGTGCTTCTAACAAGCACAGCCCAGCCCTGCACTCATTGTGTGTGTGCTGGAGGCTTCAGTTTTGGGAAGAGAGGATTCTCCCAGCTCCCTGGACGGACTCTTGGACATGTTGCAACGCTTGTATTTGTGGGGAGTGAGTTTGACTGCGGTGGGGAGAGAAGCCCAGTGTATGAGTGTGCAGACCCTGGCTGTGTTTTCCTGTGTCTCAGATTGACAGGTGAGTGTTTTGCTCTATAAAAAATTATTTCATGGCATCTGGTCCCCAGTTAGTTGGGCAGCAGTGAAGAAGAAAATCCTCCTCTCCCTCAGCTCATGGCCATGAGGGAAGGGGCTGGAGAGCTGCAGGAAAAAGCAATAGAGAAAAGAAGACAGCATTGGGAGTGGGGAAGGAGGCCAGGGGTTAAAGCAAATGGAGCAAGGGTTAAAGGGAGCTTGGAGGGGCTGAGGAAGTGTTGTCAGACCTGGGAGAGCAGTGCCTGTGCCCACAGGGAGAGCTGCACCTCCGAAGGCAGCACCACATCCCAGGCTGGGAGGCATCAGTTCATCGCCTGCTTTTTTGCAAAGATGAGAGCTTTTGAGCTTCCAACCAGCAACTGGGTTTGTAATTTGGCAAAGACACATGAAAAAAACCAAACCAACAACCCAAAGCACGTCATCACAAAGTGTTACAGCACATGCATTTAGCACCTTGCTGCAAAGCCCAGCAGAGAGCCGACTTTCCAGTGTAATTTTCCTGCACATCTGCCAAGCAGCGCATGGAAAGAGCCATCTGTGGTGTCTTACAGGGGCATTTCCCGGTCACGGCTTCCAAAGGGTGACTAAAAACTGAGTTCTGCACATGCCATTGCTCAGAAGGGCTTTGGTCTTCACAAGGATATAAGTTAAAGCTGAGAGAACAACTGATGGCTCCTGCTGTTTAGTCTGCTCTGTCTGGATCTGGAGCTAAAAAGACCACTTGGCAAAATTAACATCTCCTAAGTGCTTCAAAATCCAATTTACATTTAAAAAATTTTGCTTTAAAGAATCAATGGCATGTCCATCAGGCACTGTTCATTAAACACTTTTGGGTCAGGCAATACCTTGGATGGCCAAGATCCTGATGATGCTTACATTTAAATTTCAAAATGAGTGATTGCACACAGGAACAAGTGATTAAGGGAAATGGTGCATTGCCCATCCCTGGAAACACTGGTCCAGCCTGAGCTTCTTTTTGGGATGCAGGTTTTCACCAGGCACATCTTGTGCAGCTCAGAAGGATGTCTGGAGGAAAGTCCATATGCAAGAGGCCAGACTACATGATCTAATGGTCCCTTTGGCCTCAGAAGCTTGAATCACTGAATTGGAATCTGTAAAAAAAGTGTCCCCAGCTGTAGGAATGAACTGGCTTGGTTGCAAATAGGTCAATTAAACTCAAACCAACAACCCTCTGGGGTCATAATAAAAGTTACAAATTGGATTCAAAGGCATGTAAGTATAATTAAACTTGTTCAGTTTCAAGCTAATGCAAAATTTCTTGCTTCCTGTCCAGCACTCCTGTGTGATGTTCCTGTGCTTGCCTAAAAATCTGATGCATTTTCATATCTCTCTACAAAGGTCTCTAGCTGGTATGCAGTGTGAGCGTGGGGCTGGAGCTGGACTGACCAAGTGGAACGCCCATCCTGCTCTGGGCAGTCACAAATGTCCCCTCCAGGTGTTAAGCCAGGTAATTCTTGTGGTGAGCAAAGGAGGGACCCTGTCTCTCCTTCCTTCCTTCCTTCCTTCCTTCCTTCCTTCCT
>VZSR01002340.1:8726238-8745202 GCA_013398615.1 Brachypodius melanocephalos
TCCTTCTCACAATTTCTCATCCCCTCTCCCCCTCATCCCTCTCCTGTTTCTCCCTGTATCCCATCTCACTTTAAAACACAAAGCTGCTCCAAAACCTGAGAGATTGGATTTTAGAGGAATCAAACACTGCCTGAAACTAAGTCAGGCCCTGATTTACTCTTTTTTTCTGGGACAATCAGCTATGGAAAATGCTGTAAAAGGCTGGGTGCCACATCAGGGTGGGCTGTGAGATCAATTCCAGGAGCAGAGCAGGGCCAGACCCGGGCAGGAGCCGAGCGTGGCTGCAATGTTCACAGTGCCATCTTTTGGATAAGGTGGAAAACTGTACTAAGTTCCCAGAGCCATCCAAAATTCTCCAGACAACCCTCTCAGAGAAAAAAAGATGCTTTTTATCCTGGCTGGTGCCAAAATCGCTGCCTTGATTCCCCTTGAGTTTTTACTGGGAGAAGTTACTCTTCCCTTCAAATCCAGAGCTGCTCTGTGGCGTGCCTGCACTGCATCCAGCCTCTCTCCTGTCTCTCATTTCAGAATGCAGCACAGGGAAACTGCTTTGGGAAGGATTTTTCTGCAGGAACTCGGGTGCCTGATGGAAGCCTCTGTGAGTCCTGATGCTGGGAAGAGGGATCACAGGCAGGGATGCAGAGGGGGAAGCAGTTCCAGGATTTTCCTGGGCTGATTCAGCTTTAGGGCTGAAATAAGGGAAAACTCTACAACCCAAGCATACCCTGGATGTAATCTTATCCTTCCCCATGCAACACACCAGTGATGCTGTGGTAGAAATGAATGCTGCACCTCCACTGGGATTTAGAAATTCCATGAAAAGACCCAGTTCCTGAAGGGGCCTTAGCTGAGAATAACTCATCCTCAGTAGTCATGCTAATACTAACTGTGTCTGAGCCAAGATTCTGTAAATCCAAGTCAGCTCTGTCTCTTGTGCCTAATAATATGAAGCAAGAAATAGCCTAGCCTTAGAAAAGCTGTGGGGTTTGGCCTCAGCCCATATCGATTATCTAGCTCAGAAATGGAGCCCAAACTTCTGGTTCTTGCCCAAACAACAATCATTTTGGAACTTCCTGCCTACAAATCAGACTGGCAGATACTGGGTGTGTTGAGTTTGTTCAGACTCACATCTCCCAGTTTTAGCTGAGCTCCATTTTGTTTACAGACACTTTTCTTGAGCAAAGTCTTTTTTCTAGTTGCATGCTCTTCATGGAATCAAAATATTCAAAGATTTGTAGAGATTTTCTTTGGTCAAATCCTACTGCCATGAAATTAATGGCAAGATGCTGCTGATTTTATTGTCATTTCCTGCTGGGAAACTCTCATTTTTGCAGTAGCTATTAGAAAGCAGTGCTGTATGAAACCAGGACTAACTAAGCAATGTGATGAAGCAGAGAATGCTCAGCCAAACCATCACATAAACAAGAGCTTAGCAGAGATATCTGAGCTACTGCTATCAGCTCAGTGAGAAGAAATTTTAACTTTCTGGTCACCCCTGCATGCCAGACTCTGTCATCGACCTGCAGCAACTCTTGTTCCAGCCCCTGCCTGTTCCCATTGAAATCAGGATAAATAAAGCTGGCAGACCATAGCCTGGAGTGCTGCCACCCTGAGCAGAAGGTTAGGACAGCTTCCCCATGTTTACATTGCTGAAAATTACCATCACCAATTGTCTGCACCCAGCTGAGTTTCCCTCTCCCATTTGACAACTGCTGTCATTTGCTGGGTGTTGATAAGAGGATTTTGGCCACAAATGTGTGTGAAGTCTGCCCAGAGAAGCTGTGGCTGCCCTATCCTGACAGTGTCCAAGGAGCTGGATGGAGCTGTGAGCAATCTGGGACAGTGACAGGTGTCCCTGCCCATGGCAGGGGGTGGGACTGGATGACCCTTAAGGTCCCTCCCAACCCAGGCTACTGCATGGCTCTGTGATTCTGTGACACCAGCACACCTGTGCCAGAAGAACAATCCTGTCTGGAGGGCTGCTTCACCTTCTCATCCCTATTTCCCTGCCACACTGAGCTGGAGATGGGGACTAGGGGGTGGGAATACCTTCATTTGACATGGTGGCATGGAATGGAAAGCTCTTGAACACAGCTGCTTTCCATGGAGAGGGAAAGCCCTTGGATTTGGAGAAGGGCGCTGCCCAGGCTGGATTAGTTTCCTCAGGACTGAGTGTCAGGGAAAGGACAAAGTGGGGAATCAGTCAGAGGAGGGTGCAGGTGCCTCTGAAATAAAGGGTTTCTACTGCAGGGCAAGCTTGGCCAGCTGGGAATGGACTCATCCCAGGACACTGAGAACTCTTGCTCTATCTGGGCAACTGAGACCCCGAAAAAACCCTTGTGAGTAATGGAGTACACTGAGCTCTTTAGTGGAGTTTGAGGGAAGCCCTCAAAGAGGTGGGGACATGCCTGTGCTGTTCCATATGCACAGTAACCCTCTATCAGCTGTTTCCTTGGTGTGCTGGCTGAAGTGCTCTTTGATGCCTTGGGAAAATGTGTGCATCTCCCCAGCCTCACAGGTCCCTGCAGACTGGGACACCAGAGATGATGTTTTGAAGCCGTGTCACAGATGATGAGATGAGCGAGAACAGATGAGAGAGAAAACCCCCCTGGGTTTCATGAGGGTAATTTTGTTGGGCAATACCAGGTCCTGAGTGTGGATGCTGTTTGTATGCCACAAATGTGGCCAGGAAAACCAACCCTAGAGACCTGTGTGGATGAAGGGAAGCCTTAGAGAAAACCAGTCCAGCAAAAGGAATTTTATTAGGTCTCTGTGGCAGATGGATTGAATTATTTGAGCTTAAGCTAATACAAACTTTCCATGTCAGACACTCTGAGTTTCACTTCATGAGGACTGAAGCATTTGGGCAGTTCTCTTTAACGTGCTGCTGAAGTTTGCACATGCAGATACACGTATTTGGGGCTGCTAAAATAATCCCGTGTGAGGGAAACTGGGAGCAACTGAGGGAGAAAATGACACTTTTGAAAATTAAAATATGCTTCAGAATCTGATGCATGCTTTGAAAAATAAAAACATTTTATCACTGAAGATTCCTGGCTTTTGACCAGGTGCCAATCTGAATCCAGTTTTGCAATTTCCACTCTGCCATCTCAATTCCTGCTCTCAGTGGGATTTTTGCCTGAATGGGAGCAGGACAGCTGGCCTCTGGGCAGCACAGCTGTTCCTCCCCCAGGGACAGCCTGAAGGGCAGGGTATGGCAGTGATTTTTCCTACAAATCTGACGTTACAAACATCCACATCCATTTAGGAAATCAGCTCACCCTGGCAAAGCACCTCATGCATTTTTGACCCTGTTTCTTCAAGACCCCTGCTTAACCCTACTCCTACTCCTTGAAACAAAGCTTTGCACGTGCTTGTGTAGTTTGAAGGACAAGAGGCAATGCTTTTTATCACCCAGAACCCAAATAACAACTTTTTGCTCTATAAATCTGTGTGCTCTTGAGCTAAATGCTCTCCATGCAGCTGATGGAGTTAACAGCAAAAATGTAGAAGGAAACAGAGTTGGCGAAATAGCTTGTGATTATTATCTGAGGGCTGGGTGGAGTAGCTATTGGAGAGGCAGCAGCTGGGAGCTGGCTCTCCAGAATAGAGAAGCTGACATTACAGAACGTCTTTCCTTCTTAAATGCTTTGGTTTTCTCTGAACTTTCCAACTTCCCGGGAGGGGTGGCAGCTATGTGACCTGCAAACCCCGGGGAGACTGATCCCAGCTTTTAGATCAAGGAACGCAAAGTGACAGTGGGAACAGAGAGGAAAAACAAATGCTTCTTTTAAGGAATGCTCTTTGAATTATTTATCCTTGCATTACTGAAGTCTGTTTTGTTCCTCACCGTACCAGCTATGAGGCAGTCTAATTACAAGTATTTAAGACACAAATAAATTACCTTGCCAGCCATGATAAATGCTGCTTGTAAAGCCCAGGAGTACTATTTCTGCAACTGCAGCCAAGAAACCTTAATAGACCACCTGTTAGGTGAGATGTGAAATTATCACTAGCATGTTATGAGTAATCTGAATTCCAGGGAAAATAGGTGGTACTTCTTCAGTGTCCTGGAAACTTATAGCCATCCTTGTCTGTTTGCTACACACCTTGTGCCAGTTCCTTAGGGATGCAGCAAGGCTTATCTTTAACTGGATGCTTTAAGAATCAGCAAGGTACCGTGAGGACAACGACCTGGCTTTGGTGGGTGTCCAAGGCTGTGCTGCTCAAATGCCATAGGAGCTTTGTACCTGGTTTTTCTTGGCTCCCCAACCCTTCTTTCTTTCTTTCCAGCCTTCAGAAGGCATTTTGTGACATCCCCACTGATACACAGTGGTTGTGCTGGGGAAAAATGACAACGTAGAACATAAGCACCAACACAAAGCGACTCCACGGGTAGAGGTGATGTTGATAGAGGCAGACTTCTGAAAATACCTGACAGACTTCAAATGTCAGGTTGTTTTTTGAGCCCTAAATAAACCTGCTTAGACTGCTGCTTTTGTTTTTGCACGGCTGCAAATTTAACTCCTTGCAAAGGTGTGCTGTGATCTTTCAGCTCAAAGCTGCCTAGCTGTGCATTTGCATTTTAGACACAGGCTGTCTTCCTAAAGCATCAAAATGGCCTGGAGCAAAGGTCTGTGGTGGCTGAGGAAAAAGCACTGTCACAATGGGATGCCAAAACCCATCTCCCTCAGGCTGCAATTGGATGCAGAGCCATCAGCCCAGGCTGCAGCCAGGAGCAGCTGGGAGGAAGCATGGCTCAGATGCAGGCAGAGCCACAGGTCCTACATCTAAAAGTGCCTCTCTCTGGGAGGAGAAACATTTTCAGCCCACACAGACTCCTGCCTGGTCATACAAAGCAATGCTCTAGGCTTCAAACTAGGCTTACACAGGGCAAGAATGGAGCCTAGACTAGGTATGAGATAGAGGAAAGGACTGGACCTGCTTAGCCTGTGTAGGGTGCCAAGAGATGGCCACCTGCTCCCTAGAGTGATACCTCAGTCCCCTGAGATACAGCCCCAAACATGGGCTGGAGGGGGAGCCCAGGCCAGCATGGGCTATGTTAACCATCCTCTCTTTGCACTGGGACTTCAGGGATGTGGGCAGGGCTGTCCCTCCATCGGCCATGAGTGGGAATTTGTAATATATAGCATTGAGCTCAGCCTTCACAGAAGTTTTTTCTGGGGCACACGGTGCTTCCTCAGCAGTTTTGGGAGAACGCCGTTGGGGTGCCGGCAAGCTGGCAGTGCTGAGCAGCTGGAAGCACTGCTTGAAAGCTCTGCTCTGCATTAGCACTTCAGTGGGGAAAGGCTGCAGGAGAGGTTCACCTGCTGCAGCTCCCTGGGCCCAGCACAAGCTCCATCTCTCTCATCTGCCTGTCTGCAGCTCTGTACCTTGCCTTCAGAAGCCCCTTCACACACCAGCACAATGAGGGCTTTCTAAGGATGCAGTAATGTCCCGTGGAAGCATCTGCATCAAGCATTTGCCAAAGCAGAGGCCAGGGGTGTCCTGCTTCCCACAGAAGTGGCACCCCCTGAGATCACCTCGGCAGGCAAAAGGATGGCATCAGACTGTTAACTCTTGTGCCTTGTGGCACCGCTGCTATGGTTTCCTGAGCAAAAGAGTCCATTCATGTTGGCAGGATCTGCAGCAGTGAGCAATTGGCCAGGGCCTGTTCTCTGCCCTGAGGTCAGGCAAGCATGCCCAGAACCCAGCTCATGTCCTCAGGGCTGACCTCATTTCCCCCCCAGGACAGGGTGAGCTCACCAATTCTGCGGTCAGGACCGGCCCCAGGGCTGCCAGCCGGGACATCCCAGGGCCCCAAGGGCCAAACCGGGAATGTGCTAACACTTCAAAACCACATAGACAGGGCTCTGTGCTGCTGCTTGAGGCCTTGCCTGGACTCTCTTTGCTTTACTGGTGCAGATATCATCACTGGAAATAAGAGGAGAGACTGAAGTGATGCTCTGCTAAGTTATAAATGGGGCAAAAGCCAAAATTATTGTCCCTTCCCCCAGCAAACTACACAGGCTGCCTGGAGCCTTCTGTGCTACAGGGATCATGGTCTCTCCTCCCTGCCTGATCACAAATTGATGGGAAATGTGGCAGGGATATCGCTCACTGCAAAACTTGTCTCTCCAAGGGCAGAAAAGACGGCAAATGTACAGCTCTGCACTGTTCCCAGAGGAGCTTGCAGTGGAGTTGTGTGGTGTGGCCGAACCCAAGCCCTGCAGTGAGCTCCTCTCCACGTAATCCTGCCGGGCAGCCAGAGTTCAGAGCCTGCCGGAGCTGCTTCCCCGGCATGACAGCAGCATGACTCAGTGACCAGCTCCGTGTAACCTACTTATTTATAAAGACTGTGTACAAAGACGATTTTCCCCCTCCTTGGCTGCAGCAGACGCTTCCAGCAGGGAGAAGCCTCCTTGCTCTGAGCTCACAGCGAGTTCCCTCAGCGCTGATGAGGCCTCGCTTCTCTTTTCCCGTGCAGGATCCCCTCGGGCATTAGCAGCCCATGGAGCCAGCAGCGAAGCACGCAGCCCATGGAGCCAGCAGCGAAGCACACAGCCCCATCTGCACCTTCCAGCTTCCAGGGAAGGGCTGCAGGGCTCGGCTGTGGGCAGGATCCTATTGCAGGTGGGTGTGGGTACCTCAGGCACGATCTAGAGGGAACCAAAACCCTCAAGGCCCAAGCTGTGACCCCTCCAAAAGGCCACACCCATCCAGTTTCCACCCAACTCATCATTCCTTCCCCACCTTGGTTTTCTCTAAGCACTGCATCAGTGCGATCTGTGTAGCCCAGACCACATCTCCCCCTGCCTTGCGTCAGGTGTGGGAATGACAGCACAGGGCAGGGGTTCAGACGTGCCAAGGCAACCTTCATTTGCCTAAATGCAGTCATGCAGTGCTATTTTAAGCACACTTGGTTACCCTGCCCAGCCTCTGACTGGCCGGTTTACACACCCCACAGTGCCCCACACACCCGTATGGGCCTGGCATGTCTGACACACAGCCCCTGAGAGCCCCATGCCCTTCTGGACTGGGACATGACACACACACAGGACTAAAATAGCACGAGACACCTCTGCTTCAAGCAGCTAAATCCTTCCCACCACCAGCTTCAGTGCTTCCCTGGCTGGTCTGCACAGTCCCACTGGCCCATCTGCTGAAGTCTTGCTATCAGGGGCTAATTTTCCACGTCAGTGCAATTTTAATTTTCCAGAGTTGCGCCTAGTTAGGACTGGTTATTTATTGTTCCAGCAAGAGAAGGACTTGATGAAATGTTCAAAGCCATATATAATAAAGTTCAGGATAACCTGGCACTCACAAGAGCATTGAACAGTGTAGAAATGCCAAAAGCAATATAGGATTTGATAGGACTTGGCTGGCTGCACGGTGTGAATACTTATAGATCACCAATCTGAGTCTTTATGGCACTGCCTCTTGTGTGGTCATTTATTATGCCTTAAAATGGGTGAGCAGCCAGCCTTTGAAGTACCTCATAGCAACTTTGCAGTGGAATGGGTGACTGTAAAATGTGTTATCATTTGGTACTTTAAATCTATTAATGCAACAAGACCTTCCTATCCTAATGCTCACATTTTCTCATGACCAGGTTCGGGTTCTATTCGCCTTTTGGAGGAAAACCGGCGTCTCTGGATGTGCACGTAGACACAGGCAAAGTGATAAGCATGCCTTGCTGGTGGCACCACGTAAGTAGGTTTTGATTACAGCACAAGAAGTGTTTCATTACACAAACCAACTGCTGTTGTGGTAGAAAGAGCAAACAGAGCTGTGGTCTGGGTGGGTTCCAGCTGGTGAGGCAGCTCCATGGGTAGCACGGTGGTGCTGCTCAAAAAGGTTTCAACTTCTGGAGCTCTTTGACATCAGCAGGAAGCAAAGCAGGGAAGGGCAGTGACACGAGAGTAGCTCCCCTTTCTTAACCTGCTTTGCTCACATTGGCTTTTAGTGCTGCAGTAGAGGGTCAGTGCTCAAGACACAAAAGTGCACCTCCTTGTTACACACAGGGAGCACTGGGACACAGGGACTCAAATCCAGCCACAGCACCACCACCCTTAGGCATTTGGGACATCTCTGAGGTCAAGAAGACTCAAGGGTCAGTGTAAGCAGCCAGCTGGCCCTTGGTAGTGGGACCTTGTGGGGCAGTGGGGTGGGAAGGTCCCTGTGCTTGAGCAGATTTTACCATCCACCCCGCCCTCAGAGCTGTGCCTATTGGGACCTACCCAGTCTTTGGCTGCATAAGGAACTAAGTTTGGTGGTTTGGAAGCAGAGAGATGGGCAGGGCTAGAGGGGTAGTGGGGGTGAAAATTGATATAATTTCCTGGGGATGGAGATCAGAATGGCTCATTCTAGCAAGGAGAGAAAAAAAAAAAAAAAGCTCCTGGACTCATTGCCAGCTGAAATGGAAAAATCAGGAGAGAGGGGGAAACACGAACCGCCCATTTTAACTGTTATTTACACAAGAACCCAGCTGCATTTTGGACTGTGAACACATTCCCTGCTTGTCTCCAGCAGGCAAATGCAACAGAGCCATGAGACACAAGTTAACATGACGACTGAGACCTGCAGCCTGTGGGTCTCAGTGTTTTCACTCTGTATTCCCTCCCCTTGCCCTCAGCACACAAGCCCTGTGAGACCCCATCAGGCTCAGACAGGTCCCTGGGGCTGCAGCAGTAGCAGAACCCCCAGGTTCCACCAGCAGCAGCCAGGGATGCAGGAGCAGCTGCCACTCACTCTCATTTATGGCCCAGCTCTTCTTGTGAATGACAAAGAGTCTTCACACTGGAGGCCAAACACCAAGGGAGCTCTGGATGTGTTTAAACAAAGCTAAGCTTAATTAGAGCTGCTCAGAAATTAAATGCAGAAGCAGGGTGTATTTATGTTTGCACTCAGGAATATATAAGGCTCTCAGGCAGATCTAGGTCACCTCAGCTCATGCAGAATCACTGAGGAATGCAGCGTGTGGGCAAACATTGTTCTACCTGTTCAGTGGGAATGGGATAACTCCTACAGGAGCTGCAATTTCCCCACTCACAGCACTGGCCCTCGGAGCTGGATGAGGCACAGCCGATGCCAAGAACTCAGAAACCTCGAGTTATTGTTCATATAACAGATTCTGGCTCGTTTTGCCTTTTGGCTTGTCTTCTCCCCCGCCCCCCCCCCTCTCTCTCTCTCCCTCTCCCTACGTGTGTCTCCTTTACAGCTACCACAGTGCATCCTCCTGCACAGTCATGAGATGCAGAAACTCTTTCTTTTCTGTAATTAAAGCTGAGAGTCTGTTATAATCATATGACTCAGAGTGCCACAGGTCTAAGAAAAACACCCCACGTATGAGCCTTGAGATCAATCCCCGTGTATTTCCACCTCCAAGTTGGGCTGCTGAGCTGTTACTAACCAAAAAGGATATTTTGTATCCTAAGGAATACTCAGGCTTTTGATTTTGTCTGCTGCCTTTCAAGCAGCAGTCTGCAGGTCTAGGCTCTGCCTAAGGATGCCGCTTGCCCCTGAGCCACTATTTGTGTGGATCCCCTTGTTTAGGTGAGGTTGGGATGTGCTGTGCTGGGTGTAGCACAAGTCTAGAGGCACAGCAGGAATTTGGAGGCCCCACAGATCAAAGCTTTGGGAAAGGTCAAGTATTTAGCGTGGATGGGCTTTGGGGTCAGCTGGGCTTGAGGTAAAGCCCCATGACTGCTGCAGGGCATGGGAAATCTCTCTCCTGTTTGCCCAAGAGATTCCTCCTCCTGCTGGCAAAGCAGAGAAGGTTCGTGTCTTGCTGAAGAATCAGAGCAACTCTGTAAATTCCAGGAGCTGTCAAAATTCCAGATTTTCATGCCAAGAAATATGAACATTTTCTAATATTATTTCAGGGTGAGTCAGCAAAAACTCAACAGCAGTCCTCGTTCTTAATTTGGCCTCATTTGAAATAAGATATTCAGCTTGCAGCAATGATAACAGACCTAAAGGAGCTCTCTGAACAGCCCCTTGGGATATGAGAAAGCAAAATCCTATTCCCACAAAGCACCTTGCATTTTTTTTTTTTGCCTGGCAACTCTTTTTTAAAGGGGAGTTGTGATTTCTCAGAAATTTTTGGGCAATTCCAGTGGACACATATCACTCAATTCTTTAAAGTGTAGCTCTGCAAGAAGCAGGTGCTCAGGGCATCCTGCTTTCCCATTTTTTTTAATGACAGACTGGTTTGGCCTGGAAGGGACCATAAAGATCAACCCATTCCAACCCCCTGCCATGGGCAGGGACACCTTCCACTATCCCAGGCTGCTCAGAGCCCCATCCAGCCTGGTCTGGAACTGGGCTCCACTCTTTCACCCAGCAGGTCCAGCCCCAAGCTGGCTTGGAGTGACCTTCCCTGGCTATCTGCTCCGCTGCTTTGTGCCCAGCTGTGGTTTGCCGTGGCCATTATTGACCATGGTGTGACACACTCTTGACACCCACAGTTCCAAGGGCCTTATTTGTCTTTCCCACCCCTCCTAATTCTGGAAACACATCTCTGGGACATGCTGTTTGCGGGCCAGATCTGAATCCTCTCCAAGGCAGGGGACAGCACTGTGCTGAGCATCAGTGTAAGAGTGGGAGATAAGATCTCACAATTTATCCTCCCTTTTGGTCTAGGCACCCACAGATTTAGTCTCCTTTCCCACACCCTCTTTTCAGCACATAAAACCAGGGTTCATTTCCATTACGCTCTTTTATGACCTGCACCTGAAATGGAGAAGACATTTTCTAGCCTACAGGGTGGAGGCTTTGCTTGTCAAAAGTAGCAGCTCCAGTTCCCGTGCTGAGGCTCAAATTTTACAGTAAATCTTTCAAACCTTTTATTACCTCCTTGCTAAATGGTTCAGTGCATTAATTATGAGTATCATCCAGTCTATGGAATGTATTTCAACAGTGCTTTTAGGTGAAGGAGTAAAACACAATATACCAATTTACGAGTAGTTTTCATGCAATTTGAGTGCACCCAGATGCTGTGAGGTGGGGGGGCACTATTTGAACTTTAGAGCCTTCTAATTCAATTTTCACTAATAACTTTTCCGAGGGGCTGAGTGTGACCTCGGGAACAAGGACACGTGTCCAGGGGTGAAGAGTAGTGCAGGGCAGGGCAGGGTAAGGGACGGCCAGGCCAGCTCTGGCCCGGGATGGGGGAACCGCGGGATGGGGAGACTGGGGGGTCCCGGTGCGCTCCCCCCTCTGGCCGCTGGGGGGCGCTGCGGCCCAGCCGGGCAAACCGCGCCGCTCACTCCGCCCGCGCCCTCCGGCCACGCCCCTTTATGCAAATGTGAAGAGCTGCTCAGCCAATGGGAGCGCGCCGGCGGCGTTGTATTTATAGCCGCTATTTAAGGAGCCGCGCTTGTCGCTCCCGGCGGGAGCCGTGTCCCGGCCCCGATCTTACCCCGATCCTACCCGAGATCCCATCCCGATCTCCCGCACTGGGATCGTTCCGGCCTCCCAACACCGGCCCCCAGCTCTACCAGCGCCCGCGAAGGCTTCACCAGCCGCTCGGCCGAGCGCCGGTAGTTTCATTGTCACCCCGTTTCACTCGCATCGCCTCCGGAGCTCAGCGCTGTGAAAAGGCTTCTCTGCCGCACCCTCCCCAACCACCACCCCCTCGCCTGATAAAGGTTCAGCGGTGAGGGTTGAAGGGAGACACGGTGATGCTCCGGGGCTGGCGGAGCTGTCCCGGCATCTGTAGGTGTGTCGGATGGCACAACCCTCGGCACTGCCAGGGCAGCAGGATTTTGTAGCTATTCCGGCCCGAGAGAGGCTCTGGTGATCAAAGCTCGGCTTGCCAGCTCACTCTCAGCCCTCCACAGAACAGGCACCCAGAGGTTTTCTGTCAGGAACAGCAGCTTTGCGTCTCCATAAGCTCCACTTGTCATTTGTCATACAGCTTGCAGTGCTACTGAAATCGGCAGCGTTTCACCCTTCATTTAGAAACCCAGGCTGCTGTTTCTGGGTATATTATGTGTTTTCTTACTTAGCCTTTCATCTGGTTAAGACTTGTGCTCCTTCCCACAGCAGAGCTGAGCGCTGATTCTGTGAATAAGAATTGCAAATGTGTTTACTTCTGTTTGAAAGAAAAACATCACATCAAAGTATCACAGAATGTGCAGAGCTGTAAGGGACACACAGGGATCATCAAGTCCAACCCTTGGCCCTGCACAGAACACCTTACAAATCCCTCCCTGTCCCTGAGAGCGTTGTCCAAACGCTCCTGGAGCTCTGGCAGCCTTGGGGCTGTGACCATTCCCTGGGGAGTCTGTTCAGTGCTCAACACCCTCTGGGGGAAGAACCTTTTCCTGGTAACCAACCTAAACCTCCCTAAGCTGTTGGCAAGGCAGCCTGGATACTTTGCTAAGGTATCACAGAATAGCCTGGGTTGGGAGGGACCTTAAAGCCCATCTCTTTCCAACCCCACAGCCTGGATTGATCCCAGGAGTTGTCCCGATCCAGGTGCAGCACCAGCACTTGGTCTTGTTAAACCCAGCAAGATTCCCATGGCCTAGAGCTCAGCCTTGTCCAGGTTTCTCTGCATGCCCTCCTGTCCTTCAGGTTTGGCAGCCCACCACACTGCACATAATTAAGAGAAGGATGTGAATGTGGATGGGGACAGGAACTGATCCAACTCTTATTGCTTGGCATAGCAGAGGCAGACTGACAAGGTTTCCCCCTGGCCTTTATTGAGATTTCCTTCAAACCAAGAAAAGAAGAAGAAAACCCCACAGCAACCCCACAGCCTATCTGTGTGTTGAGAGCTGGCTGCCAGCAGGGCTTTGGGCAGCCTCATGTCCCTGCTGCCAGTTTCTCACCAGCACTCTGCCTCAATGGTGCTGCAAGGGCACAGATTGACTTGACCCCTGTTCTATTAGAGCAGGACAGTGGTTTCCAGGCTGAAACTGTAATGGATCTGGGAAAGGGTGAGATATTGGGAGTAAATCAGTAAAAAAGGCAACAAATCACTCATTCTTGTTGAGCATTTAAAATTACAACCAACGCCCATTCAATCGGTGCAGAGATTTATTAGAGTAGTAATTTTAAGATCATGTGGGTCAGGCCCTTGAAGGAACTGTGTATTGTGATGGGTAAGTGCATCCCTTGCATCACAAGGGCTTTCTGGAATTCTTAAGCTGCCACAGTGTGAGAGAGTGAGAAATGTATTTCATAGCTGGAATGTGCTTCAACTGACCTGGTTTTGTTTGGTTGGGGTTTTTTTCTGTTTTTCTAACTGCATTTTTGTAGACGTCTGCTTGAGAATTGACTGCAATGTTCACGTGAAAATTTAAAGCTGTATGTTTTACTACCTTCTGTGGTTAAATCCGTAGGGAATCCCTGAATATACGGAAGTTTACGTAACAATGTATGACCAGTGCATGAAATAGATGCCAGTCATTCTGTACTTTTTTCATGGTCTGGATTATATTCCATAATAAATGAAAGCAAAAACCAACCAGATCCACAAAGCGTGGAGTTAGGCTGGGTGTGAAGCGTCACCAGCAAATACCATCTGCATGCTCACATTGGTCAGGAATATAAAGGATTCCCAAATCCCCGCCCCTCTACTCAGTGTGTACAAAGAAAGGGACTGCTTTCAAATTGAAAACGACCAGATATCAGCAGGGAGCAAAGCGAGGAAGGAGGTTTATGCTCATCCCAGCCGAAATGGGATGGAGCTGGGCAGCAAGGCGTGGACAGCAGTCCCCCGCGGCTGCTGAGCAGGAGGCTTTTGTTCTGCAGGGCAGGATCAGGTGGAGAGGCAGGGCCCGTGCTGGCACAGAGAAATCGAGCTCCATCTGTGACCGAGCAGCCTGTGAGGGTGACTGATTTTCTGAAAGGCTTGCAGGGAAATTTAGCAGCCCCTGGTGTGTTCTGGCAGGGACTCGTACTTGCTGGTGAGCTGCCTGAATCCAGGAGTGATGCTGAGCTCCCCCTGCTCCTCTCCCAGACACTCACCTGCATGTGTTTGCCTGCCTGTTGTCCTACTAAAGTCTCATTCTAGTTATAACCTCTGATATGCTTGTGGTTCATTTGTTTGCTTTTAAATCACTACCCCTGATGAAAATTGAATTGCTCAGTGAATGCCTCAGGCTGCTGATGGCTTTGGGAGCAGCACAGCCTCGCTTCCCATAATTGTGTCCACACTGGGACTTGTGCCAATAAAGATCTTTTACTAAAGATATTGAATAGTAATCGATGCAGTTACACCAGTATAGAGTGTATATACAGAGAGGTATGTGTGTATATATGCATATATAAAGGGAAAAATCCTTTGGGTTTTGCTTCTTTAGAAATACTCACCAGATGTTGAAATTTGGGACTGTCTAAACACGGAAGTTGTCTGGTTTGAGCAGTGTTGGTAGAATTAAGCACTCTGGGGCTGTGGCAGGGATACCGTTACATTGATGTTTCCAATTAATATTGATTGGATTAGATCACAGCAAAAGAAATGCAGCTCTCTGGAGTTTGTAGCTATCTGGTGGGGACTGTGCAGATCTAAGGGCTTGCTAGCAGCAGAAAGGAGATGATCTGCTCCCAACCATCCCCACGAGGGCTCCAGAGTGAGTGCTACCAGTCTGTCCCACACATTCACTGTCTCTGTTGCTTGTCAGTGCACAGGTAGAGCTGGCTGAAGTCACCCACACACCACGAGACTACTAATGTTGAGGCAAATGACTGAAAAAGTCACTCATTCTATGCTTGATTAATGAGCTGAATTAATTTGCATGTGGTTTTGGTGAGCAACAGAGGCAATTCAAGACCAGACAGGGCACCCTGGAGAGGGAAAAGGGTGTTTTGGAGGCCACAAGCATCTGGCTAAGGTGCAGGATCACAGAATGGCACTGAAAGGGACCTTAAAGACTATAATCTACTAAATTCCACCTCCCTGCCATGGGCACCGACACCTTCCACTAGACCAGGCTGTTCAAAGCCCCATCCAGCCTGGCCTTGAACACTTCCAGGGATGGACATGAGGCTGGGCGGCACAAGTAAGACATTCTTTTTGTCCCAGAATCACCACATTTGCTTTCCCAGACTGGTTATTTCAATCAGGCTGTAGGAAGATGCCACTTTTCCCATGCAGCTTTCTGTCTGTCTGTAATTGTCCCCCGGCTGAAAACTGCCATTCCCAGCAAGCTGCCAGGCTGTGGGAGCAAATCCTAATTCTTTTCAGGCAAAAATCAGGCAGGCTGGTTTGAATAGTTGCAATAATCGGTCTGAGCTCATCTGAAGGGAAAGGAGGAGTGCTCACTGGAACTGCTCCACAGGCACTTGGAAGAGGCCAACATCCAGCAGAGGGGCTTGGGGTGGTAACAGATTTTACCAGCAGAGCCAGATTGAGAAGATGACATAAGTTCACAGCCAAAAGGAAAAAAAAAATCACTTCTAGATCCAAAATGCATCATACCCTTACAAAAAGCAGTATTCAAGCCTTTTTTTCTGGTTGGTGGGGGGTTTTTTGTTGTTGTTTTTTGGGGTTTTTTTGGAGTAGCACTCAGGCTACTTTAATGTACATTTTGCTGAATTTTTCCACCTGTAAATTGCACTAGGATCTGAAGGATCTTCAGATCCTTCCAGTAGCTCAAGTCCTGCCTATCACTACGAGAACATTAAAGCCTGTGAGCCAGAGTCAGAGTACAAAACCTGGACTTTGTGTGGTGGAGTTTGGCTTGTCATCCACCTGACAGTGCCAAGGAAACACAGCAGTGAGGGCAGGCTGAGGAGGATCCCACAGGAAACACGAGCCCAGGGGAGTTGCTGAGGAAGGTGGTTGCCTTTTTCACATAGGCTAGGAACCCAAAGAGGGTGAGTGTCGCACTCAGTGAACAGTTCTCCACAGCAATATTGCAAGAGTGGCTCTGGGCCTTCTGGAGATGTGGCTCTCAATGGGTTCATTCTTTTCTGGTTTGGTTTTTTTTTTTCCTGTCCTTCTGTCTGTCTTGTTAATTATTAATTCAGTGCGTTGAGAGCCACATTCTTCTGAGCGGCTCCTCCCATGTTTCCGACCTGGGCAACTTGTCTTGCCTTATTGGTCTGTGGACTAAAATTGCTCCTTCATAAAGGTCTGTACTCTGGGAAGGAACCCAGGTGTCAGAGTGTACAGAAGGTGTGTCATCCCACCCTTGTGGCATGTTATGAGAGCTCCCTGCCTTACCCATTATGCAGCTTTTTTACATGACCTCAGCAGCATTTGGCAAAACGGCCTCAGGTTGTCGGGGACTCTGTGGTCTTTCCAGAAAATGCAATTAATCAGGAGGGGAAAATAAATCTAGCACCAAGAATGAGCATTTTACTGGAATGGATTCACAATTTCTGTGCATAATTTAACACTTTGGGGAGGGAGCGTTCTCTGCTTGCCTGAAATAATTTAGAGGCGGTTTTGAAATAGAACACGTTTGTGTAAATTTGTCTCGGGATTAAAGAGCTCACTTTTAGTTCCTGCAGCCTTGCATCTCTGTCTATAGAATATGCCATCCAGTAATGTCTAAACCCTGTTCTGCAAACCATTTCTTGTATGAAGAGACTCAAAATAGTTCTTCTGGCATAGTTTCATTTATTCCCTCCTAAATACAAGTCTGTAGCTTAAACCCCAGTGCAAGGTAACTCTGTGCCTGTTTCATACATGGGGAAACTGAGAGGAAGCTTGGCTGAAAGTGGCCTCAAGCTAGTGGTTCACATTTTTCAGTACTTACCAAGGAAAGGAGCTGTTTTGATATGTGGGTTTCCCCAAATTGCAGCCCTCAGAGTTACAGCTCGCTTTTTAAAGCTGTCCCAAAGTTACCTGATTAACCTGCTCAGACCCCAGTGTATAGTTCAAAGGCCACGTCTGTAGTCCATCCTGTATCCTGTATTAGTAACACAGAACAATTTATGGACTCTCAGTGAGAAATCTCGCAGTGACAAAGAGGAAAATACTTTCTTTGTGTGGAATTTGCAAATATGTTGGAGCCCACTGACAAGTCCTATTTACAAACACCTTTGCACCGCCCTTCTTTCTTGTTTCCCCTGAGTCTGGGGAGCTTGTTTGGGATCAGATGGTGTTGGCCTTACTCTTTGAAAAGCTCACCAGTTGTGTGTTCAAGGCCTAGAGGATCTCTGGGCATGTGTCAGCACAGCAGGATCAGAATCTCAGGCAACAGGCCTTAGTGATGGCATTTAGAGATCCCTTTTTGCTGTGACAATGCTGTGACGTTTGCTCATCTAAGAATAGGTACTACTTGTAATAAGTTTCCCATATGGTGCTTTCAGTACCAGTAAACAAAAGCTCTCTCAAGTAAGTGAGGAGCAGTGTTTTGGGTTGATTAGTTTTAAAAGCCAGGGCTCATTTATTTTACAATTAACCAAAACCTGTTAGGTAGGTTGGGGTGTAGCTTGCCACACTTCAGACTCCAGTCATTTCCACTCCTGAGCCAGTGGCCTCAGCATTTTACCTTCATCTGTAGGAGGGCAGAAGATTTGAGTTTCTCCAGGATGAGGAACCTCCTTGCTTAGTACAAAAATGCATTTTCAGATCTCTGGGTCAGGCCTATTTCGTTCAGTGTCAGGTCTCCCTGCAGTGGACTTGTGTTGAGGGCTTGGAGCCATGCAAAGGGCAGAAAGGAAGAGCCAGGGAATTCATTCTCCTGGTGAGACCGAGGGTTCCAGATGGTTTAGGGGCCACAACAGCATTAAGTGGAACTGAAAGGTCACCTAAAAGTCCCTTGTTCAGCTGTCACTGAACTCCAGAGCTGCCCGTGCTCATTCCACACTGCCCTGTTCTGCTGTGCCTCTTCTGGAGTCTCATCTTCTGTGAGTCCCACTTTTTTGAGTGGGACAGCTCTGGAGTTCAGTTTCCTTATGTTCCTCTTGCAGACAGGTAATCAGCCCAGCTGTTGGGCTTGGCATTCCTTATCCCATTCCAGGAACAGGCCCCTGGGGATGGGGCATGTGAGGCTGCCACTGAACCCAGCTCGGTGCATTTTCATTTGAAGCATTGAAGCTGAATCCCTGCTGCTCTGAGGAAAGCTGCAGCTCTGAACCTGACCCCAACAGCTTCCTTGGGGGTTATGCAGCCAGGTCCCTGCTGCATCAGATAAGGCTCACTTCATTTTCCTACCCATCAGCTAAGCAAGAACATTCAGTCTGCTCAGTTCAGGGATGTTCGGGATTGCAGCTAGGCATGCTCCTGTCTGGGGCAGGATGAGGAATTCAGTCCACCTGCTTGTCTCCCACTGATGTCCAAATCCAGCAGGAGCTGCTTTGCTTTGTTCTTTTCCCCATCTTGTGCCTCTGTTGGAGGAACATCCAGAGCTAGCTTGATTTCTGCCCCACCCTTGGTACAGCCCTGAATACATTAGTGGTTCCTGCAGAGCCCCAGAAGGGAACCACAGGATTGATTTGGGCTGCAAGTGATCAGAACAGGGATTTTTAAACAGGTGTCAGAACTGCTACCAGTAACAGGATTTGGAGGGGGGGTGATTGCATGATTGTAGAGCAAGTCAGAATTTTGCCAGGAATTAATTTGGCCAAGGGTTCTTACTAAACCTCAGAGCCAACAGTGCAAACCTCAGTTTAGCCTGGTGAGCTGTTGTCAGTAGTCAAGGGAAAGGCAGATCTGCAGAGCAGACAAAAGCTGCATGAAACCACCTGCATGCCCTGGCACACCAAGGACAGGGAGCAGGTTTTACACGGTCGGGAAGTGTTTCCTCCAAAACACTGCCTGATTTTTGTGATTGATTGAACACCTTGAGCGCTCTTCCCTTTGCCTGGCTGGGTTGTGTGCCTGCATTTGGTGCACAGATTCTTGCACAAGCTAATCTGAAATTAATTTTCAGCAAAGGCTTACGTGTACAATGGAGGAAGTGCACTGGCTGAATGTTTTTTTTTTCCCAGGCACCTCCAGTGCGTGCAGAAAGCTACCACAAGAAAGCTATGAAGAGTGACAAAAAGATTAGTAGAA
>VZSR01002340.1:8749512-8760515 GCA_013398615.1 Brachypodius melanocephalos
TGCTGGGATCCCAGAGCTGGATGCAGCCCTGCAGGTGGTCATTTAGAACTCCTCCACCAAACTAGAATCAGGAATTCCCAGTCATTCCGCAAAGTACGTTCACATACTCCCAGTCCAGGATCCCCTTGGTCTGAAGGGCAGGAAATCAGCCCAGCAGGGGTTAATGCAGTGATGACCTTTCCAGATGGACTCCAGCTGCCTGTCCCAGCTGCCAGCTGCAGAGAAGGGAAAGGGGTGGAGAGAAGTGCTGCTAGTCCAAAGGTAGGAAAGGGCTCGTGTTGCAGAAATTAAAGGTCTCTCATTCTGCCACGTTCATTTGCCTCCTGAGAAGTCCATTCCACTTCATTTTCCTCCTTGCTCATTAGTGAGGGAAGAATCTCTTCTGAATTTGGGAGACCATCCTCAGTAATGAAAGCAAACAGAGCACACACGGTGCAGAAGGGCCCGAACACGAACTAACTTTCACATATTGAAGACTCACCTGTGCCTGACATAGCTTGGGATCAGCTCTGACTTCAATCTAAGCTAAAACGGGTGGCCTGTGTGCCTGTTCTCTTCCATTCACTTAAATGCAATTTTTTTTCCCTGAGGACAACTGAGAGACTTCCTCCGTAAATGTGTTCTGTAGCGGCTGCATAGAGAAGCTTAATTGATTTGTGTAAAGTCTAGGAGTCATAAACTCTACAAAATGTTTCAGAAATGATATCATTATCCATTTTCGCTGTCAAACCCTGTTTCCTTAGAGACCAAGAGGGCTGACAGCCTCTCTTTAACGTGACAATCAGCTTCCACATCTCTCCCCAAAGCTCTGAAAGCACACTCTACCCTCACTGCAATTATGAGTCAGCTTTTATACCGAGGGTGGCTCAAACACGCAACCCTGGCACCTGTCCCCTGCCCGCCTGGCTTTGGGGAGCGCTGGTGGTGGCACACAGAGCAAAGGTAAACAGGAGCACGTCCCTTCCCAGAAGCTGTTTGCCTTGGGTGACAAAGAACAAAAGCTGCTGCTTAAAGGTGCTCACCACACTGAGCTGCAGGAGTGGGGCATTGTGCCGCAGGTCCTGTGTCACTTGCCTGGCAGAGGGAGCGGCCTCAGCGATGGGTGCCAGGGCCTCTCTCGCTTCTTTTGGCACCTCATTTTGCCTGCACCGTGCACATTCAGGGGGAAAGGGGAGGGAAAATTCGGTTAGCTAGTTGTATTAACGCTACTGAGGCACCTCATGGGTGAAAAGCGCTATTCAAGTGTTTGTCGTCATCATCACCATCATCATTATATTACTATTATTATTATTAATAATAATAACAACAATAATAATTATACCAAGGGAATAAAAATTCCTTAAGATAGGAAGCTGTTCTGCATCTTGGCCAGTCATGCCACTGCAGATGTGTGAAGCGGGGGAAAAACAAGGCTCCACTTTACACTAACAAGGAGATACCAGTGTTAAATTTAGGTGCTTAATGCTAGTTTTGATTCGTCCTGGCAAATTTACAGCGTGCAGCTGCAAACAACATCCCCAAACCAAGAACTGGTTGCTCAGCTTCCCCATGTATGTCATTGTCTGAAGTAATTAATCACTGTCACGTGAATCTCAGCCAGGATGCCTCTCAGACAGGTATCTGCCTTCAGTGTGGTTGCCGTGTACATATTTCCGTGAAAAATAAATGCAGGTGTAGGGAAATGCTGCTCACTGAGTATTTGCACTTGGTCCTGTCAGGTAGAAAAGGTGTTTTACACCTCCTCAGACACAGCTCTGACACATCAGGACTGGCACAGGGATTGGTATTTCCAGAAAAAAAGGTACAGTTTTGGGAGGTGAGGTTTGAAACCAGGAAGCAGGGCCAAGCTGGGAGAAGCCTGAGATGTGAATGTGAGCAATTCCCACACAAATTCCACACAAGGTGAAACTGCACAGCTGGTGTGGTTCTACCAGATGTAAATGCTGCCTGAAGGCAGGAGTGTGCACAGGGATCCAGTCTGACCATGTGGGTTAAGAGCGGATCTACAGCTTATCAGCTTAAAGGGGAAGGAGGAGAGGAGGAGGATTTAAGGATTTCATCACATGATATTTTTTTTTCGGTCTTCTTTGTCATCTCTGCCTTCCTAAGTCTTTACAAGATGTTATGGATTTTGGATTGTTTGTATTTTGAGCTTATTCTGCTCTTATTTGCTTTTACTTTACTCTGGCTTATGCTAGAGGCAATTGCAAGGTAAGGGTCTCCCACTGAGGTACATGGTACCTGCATGAGTGGAAGTGTTAAAATGAGGGTACAGGAATGCTGTCACTGTGCCCAGCAGCTCAAAACCTTTCTGGCAGGATAGCCAGAAGCTTTCCAGTATAACTCCAGTGATCCACATGGGGCTGTTTACATCTCATAATTCAAGAGCCCTGGTACAAGTGTTTTCTGGTGGCTGGTGTTATTCATGACAGTCAGAGCAATGCCAGCAGCCCAGAGCCATGGAAGGGATTTTCTGATTGTGGTGGAATTGCGTAGGATCCGTGTGTGTTTGCCAGTGAGCATGAATCACAGTCTATTCCTGATAAGTCCAGTGACAACCATAGTGCTTCAGTGACGGGAAAATTACAGTAGTTTCATTTTTCCTGTGTATTTTGGGTGTACACCTTTGCTAGCAGTAAATAGCCTCAAAAAGAAGCATTCTGCCAGGGCAAGGAAGGTAAGGAAGAGCCTCCCTGGATGCATTAGAAGAGCTTTACCAGCAGGTTCAAAGGGATGATCTTTCCTCTCTGTTCAGCACTGCTGAGACACATCTGGAGCTGGATCCAGTCCTGGGGTGCCCCCAGCATTAGGGAGACATGGAAATACAGAGTGAATCCAGCAAAGAGCCAGTGAGGTGATTAACGGATTGGTGTACCTGTCCCACCAGGAGAGGCTGAGAGTGTTGGGCTGATGAGGCTTGGTGGATTTTATCCATGTGCATAGAAAACTGACAAGAGAATATAAAGGAGATGAGCCGAGCTTTTCCCAGGGACACGACAAAGGCAAATATAGGAGAATCTCCCATAAACAGAAAAAGTCTTTTTTACTGTAAGGGTGATCAAACGCCGGAACAAGTTGCCCAAAGAGGTTGTGGAGTCTCTGACCTTGGAGATATTCAAAATCTAGGTGGGCATGGTCCTGAGCAGCCTGATCCTGCCTTAAGCAGAAGTTGGATTAGTTGATCTCCGGAGGTACCTGGAGAAATGATTACTTGTAAGACCAGGTAGCCAAACCATGATGTTCCATGCTGGAATATGTGTGGGGTCAATAAACCATACTCTGAAAACTGTAGAAAGCTCTTCAGAGAGTCACTGGTGGTGAGAGGAAAAGCCCTAATGAGCTCAGAGTGCTGCTGGTTGCCCGTGACCACACAGAGGCTGTCGGGTCAGGTTCAGCCACGATTTGGGACAGACAAAAGCACCTCCAGCTCACCCGTCTGGTTGTGTGACAAAAATGAATTGGTGGCAAAGCAGGCAACATGGGAGGCTTAAGCTATTTTAGGTCAGGTGTGGGAAAATCAGACACCCACCAGGAAGTCTCAGGTTCAGGTTTTGGGGAGGTGAGGGGAGCTGTGGCAACAGGGACAAGGAGCCAGACAGGCCGAGTGGGACAGGTTGCAACAGAGGCAAATTACCATCCAACATCCCAGGAGCAGCTCAGCTGTTGCATCACCTGTCTCTAGGGCACTGTGTTACAAGGAACACTCCTGTGGGGTGGTACCTCACACCTGTCCAAAGGCTGGGAGATGGCTCCACACCACCACTGTGAGTTAACTCACAGTGAGAAGGAACAGATTCGGCTTTTTCAGGCCTCTGAGTCCAGAATGGGCATTATTTACAGACCTCCTTTTGCCAAAGTTTTGCATTATTCCAGGGACATATTACCAGAAAATCTGAAGCTTCAAGACATAAATGCCAACATCATGGAAGTATTTGTTAAATTTTGTATCTTTGTTGAGAAATTACTTAATAACAAGAGAACAATAAGAAACAATGCCTTTCATTTTTGCCTAAACAAGGGACAGAAAGGAAAGAAATCTCAGGTTATCTACTCTCTTTAAGGACACATCCAGACATAAAAAGCCCCTTGCTCTTTATCCTTTTCTAGCAGAGAGATTTCCTAATAAATCCATCCAGACATTCAGTTCTAGAGTTCAGAGGGTAAAAAATCTCAGTCTGGGAAGATATTCCAGCTTTCCAATTTCTCCTCATATTTATTTATGCCCACCATATTTACCTCCAGTTTATATTTAAGGCAGACAACAAGATTGGATTCTTCCATTTCCACCCTTTCCCTCCCCTCCCCTCCCAATATTGATCTGTGAGCAATTTCATCGTTTCCCATTGATTCTCCAGGCTCAGTCACCTTCTGGGCTTGATCCCTGCTAAGCTGGTAACCCATGAAGGTTTAAGCTGTATTTCTCAGCAGTATGCTGAGCTCATTCTGAGGTGTGTCCTCCCTCAGTGTACAGATGTGTGAGCTGATGAGTACACGTCGTGTACAGTCATATCTGAGATCCGTGCAGCCAGCTCCTGATAGGAATTGCATCCCAGGGCAGTCGGCCCTGTCTGGGTGACAGAGGGCGTGGGGTGAAGAATGTTCCATTAGAGAGAGACTTCTCCAAGCAAACAATTGGTGTTTGTGCCACGTGGGTGGGCTGCTCGGCCCTTTCAAAAGGCTTTCCAGAGCACAGAAGTGTTTCCAAAGCAGTGCTGTGGCTCTGCCTGGAAGCTGAAAGGAAGGGACAGAAAGTTCTTCATGTTGGGGGCACCCCATTAGCTAATTAACAAGAACGATGAGCTCCAGATCGTTGCCTTGACCACACCTTTGCCTTCTGGGCAAAACCTAGGGAACAGAAGGGGACACAAGGCAGCTCATTGAGCTGCACTGTGAGTATGTGGAAAACTGCCTCTGAAGTCATCTTTCCTTATGCTAAAATATTTTCAACTTACTGAGAGAAATTTAATTCTTCCCATATACACATCAACAAATAACTTGATCCCACCCACGAATATGCAAACAAATGCATAAGTTACGCCAAGTATTTCTCCCTCTCGCTGCCAAGTAAGAAAGGAAGATTGTTACTGAGACTTCTGTTTCCAAATACTTGGGAGGTGCTCCAATTCTGCAGTGAGGGGGACTATATAATACCTAGGCTGGAGCTGAAAGAGCTCCAGCAGCAGCTCAAAGCCTGGCTGAAATAGCTGAGTGGTGAGATTCTCCCCCTAAATGATGTTAGCAGAGCCCTACCTTTAAGTGAAAGCACACATCCACCTCCTGGAGCACAGCTACCTTGCTAATTGCAAACAGGCTGCAAACATCCCAGCTGCTGCCCCACGGCTTCGTTGGGTGCGAAAGGGAACCCAGCACAGCCCAAACCTTGCCCAGCCACCCCCCTCCCTGCTGTCTTCTATTTTGGGCTGTGGCGAGGTGCTGGGACCTGGACAGCAGCTGGAAGAAAAGGCCGGTTGTTCGGCAGGGGAGGTGCGCACTGTGACACGCCAGAGGAAGGATGTGTGCTTGGAAGATGTGCAGAAATCATCAGCAGGGTGTGTGCAGCCCAGAGGGGGGGACCCAGCCACAGGAGGAAGGAGGCAGGGAAGGGAGAGGGTGGAAGGAGCAGGGGTGGAGGGACAGAGGCTAAGGTAGTAATTGGGACTACAAAAGTCACTGCTGGATGTAAAACATCTGAAGATAAACTCGAAGACCTCCTTTGGGCTAAGAATTGTTTTTAAATGTTGATTTGGTCATCTTAGAAGAATTAGATCTTCAGGCCCACATGGGCTGAACTGAATACAGAACCTGTGGTGAGAGTAAAATCTGTCAAACTGATCTTTCTGATCCCTCTAAACTTTGCAGGGCTGGGATCGACTTGGCTCCAGAGTATTTAAAGCCATAACTTCTCTAAAATGGTCTCTTAGGGGTTGTTTCATTGCAGGGGGTGCCTTAGGCTTGGCCCAGACAGTGTCCTAAAGAGCTTCCTGGTCTGAGCAGGGAGCAGGTGGATGAATCATCTTTATACCAAATCTGGATTTCTCTTAGAGTCGACAAAACAGCAGCTGCTCTCTTAGGACACCCCTTCGCCATACAGGACAGCACAAAGAGGCAGCCAGAGCTGGATTTGGCCCACAATGTTAAAGGGAGCCTAAATCACAGAAGGGACACTGTGCAGCAAAAAACACACCAGAGGGTGTGAGTGAAGGGCCAGGAATGAACCCTCCTGTTTGCTCTGTGTGCTCCACACCTTCTCTGCCCCCCAGCTGAGCTGTGCCAGTGGCTCAGCTCCTGGTCTCCCTGGAACCACTAACTCAAATCCTGGCAGGATTGACTCAGCCCCTCTGCAATTTTGAGGCTGAAGGAAACTGTTGAACGAAAGATTCTGTGGCGAGGTGTTTGCCCCAGAACACGTGGCCAAAGTTGTCCTGATGCTTTCTGTACGGGGCATGCTGAGCTGACTGGTCTCCTCTCATTGGGTCTTCATTCCTTCCAGTGTATTAATCACCTTAATTAGTGCCTCAGTATTGCTGAATTAGTCACGTCTTTTGAGGGAGAGAATGTAGTGTCTATTTACCATCCACATCTTTAGCAAGTGCTGGCTGATGTAGTGCTGTTGCCATTCCTGGAGTTACAATGAACTGCACAAGCTGAAGATCTGCTCATTAAACCCAGCCATTAAAATTCACAGTAGTGCCTTGGTTTCAGCTTTTTATGGGTTATTAGTTGAGATGGACTATTTACTCTTGGATATGAAAAAAGCCTGTGGGTAGTTTTTAAAAGGATCAGTCTGAAATGTCCTTTATTATCTGTCAGGCTGAAAGCATGTTGGATGGGATTTTTGTTTCTTTTCTTTAAGGGAAAATAAAACAAACATGGGAATCAAAATGTGACCCAACCCATGCTTTTTAAAACTCTCCCTTTAACTTTCTAGACTTCAAAACAACCTTTTTATGGTTTTCTTTTTTTAAAATAAAATATTGCTAAAAATATTCTCCTGACCTGAAAGTTTTGACTGCCAATATCCAAGGCTTCAAATATGCTTTAATAGCCAAGTTACAAATCTGTGAAAAATAGATTTATCACCTAAGTAGAAATTAACTTGAACTAAGCCAAGATCCACATGTTTCCTTTATGTTTTAGGATGAAATGTCTGTTGTTCTTCCTTTTCCCTCCCAACTCCTGTAAAGGCTTGATATACAGACAAATGCTTTTTGAAAATATGTCATAACTTAGGTTCTTAAAAGATAAAGCTCTCAACATAAAACCAACCAAAGGACCTTATCATTCAGTTCTTTCTCTAAAGGTTTTCCATGCTCTAAATGAAATTATGGGAAGTAATTTAAGATGTTGCCAAATACAGTGATGAGTGAGTGGACTCCTGAGCAGCCACAGCAACAGCAGCATTTAACTTGGTGCTCAGGAGTCCCTATAGTTTCTGCAAATACAATTCCAGCCCTGTGGGACAGAGATTTCACCCTTTAGGTCTGTGGGTAGGAACATCTGCATCACTCTTTTGATGTTCTCCTTGGAGGGAGCATCCTGGGGGTCTCACAGCCTGAACCTCCCTGGATTGCGGTGGTTTCCCAGCACATGCAGCCCTCCTCAGAATGTCCCAGCCCAACTCATGTTCAACTCTGAATTCAAAAGTCATTCACAAGCAGGTTTGTGGCTCACACAGCTCTGGGGGAGCCCCTGAACCCCTCAAGGCTCCCCAGGGCCTGCAGCAGCCAGGGTTGTCAGCTCTGCTGCCAAAACCCTGCGAGTGCCACGAGGCTCCACCAGCAGCAAGCACAGAGCTTTGAGCTCAGCTCCCGCCTTCCTCACAGCAAACGTGAGGATGAGGAAGGTGAGGGTAATTGAAAGGCTCACCCCTATTAGACCCCCAAGCGTAACTGGGAATGCCTGGGAAGGAGTATATCCATGGTGAATTCAACTGTCTGAGAGCCCCAGACATCCCATCTCCCACCCAGGTCACCTGCCAGCCACCAGCACTTCTGATTTGGTTGCCTGCCACAAGGTTTGTCCCTGCTCTACCCCTCCAGAGCCTTTCAGCCCTCCAGCTCCCCACTTCCCCCTCCCTTCAGCTGGGATTGTCTTTCCTCCAAAGCCCTTTTCCCCACAGCACACCCCACTCCTTCCTAAGCCCAAATCCCTTCCTCTGACTGTGCCCCAGGAGCTCCAGGCTCTCAGTAACCATGCACTGCCTCTGTCCTGGTGAAATGGTGTTGCCTCACACCTTGGCTCTCCTGCTCCTGTCACCCCACTGCTTCCAGACTTAGCTTGAAGTGCCAAAAAACCTGTAAATTTTTGTCTCTTTTTTTTTCTCCATCACAATGGCTGAAGTTTAAAGCTGTTTATATTTTAAGTATTTCTATAGCAGCATCTCATCAGCATGATCTTTTCTTAAAAATATCTGTGTTTTATCTTTGGTATTCAAGTAAAATCTGTAAAATAATTCCACTCACTGAAGGCATTTCAGAATGCTTGTGAAAAAGGGCAGTCAGGGAAGTTCTCATTTTATATAGCTGGGAAGAGTTGCTTGCAGTTAATAGCATAAAAGAGGTAACAGAAACCTTCTTTTATGTAAAACTACCCAAGGTTTCAGTAGGCAATTCCAGAGGGTAATTAAGGTGGGAATAACCATCCCTGCACTGGAAGAATACAAGTTCTTACAAGCTATTGCAAGCTACTTGTCCATGTAGATATGTCCATGTGGCTTTAGCATAGGCTCGTTTGGAACTGGATCAAATCAAACCACAAAAAAAAAAAAAAAAAAAAAAAAAAAAAAAAAAAAAGGGCAGAATAAGAGTGTCCACGTGGGAAGTTCAACCACAATAACTCCACTGACACCCTGGCAAGTGTCACAACAGCTTCCCCAAAGAGCAATGCGGAATTCCTGCGAGCTGCAGCTGGGCAGGGACACTTGGAAGGCTCCCCTGATGGAGAGGTGGCTGCTGTCAGTTGTAGCTGAAAGAGCTCAAGGCCACGGAAGAGGAAATGACTCAGGCTAAGAGAGGAAAATCATCCCATGGCCCTGTTTGTTAAAGGAGGTGGAGGAAAGCTCTCTGTGACATCATCAGCCCCGTGCAAAATATTTTCAAGGTATCAAATTGCCGGTATGAATGATATATCAGTAGATCAGAGGATGCTGTGTTTAGAATATAGATAGACAACAGCTGAATTTTTTGTTTTCCCCCAGCCTCCCCTCCCTTTTCCTCTTCTCCCACCCACTCTTTTCCTTCTCTGTAAACTTTGGTGGTTCAAATAAACTGAAACATGGATCTTCCCTCACCTCCCATTAGATGCAAAAAGAAATATCTGCAAGCAAGATGTTATAAACCCAAGGCTTAGCCATGTGCACCCTTCTTTTATAGTATTCCTGGGTTCAATCTTTAAGTTATACATTCTAGGTGCCAGTAGGATGTGAAATTTGAAAATGAAAGTATAAAGAGTTTAATTGTTATTTATTCATAGCCCGATTTGTAAATGCATGATGGTGGCATAACTGCCTACATTAGCCTGAGACAATAAGCCACCAGAAGAAATGCCTTTAAATGAACAAAACCAGGTTTATACATAATTTATAGACATTCCTTCACACAAAGACATTTCAAAACCATCAGTGCGTGCCACGCACTGAGCAATTTTCCCCCCTCACTTTTGTGGCTGTATCAGAAATAGGGCACATTTTGGCAAAGACTTGGTACGTTTACATCGTAAAAACTTTATAAAACACAGCAATACAGAACGTACAGCATGAATTCTTCCTACTGAAACTAAGTAGGAGAGCTGGGTAGGCAGAGTGCATTTATTTGATGAAGTTTGGGTAGGGATTTGAGGCTGAGATTACTCCTGCTAGGCTAAGGAAAGCTAGGAACAGGCTGGGAAGTAGGATTTGGGTAAAAGGTACAGTGATCTTTCTGTAGGAGCCAGCCTCCTCCATAAGGGGCCAAAGGGCAATTAGGGAGTAAGCATTCACAACTAAAAGCTAAATCCAAGTAAAAAACCCTGTGTCTGGAAGTTCTCATGGACAGGAACATTTCACACTGGGTTCAGTCAATCTTTTTGAGGGAGAGCACCCACCTTCCTTCACCATCATTGAACCCTTGTCCCCTGTTCGTGAGGCTCTGTGACACTGGCTTCTTCCCTCGAGTTCCTGAGCTACTTGTTTGCCCCACGGATGGAATGTTTGGTGTATTGAAAATCCTCTGTGCCTTTCACATTGGGTTTTATCACGAGTTTAGCAGCGAAGGAGTGTGCTTTGAAAAAGCATGTTTGAAAAAGACAATAGCATCTCTTAAGGGTTGAGGAGGGAGTCTTGATGTGGCTTCACTAAATGCCACACAAAATATTTCAAAAATTTGTGAGAACTAGTTCTTGAAATACTGCAAGAGAAAAGATGCATTCTTACCCTGCCCCCACATTGCTAAAACTCAGCTTTGCTAGGTTTAACCTTTGTAGCTCATGCCTTCAGTGTAGGATTTGAGTACCTCAGCTTACACTAAACCCCAGAAAATTCAAAAAGTGAAATTCCTTCTCTTCCTCATAGAACAGCTTGTTTGGACGAAAATACACATTGTTATTCTCCATAAAAATACTTTTTTTCTAAAATGTAATCCTCTATTTCTGCTTAAGATAGATCCTCCCTCACTCCCTGTTTCTGTCACAGTACAACTGTCAGGACACCAACCCACTCCAGGAGAGTGGCAGCAATTAGACACAGCAGGCATTGATTTCATTGTCAAGAGAAATGTGGGTTCTTTTTTCAGTACAGGCAGGGATGAAGTGCACCCTCAGCAAACTGCAGATGACACCAAGCTGAGTGGTTTGTTACCACACCTGAAAGATGGGATGGCATCCAGAGGGACCTGGACAAGCACGAGCAGTGGCCCATGGACATTTCATGAGGTTCAACAAGACCAAGTGATCCCCAGGATCAATCCAGGTGGGGATAAACAGATCCAGAGCAGCCCTGGCAGAAGGACTTGGGGGTGCTGTGGGTGAGA
>VZSR01002340.1:8760615-8779120 GCA_013398615.1 Brachypodius melanocephalos
ATTCTCTGAGTCTGTGCCCTCGTGGACTGCTGCACCTATGAAGTGCCACTGCAAGGCTTGCATCTCAGTTAAATGTATATATAGATGTAAACATCTATAAACACAGGCAGGACATACATGTACACACATGTGCATGTGGGAGCTGCAATCAAGGGAAGTCCATGGAAAGACCAGCACCAAGTTTACTATGCTTTGTGTTAATCTTCTGTTAAATTGATTCATTCTCCCTTTTGCCTTTATGGAGCTGCCAGGCAGGAACTCTGTACAGTGTCTTGCACAATAGGCCTTTTGAATAAGATTTTACTATCTGATTACTGTATATTAATGTGTGTGATACAAGTTTATTACTCACCTAGCCAGCCTTTATCTTGTTTCACCTTGAAACAAAGAAACTGCAGAGCAGGCTTAAAGAGAGTCAGTTGAGTTAGATTTCTGTAATGCTCTCTAATTGTGCTGTTTGGCCACACACAACCTCCATTTCTGCCTGTGATGTCAGATGATACTAATTATTTCTCTGCCTTCACCACGTGTTTTTTTAATGAACACTTAAAGGAATGGTTGAGCATGAGCTGCAACATTCAGGTGCTCATACAAGGTTATGTTTTCAAAAAGTAGCATTAATTTTAGCCTCAACCAAGTGCTCTTTTAAATTTAAAAAAAAAAAAAAGATCCCAGAACACTGATTTGAACATTATGAAAAAAAAAAAAAAAAAAAAAAAAAAAAGGAAATTTCAGGGTGATTCCTTTCACAAAGCTCAGGGAAACTTTGATTTGAACTTTTTTTACAGAGCATCTCTCTGTTAAAAAGACAGCTTTGATAAAAATAGAAGAGTGTGAGGTAAGATGAAACTGGCCCGTAAGGAGCACAGGCTGTAGAAATATTTGTGAGACACGTGCAGACTAAAGAAGAAAATCAAAAGGCAAACAAGTCAGAAATTGCTCTTTCATTTAGGACTGCATGTGCCAAGGAGGAATTTTCATCTCAAAGAGAACTCTTGAGGAAAATAGCAAGGTAAGCTCATTCTCTGCTGCCTTCTGTCAGTCTAACAAGGGGCTCTCAAAACCAGTTTGAAATTGTAAGATCTCCCAGCTTTAAGATGATACAGCAAGAATCAAATGGAAGGATGGTAGGCAAAAGGGAATGTAGGAAAAAAGGTTTTGCACAGCTTGTGCTATCAAAAAAGAGTGAGTTAAGTGAGCTAACTGGGTAGGGTGAGGTTAGGTTTGATGTTGTGATAGAAAATCTGAGAGAAAAAGCATAGAAAGCAGAGAAAATATTTTATGCCTTGATTATTACCCATCCCCATCCCCCAGCCCCCAAATTGCTTTGTTCTATTTTTCACAACCACAAGCCCTAAATAAACACCAGCATCCTCACTAATTACGTATGACAAGGTGCTCTGAGAACTGCTTGGAGGTCAAATATATTCCGTGGTGTCCTAAAAGCTGTGTTCTTCCATGGTCACTCCCTCCCCATAATTGTAGGGTGAGGACAGGGGTAAGTCTTCAGGGTCTTATTTTTGGTGAACTACACCATTTGTACAATGACATCTTGCAGTCCTCTGTTGTCGTCCTTTCCTGGGTCCCAAATAGATTTCTAAGCTTTACCAGCAGTGCTGCTTGATGGGAATTTCAGAGAAATTCCTCTAAAGTATGTAGGTGACATTCCTTGTCACAGAATCACAGAATAGTTGGGGTTGGAAGGGACCTCTAGAGATCACCCAGTCCAACCTCCTGCCCAGGCAGGGTCCCCTGGAGCAGGTGACAACAGAAGCATGTCCAAGTGGGTTTGCAATGTCTCCAGAGAGAGGCTCCAGGCTCTCCCTGGGCAGCTGTTCCAGGGTTCTGCCACCCTCAATGTACAGAAATTCTTCCTCTCACTGAGGTGGAACTTCTTGCATTATCTTTATGGCCATTGCTCCTTGTCCTGTTGCTGGGCACCACTGAAAAGAGCCTGGCACTGTCCTCTTGGCACCCTTTGAGATATTTATACGAATTGATGAGGTCTGCTCTCAGTGTTCTCTCTTTGAAGCACATCAGTTTAGCAAAATGTGGTACAGAACTTTCCTCTGCAGGCACTGAGGAAGAAGGAAGACCATCTTCTCTCTTCTTCTGATCAGCTGCAACTCTATCCTCACTTTGCTTAACACACTCTCTGGTGGCTTGTCTTGTCTAGTTTTGAATTATTCATACAGTCAGACTTCAGCATCAGATAAAAGAGCAGCAATTTCCTGGGACAAAATTTTGGAAATATTTCCATATTAAATAGCAATTAGTGAGAAGTAATGAGGAATCTATAAACTGATCAATTACTTGATCATATCCTTGCTTTACTTAGGAAGCAGTTCCTTGAGGCTTGGTCCTTTTCTCACTGCCAATTGTGTAATTATTGAGCAACTCTAACTGGAGTCACCCCAGAGTAAAACTGACTTCCGTGAGAGCTGAAGGAAGCAAACTCTCCAAGAAAAGCAAGCTGCAGTCAGGCCTTAGCTAGAATATTTCTGCCCCTTAGCCAAGAGACAGCAAATTTTGGTGCCTTGTAGGTCAGGTTTCCTCTCTCAGAGCAGGATACAGAGGTGCTGACTTGGGTGTTTCCTTAGGGTAATGTGTCTATTTAAAGAACGTACTGACACTTGCTGATCACCACAAGGGTGGTTATAAACAGCATACAGTCAATTCCCCTTTGCAGAAACACCACAGCCTTGTCCCAGGGAACAGATGCTTTGGTGTCCTTTTCCTCTGGGCCACTCACAAAACCAAGAGGCAGCTGTTTGGACACATCCAGCACCCCTTCCTCTCCCCCACCCCTGACTGTGAAGGGGAGGAACCTTTGCCCAAGGCTCTGACCCCGCGGTGTGGAAAAGCATCTGGATCATTAAGCTTGGCTTCTATAAATCTGGCCTCAGTTTCACAAAGGCTGCTCAGAGAGCTCAGACAGAGGCAAGAGCCTCAAGCCACAGAGTATCCTTAACGATTTTGTGTGTGTGGTTACTGCTTCGGATTTTTAACTTTTCGATGAAGAATTTTATCATGGCTGTGATGCATCATGTGCAAACCATTAACTCCTCTCACCATAGCTGTACATTTTCAAATACAATGGAGCTCTTTATTGAAGCACTTAAAAATAGCGTTCTAGTGCCGAAGGTTATCCAGTTTTCTGCTGCAGAGCATGTCAGCAACTCCTTGACAGTTTGCAGGGCATGGCAGTGATTTATTTGTGGAATTCCTTGAGAGCAGGGGCAAGCTGCGTAGAAGCCCTGATGCATCAAATTCAATGATGTGTGATAAAAGATGTAATAGCTGATAACACAAACGTATTGAGGAAGTCACAAAGAACATGCTCTCAGTCTGCAGAGCTGGTGAGAGCTGGGACCTAAGGACAAGAGAATGAGAATTATTGCTGCAAAGCTCAAGTGGTGTCTTAATGTGGTCAGGGAGGGCCTTGACAGATTGGTGGGAGGAGGGAAATGCTGGCACATAACACAGGACACGTTTATTGACACCTAACAAGGGACAGGGACCCCTACCTGTCTGCACAGCTCCACTCTGGATGGGAGCTGGAGCTGATCCTAGCACAGAACCCTGGGCAGACCCTGATGCAGGATTCTGGTATTGCCAGCTCCTCAGGGCCTCAAGTCACCACGGCCCTATTGCTTGCTATTGGTACAGGATATGAGCTGCTTCCAATAATTTTAACCTAGCCTCAGATTTACACCAGCTGAAAACCTGGCTCCAAGCAGGCTGTGAGGGAATTTCCTTGACTTTTCTCCCCCTTCCCTTTAGAAATAAATTACTGCTGCATGTTTTCCATTTTCCTATAGGTTTTCTATCCAATGATCCAAACACTCCAAAATAAACATGTACATTTCCTTCCCTGGTACTCTATGTCAGAATCTATTTAGCTGCCTCTGGAGGAACAAGCAATCCTAAAAATCTCAACATTGGTATTAAATAGAAGTTTCTTTTCTCTTTAGAACCATCTAAATGTGTTACACCTCAGCAATACTTCCAGCTGTGTTCACATGCCCTATATTCCTGGCAGTGTTCCAGGCCAGGTTAGATGGGGCTCAGACCAACCTGGTCTGGTGGAAGGTGTCTCTGCCCGTGGCAGGGGTGGAACTGGATGAGCCTTAAAGTCCCTTCCAACCCAAACCATTCTGTGATTTTAAGATTCTAGGATGATTCTTGCAGTGCTTCCAGATGCATTTCGATTGCACGCTGGACTTATTAACCTCCATTAGACACATTTTGCTGTAATTTATTCTAATTCAAGTCTGGAGTAAATGCAGCCACTCCCAGAAAATTCTGCATGTGTAAGCTGCTGAATGGACAGTGAAGTCTCCTGAAATTAAGCCTAATGAAAACTGAATTACTGCACAGCAAAGCAGGACCTGCAACCTTGAGTACGGTGAGCTTTTCTTGACATGAAATTCTAGCCCTGGAGAGAATCTGTGTGCGTGTGTGTGTGCGTGTGTGTGTGCGTGTGTGTGTGTGTGTGTGTGCGGAAACAGGTAACCAAACTGCTGCTGCTGCAGACAGACATTGTTTCTTCCTGTGTTTGTTATTATGGTAGTAACAACCAAAGGCATAAACTAAGAACAAAAAACATTTTTAGGTTGATATAAAATACATATTAACACATATAATTTATTTAGGCTGGTCCCCGGTGTAGAGTGAGGTCAGCAGACCAGGATGGGAAGAGGCAGGAGTAGTGTGGGTACTTTTTTTTTTTTTTTTTTTTTTTTTTTTTTTTTTTTTTTTTTTTTTTTTTTTTTTTCCTGTGACTCTGGTAAAGTGTGGAAGATGCTGAGCTGAGAAGAGCTTGGCTATTTGGGACACAGATGATTAATCTGGTTGGCACTGGCCATACCCAGAAGCAACCACTGTCCAATGCCTCCTTGTGCCTGGGCAGTAACAGGAATGAACAGTTCAGCTCAGCAGAGGTTCTGTCCTAGTTACACATCTCTGTCTCCCACTGCAAGGATGGAAGGGTCCTTCCTCTGCCTCTGGCCACACGTTTGAGTTCCAAATATAACCTTGTGAAGCCCAAACCTGGCTGCAGGAGGGTTCATTTGTATCACTCTACTCACACGTCACTCCTTTATGCTGGTGGAGGGTCTGGCTACAGGGGCTGTCCCAGATCATTTACCACCTACCAGAATGTGCTTTGTAACCAAGAAGAATAAGCAGAAAATCTGTATATTCATGCTTAGTTTCAGTTCACAGAATGATCTGCTCAGAGACCAGATGTGTCTTAAGCTCCTCATGCCTGGGAACATGGACATGTGCTTGCCCTTCTCCCTGAATAAAATCCCACCATTTCCATTTAGTGGCCTTGCATACATGCCCTGCCCACACAGATTCTGCCTCTGGTGTGCATGAACACAGAAGTCACAGGGTACAGAGAATCCAGTCTTCCATTACTGTGACAGGACAAAAATGCCACTCCATATTTTAGCTTTTGGGATAGCAGTGAATGAGAATCATTGACAAGTCATGAAGGTATCACAGCAAGAGATGTGTACATCTTCATGGAAGGGGCAGCACCCCATTTTCCCATGGGAAAGGCCACATAGGAGCCCAGCATGTTCCCTGCCCTCTGCACTCAGAGCTCCCAGCAGGAATTAACACAGCCCTGTGCTAACCAGCCTTCTAATGGCAAATAATTGCATCCAGATGATGGCCCTGATGGAGAAACACAGATTTGCCACCTGGAATTTTCCGTGTGGAACTGGTGATTTCCATTTAAACTATTTGCTTGCTCCAAAGCCACCAGGCAGTTCCCTGAACTGCAAGCCTGGGCGCCTTGGCTTTTCAGGCTCCAAGCTTTGAGAGGGCTGTGGATCACTGAGGTCAGAAGCTTCCAGCCTTCCCTAAGTCTTCAAATTGTCCAGCATCCCCAGAGGCGGGTTTTCCCATTCTGGCTGATACTCCCCAAACAGCTGATGCCCAAGCACAGCAGCCACTGAGAAGGGCTACCCTGGGATTCTGCTTTGAGTTTCCCAGGGGAGCTGGGGAAATATATCCTGTCCAAGAAAAACGTGACCTGCTACTGCTGCTGGAACGTTTTTTATTTCTTTGAAAAATATTAGCTCTCCATGCCTCGTCCTGAGCTGTAGCACATACTCAGCTTAACAGGTCTAGGCAAAATAGGCAAAGGGCTGTTGAGGTGGAAAAAGGAACATAGTTTCTAAAGTGCTGACATGCATCTTCTTTTTTTCCCCCTGAAGTAAAAATTCAGCAGTAAAAGTCTTGGAAAGAAAATATTTCTTTTTTTTTTTTTTTTTCTTTATGAACCATTTTAATATTTTTCCACGTGTTTCTGATCATCTCAGGGCAATGTATAGTTTTTCCAAACTCCAGAGAGGTGAGGCTCTTGGTGAGGTAGAAATCATCTTGATCCCAAAGATTTTAATAACACCAAGGGATCCCTGCAGAGGCCAGTGATGCTCAAGGGCAGACAGTGCTAATGTGTAAGGCCAGGCACAAACAAGTGGCAGCAATGCCATTCACTGATAGCAGGACTGAGCTTTAGGCCATGCCAAAAGGCAAAACCAAAGCAGTGTTTTACTTTGGGCTTGCCCTCAGCCTGGATCAGCCTCACACACGGATTCCTCTTGCCCATGGACAGGGTGCTTTGAGGTGGGATGGACTGAGCTGGAACACAAGGGTTTGTTCAAAGTCTCTGAGCCCTCCCTGGCTGAGAGCACACACTCTGCCAAGGCACCAGTTCTCCTCCATAGCCTTCCCCACTGGCACAAAGAGCCACAAAACTCACGAGAGCATCAGGGGGCAGCTGATCCTGGCGTGACACAGAAACCTGGGATGGAGGCAGCTTATGCTGCAACCTCCCCACCCTTCCACGCTGGCTCAGGTAGCAGAGATCTGCTTAAGTGCTTCTTCCTTGTGTCCCTTTTAGGGAGCACAGGGATGGTGGACTTGCACTGTGCCTAATGCCCTCTTTTCCTCCCCACAGGATGGTCCTCACTCCCCTGAGGGACCCACCAGCCCTGCACCCTCAGTTTTGGGTGCTGAGCTGCTGGTACCACCAACAGAAAAGAGGCATCGAATCACTTGGTTTAGAGAGGCAATTTGGACACCCCATTGATTTTTTCCAAACATTTCTGTGCTCCATTGGGATGAAACCCATTAACTTCAGTGGACTTTGAATGATTTCCTACATACACACAAGTTGAAAAAACGTGCTTTAAAAGAAATGCCAAAGTTAAATTGGGAAATTTTAATGATTCTCTTTGTATTTTAATTTGGTGGCTGTATGCTGACAATATAATTAGAGAGATGCTATGTTAATTAATGCCAGATGACATTAGTGGGATGGCAAAAGCATCCAGTTCTGTAAAGAATAGTTCACAGTTGAGCTATTCCTTTCACCCCACCCCATTTTTAGTAGAGAACTATATTCAAAAAGTCAGAGACAGCTGAATTAAACTAAAAGTCAAACCATTCACAAATACCATATATCTTAGCATGTTATTTTCAAGCCAAATCTAATGTTATTACAAAAAAATACATTAGCTATGTTTCCTTTAGTGCCTACATGTTTAAAAAAAGAAACAAGGTTTGCAGGACCTCATGCTATTCTTGGTCTTAAAGTGGGTAGTGGCCAACCAAGTTGCAACTGAAGCCAAAGGAGCAGGACCTAGATTTGTGCTTTATATAGCTGAGGGTTTGAAATGTAATTTTTGGTTTAGTGTTTGTGGATTTCTTGGGGTTCATCAGATAATTCGAAAGATATTTGCAATGATGGGATTGCCCCACGTTCATGTTTAGCATGAGCCCATACATGCTGTATTCATAATCTGGGTGAACATGTCAGCTTCATTAGACTTCAATCTATACCTGCAAAATTACCCCCCAGACCACTCCAGGAAATTTGACAGGTTATAAAAGTCACCATCTCATGAGAACCATAACCTTTATTTTAATATAAACTCATATATTCCAAACTGCACCTGTAGAGATATTTATCTATAGATGCAAATATTTATATATTTAAGTTCACTGTACACTGTTGTATAAATGTCTTGTAGATCCTGTCTTGAGTAGAGTTAGTGAGTTAAGTCTTGGGGAATATAATTGTATCCTGCTGTGTCAGCAGATGAAACATTGCAAGCACGTTTGTACTGTTCTAAATAGAACTTAAAAAGAAAAATCTTCTGTAGGTGATCTCAACAAGTGAGCAGCAGGAGGAAGTTGGCAGGACTTCCTCAAAAGTCTTAATTGTCCTGGGGGGAGAAGAGGAAAAGGCAAAACCTGAAGGCTGGCAGATCCCAAGTGACCTCTGGCTAAACCCAGGGAAGCATCACTGCATGGCCAGGACTGAATCCATGCTGGTGCCTGTCTGGCAATGTAGGTATCACTACCACCCTTGGCCTAGCTAAAAAAAAAATTCCATTCACTAATATTCCTAATTCACAGCAGGCAAACCTGAAGTTGCACAAAACCCACTTATATTTCTGTGCTAACATTACACTGGCTTTGCATCTGCTTTGCATAGAGTTCAATGCCAGGAAAAGCCACAGGGAAATTAACTCTTGTCCCAGCTTGTCTGATGCTCTCTGTTAACAGGGAAAGCTTACTATTCATCCCCAGGCTGGAGCTGAATTTTACATGTCCCGACCCCCCAGAACAGGTGAGGAATGCTCCTATATTCTCAAAGCAAAAATGACACTGAATTTATTGTATCTTGTTTAGGAATGGGCAAATCTGAGTACTGTAAATGTGGGATTAGACTTGGCCTAGTGCTTGATATCATAAGGGAGGCATCTTGTTGGAGTAAGGAGTGTGACTGGTGTTGTTCTCAATGTTCCATATCCATGGAGGATCCAGATGACAGGGACTGGAATATTTTATTGCCATTGTGAAGAAACCTTTGAATTGAAAATGTGCTTTAACTTAACAGAAGTATTTAGCCACAGCACACTGAAGTGTTCTGGGATCTGAGGGTGTGCATCGTCTTTGCACGTGTTCAGAATTCTCTGTGCAAATTACACCAAAGAAACAATCACTAAAATTAAGATGGTAACTCATAGAAAAAATCTTCCACAGAATTTAAGAGGTTTTCCATCACGTGTGCTATCATCAGCTTTCATATCAATGCAGTGAATGGGCTGGCACTTAATGTTCTTGACCAGCTCATTTATTTGATCTTATTTCCAAACCACTCCACACATAAGCACGAAAAGATATTTCTGAATTAAATGCAAATACAGCAAAAAGCAATTTCATAACAGACATTTACAAACAAAATCTGTGCACAAAAAAAAAAAAAGCAGCTTTGCATTCTGCTTCTTCTAGAATCCTAACAATTAATTTTCCCTCCACATGACAAGCAAAAGGATTGTTTGCACATTTTGCTGAGATCCTATGGAGATAGGACAGCACAAGCTGTCATCAGGACCTGAAGTTTTCATGGAGAAGGTTCTGCCAACAGCAGCTGCTCTCCGGATACTCTTCTGATCCCAGCTGTGGCTCTGTGGGTTCAGGCTTTCCCACATCCCAAGCATGTGGTTTTACCACCAGGCTACTTGTTCTTTGAAAGCAAATCTGACTTTTGGGTTTTACATCTGCTCATGTGAGGCAGCCTAATTAATAACCCTGATTTGCGAGATGATCTCATGTTACTCTGTCACATGGATTTTTGTGAGTTGTTTTTTATTTTTATTTTTATTGTGGCTGTTGGGAAACAACCTAATAACCTTTAACAGAAAAATTACTAGGTTACTGACACTTAAATTTGTGGGAGAGGTGAAATGGGGATCATGAAGCGTTTCCTATCCCTGGGAAGTGTCCAAGGCCAGGTTGGACGGGACTTGGAGCACCATGGGATAGTGGAAGATGTGCCTGCCCATGGCAAGGGGTGGGACTGGATGATCTTTAAGGTCCCTTCCAACTCAGGCCATTCTGGGATTCTGTATTTCAGTTACAGGGAGTTACGGTTTCAGCCTTTTGACAGGAAATCATAGTTCACTACGTGTCTGTTAACTTGTTTAAAAAGCCCAAACACTGTGTTTATTAACTTTTATTCAGAGCTAATGATCAAACCTTGCATTTTATTTTGAAACCTGACCAAGTTTAATAGGTTTTTAAGTGTCACAGCAGTTCCATGAAGCCTCTGCTGACATTTCCATGATAGATAAGATCGCTCCTTATGTCCAACCAGGCACTGTCTCTCTGGGCAGCCCCCATGTCCCCTCAGGACGAGTCTGTCCCAAGCTTTACGGTGGCTCTCGTGCCTCTTCCCCTCCAGGGTCCCCATGGGCAGTGAGGGAAGGGGGAAACAGCGAGGAAATGCTGGAATTGTACACATTTCCCTTCACCGCCCTCGAGCGCGCACTTCCCGGACAGACTCTTCTCAAATGTCTCCTCCAAGCCTCTCCCCGGTCCCAACCCGCATCCTCTGGCCCCATGGAATCCCACAATGGGTCCGGCTGGACGGGACCCTCGGTGGGGCACCTGGTGCCACCTCCCTGCTCCATCCCAGAGCACAGGGCACAGGACTGTGTCCAGATGGTGATGGAATATCCGCAGTGAAGGAAATTTCCAGCCTCTCTGCAATCTATGGAAGTCGTTTTTCCTCCTGTCCAGGTGGAACCTCCTGGGATCAGTCCCTGCCCGTTCCTCTGGTGCCATTGCTGGGCCCCACGGAGCAGAGCCTGGGCCCTGCTCTGAGCCCTCCCTGCTCACAGGGACACCCAAGGCTGAGGGTCCCCTCTCGAGGCCAGACAGCCCCAGCTCCCTCAGCCTTTTCAGTCTCTAAATCATGTCTGCAGCATCCGCTCCAGGAGCTCCATGTTTCCCTCATCCTGAGGATCCCAGGACTGGACACGGGAGTGGCCGAATGCGGTCTCGAACCCGTGGCCCGGCTCTCGGCAGCGGGAGGGAGGTGCCGGCGCTGCCGCAAGGAGCGCTGGAGCGCCGAGTGCATCGATCGCAGCCGTACATCCGTGCATCGGCGCTCGGCTCCCTGGGCAGCGCCCGCCCAGCCCTGCCCGTCCCCCGCCATTTCGCACCGGGACGGGAAGGGAAGGGACACGGAGCGGGAAGGGAAGGAAAAGGAGAGGAAAGGAAGGGACGCGACGCGGGCACGGCGGGTGCCGGGAGCTCCCGCGGCACGGCCAGCCAGGTACCGCCTATCCCCAGCCTACCGAGCCGGGGCGACCCTCTTCCTTCCTTCCTTCCCCGCTTTCCCTGCGAGGTGGGAAGTGCAGCCGGCGCCCCTTTCCTCCACCGTCGCCGTTCCCACTCCCGTCTCCCTTTCCCTCTCCTGTCCCGCACTCCCGCTGTTCCCGCCGGCATCCCCCGGAGCTGCATTCCCGGTCCTTCCCGACGGGAGGGGACAGGTGGCCAACGCCCTGCGGGACCCGACGCTCGCCCGAGACATCCCCCGCCCTTCCCTGAGCCCTCATGGATTTATTTCCCCCCCACCCCTTGTCCTTAATCCTTAAACCCGGAAAGTTGGGGCGGTGCGGGCGCGGCGCTGGCGGGGGCAGAGGGAGCCGGGGCGGGGCGGGCGATGCCCCGGAGCCGCGGGGGTCCCGCAGGCACGGCTCGCCCGGTAATTTAAAATTGTTAAAACCCACCCTAAACTGTGTAGGGGAGGCCGCCGGGGGCTGCCGTGTTCGCTCTGTCTCCTGTCCGGGCACGGGAGGCGCGTTCCTGGCCGTGAGCTTCATCCCGAGGGGAGCTGGGACGCTCCGGGAAACCCGGGCGGGCACCGGGAGGAAGCAGCGGGGAGCTAAATCCCTGCACGGATTAATTCCCTGCACGAAATACTCTTTTGGCCTTTCCAGGAATTCAGTGCCTTTTAAATTTATCTAGTGTAATTTTAATTTTTTTAAAAAAAACTTATTTCGTGTTCTTTTAATCTCTGTGTGACCGCTGCCTCTCGGCCGAGTGCCCGCTCTGCATTCCCTGTGTGTATAATATTTAAGGAACAACATTCCCTCATCCCTTTTTGTCTTGTCTTGCAGGGAGGGAGCTGCTTCCCGGTAATAGTAGAGGATCCTGACGCTGAATGAGAAGGCACCGACAGCATCCTCGTTAGTGGGAGCCCAGCTCTGCTTAATGTTGGTTTCTTTGTCATCAGGTCTGCTAAAAAATGACAGAGTATAAACTTGTGGTGGTTGGAGCTGGTGGTGTAGGCAAGAGCGCCTTGACAATACAGCTAATCCAGAATCACTTTGTGGATGAATATGACCCCACAATAGAGGTAAACACTTTCGTCTCATACTTTTTGTGAGGGGAGATTATCAGTTAATAATGGTGCTTGTTTGCTTTTGGACACTTACCACAAGGACAGGGCTTTATAGTAAAGAGCTCAGAGATAATGGTCTGCACTGGAGACAGAATTGCTGTGCTTCTTCATTTGGCTGTGGAACAACAGCTGCAGTAAAAAATTACCAGTTTTGATCAATTAAAAATGTGGTGTTAATTGCCATGTGTCCTTGGGCAGTTTGGATGCATGTGTTTAGGATCTCTATGACAAAGTATTTGCAAATTCACTTGAAAACGCTTGGTGAAACTTCATAGCTTTGTGCAACCTCTGAAATGGGACATTTTTCCTTTGATAAGAACGAAAATTGGTGGTTGTGAAATGTGTGTGCCAGCCTTTTTCAGCTCCTATTGCTGGGATCTGTTTCACACAAGGAGAAATGTGTCCTAGAATGTTACAGTGAATTAAGCAAAAATTGGAGCCTGTTTTATTTTTTCTTTGTTTAAACACACCAGTGTGTGTTTCCCTATCTAGAGAAAATGTTATAAGATAGCTTCTGGAATGGGTTCTTTGAAATACATGGCTCAGTACCTCAAAGTTTGAAATTGTATTTAAGCTTTAAAAGTTGTACTCTTTTAAAGGTTTATAATGAGCAGGCAAGCTCTGCCTTTTAAATACGAGAAAAATACTGGTGTCTGAAATCTCCTGTGGATCGTTGCATTTAACAACCTCCAACTCTATAAAAGGAGAAATGACACCGTAACTTACCCCAGGTTTTTATGTTCCCAGTACTGAAGCTCTGCATCTCATGATTTCATTTATATGTTTATCCAGCAAGGCACTTCCAGGCTCACGTGAAGGAATCACAAGTGTTTAAATCTGGGCTTAAAATGGAGACTTGGGAAGTGTGTAGGTAGTGATTTTCAGGGAGACACAAGCAAGAGGAGCCAGTGCCCCGAGGTGGCACAAATTTAATGAGGGACTGAGCCCAAACAGAGATGTGTTGACTTGGGGTTGTTTCATGTGCCTGTGTGTCTTCTTGTCTGTCTCTTGCATGGCCAAGTAACATCTTGCTTGCAGAAGGTTTTGTAATTAGACCTGTGAAGAAAACTCTCTTTGACTTATACCAGCAGATCGGCTCTTTCAATTACTGAGATATGAAGTCTTATAGCAACAACCCCAAATATTCTCTAAAATCACACAAAACTTGCTGAGAGGGGCAAACCAAATGGGATTTTACTTTTTTTTCCTGCAAAAGGACCTTTGGAGGCTGTTGGTCTTTGGTGCTTGTTCATAATTACTTGAGTTTCTCTTAGGTTAGAGGTGTGTTGAAGCACTGCAGAAAGTGCTGTGCAGGTTCCATCTTACAAGTTGTCACCATGTAAACAATATGGGAACTTAAATGCCAGTATTGCTTGAGCACTTAGAGGGATTTTGCTATTCAACCAGCTGGGTGATTTGAAGGACATTAGATACATTTTTAATGTAAAATAATAAAATGAAAGTACAGTTCCTCACGGAATGAACCTGAAAATCCCAGAACTGTGTCTTTTATTCATGGAATCATAGACTGGTTTGGGTTGGAGGGGACCTTAAAGATCATCTTATTCCCATGGGCAGGGACACCTTCCACTAGACCACGGTGCTCAGAGCCCTGTCCAACCTGGCCTTGGCCATTCCCAGGGATGGGGCAGCCACAGATTCAGTGCTGTTGTCCAGAATCCATGTGTTCTTCTTTAAGAATGACACCAAATTAACTGGTTATTAAGCAGCCTGATAGGTTTTGCCAGCATTCACAGCTTGTCACATGCAGCAGCATTCATTTCTGCTCCTTTTGCAAGTATCTTGTTTACTAGATCCTGTTCTTATCTTGTAAATTCTGAGGCCTCGAGGACAGAAACTGTATCTTCCTTCTCGTGGTGACTGGCCTTGTGTGTGCTCACATGTGGGTAAGCAGTAATTCAGTGCCAACAAGGGCAGGCTGTGATTTGGAGTGGCAGACAAAAATAAAAATTGGGTTTAAATGCTCCAGTTCATGCTTGGGCAGAATCCCACTTGGTGGGGGAGGGTTGGTGATGGTGCTTCCTGTGTAGGTGCAGTTGTGATGCTGATCGAAGAACAATAGCTGTAGAATGGATTTTAGGCAGTATAAGGAGATAAGCCTAAAATTGCCTTTACTGGTAAATAATTAGGATAGTACAGTAGTGTTACTGCTGTTGTTTGCCACTTACTGTTGTTTCTTTCATTGCCATACAACAGAATACTCCTTTTCCCTGCAGATAATCAAGCTAAATAATTGGAGTTAAATAGAGAAGATAGTTTAGTGTTTGTTGTCCATGGTGTTTTTCATAATTGCACGCTTACTGAATAATTCTAAATGTTTCCTGATTAACAGAATGAAACTCCACACTTCTAAAATTCTCATGTTGTGAAGACATGATATGGTGCAGTAGAGGGAAAAACTGAATACTTAATCACAGGTGCCTTTACAGTGTTAATTTTGCTGCTGTTTTTTGGTGGAATAAATTCAATGATTCAACAAATAACCTGGCTGGAAAACGCCAAGTTTCAGGGCCTGCTTGAGTGTTTTATTACTCAAATCTGAGCACAGCAGATGGCAGGGCAGGGGGAGGACTGAAAATGAGTGTTTGGGTGGCTGCAGTTGTTCAGATATCGATGCTTTATGTTTGTTTCACAGTCCAATGCTTTATTTGAAGGAGGATGTCCGAGCAAGGATTTATAGCCAAGTAATTTAAAGTGTTTTATTTTAAATTAAATGGGCAGCAACCATTGTAAATCTGGCCTGAGCAGTTGGGGCAGTGCCCTCTACCGGCCGAGCTTCAGTAAATCTCCCTTCGACTCGCTTGAATTTCTTTCATTTTTAAGCTTTTTTACACTTCCAGGACATTTCAGCCCTAAATATGTGTCGTCTTTTAAATGTCCCAGAGAAAGAGCTCTTGTAGCTGCTTGTCAGAGGTTTTGAAATTGGATTAGCCAAATCCCTCGGCTGATTTAGGAATACTGATATTTAAGGCCGTGTTCTTAAATGACCTGTGCCCCCATGAAACAAGCACCAATATTTAGTAATAGCTTAGTCTCAGGAGCTGTGATATTTTAGCATTAAATTTCTGGTATAATGGAGTTTTGTGTAGTAATAATTACTTGCCTAGATGGGATTTATTAAGCACTGGGTTTTGGGGTTTTTTTTGCTAAATTCCATATGTAATGTAAAACTGAGATTTCATATCACGTTTGCTTATCAGTGCTTTTGAGCAGATGGAATTACTACTGCTTTAACATAATTCTTGCTGTTTCTTATGGCTTGTGAAACGCCAGTAAAAGCAGGTTAAGCAATCAGTGAAATTTTTAAAAGTTACATACTGTATACTGCGGGTAAACTGGAATTTCACATTTGAAGCTGAGGAGGAATCAGGAATTAATGTTCTAATTTGCATTATTTCTGGTTTGCATTTTGTTTTTACTCAATAGTGTCAAATGTGATTTCAGGTTTGATGTTTTGCAAGGTGGAGGGCAAAAAAGGCCAAAAATCAAAATATTTATTATTTCACTTGTCTGGAAATCATAAGCTTCAGTTTTCTCTTACACATCTTTCTTTTCCTTCTGCTTCAAATCCCCTTGCTAGGTAGTCACAAAGATTTTCTCCCCAGAAATGGTAAACCAACTTAGTACCTCAAACTAGTAATTTTTGTATCTGTGCTGTGCTTTATACTGGTGCATCTTTGCTGCTACTGCTAACGTGGTAGGCAGTTCTTAAAAGTGATTTTCTTTTCTCTTAAAAATTATTTTCTTTGATGAAAATTACTTAAAGCTTTTGTTTGGAGCTCAGTTGAAGAGAATTTCTTTCCCTTTGAAGTCCTTAAGATGGAAAGGAATAGTACAGGCATTTCAAGAACTGCTTTTCATATTTTTGAACTAGCAGTCAAATTGCAAGAGAAAATGCAAGCTTTGTAAATATGTCTCGTATAATGATAGAAGTTCTGCCAGTACTGTGATAAAGGTGTCCTAGGACATGGGACATCTGCTGTTGAATAGAAGTGTTGGAATGAAGATGCATCTTTAGGCTTTTTGGGGGGTGGGGTATATTTTTTTTTTCCCTTTAGGCAGCAAGATAGAATATTAACTTTATTTTAAGACATGTTGGAGCTTGTGTGTTTCTCAGCTGTATCAGTATTTAAACATGGCTTATAAGTTTCTGAAGTAACTTATCCACTTCTTACCTGAACACTGAATTTGCACTTCTGTAAAATAAATAGTCCCAAAATCATGTTGGAGACAAACTTTTATCTTTAAGGTAAACAGTAAGTATTATTTTACCTGATATCGTGTGCCTGGATGACATTTAACAGTAAATGTGAGATTACAGAGTTGGTTTAGTTTAAAATACTGCGTTTTTACAATTATCATGCTTGTTTCTTAGTAGGAGCAACAGGAAAGAAGAGAGTCTGTTGTAAAATTACAAACGGATAGAAAGTGCCTAAGAGTAGGTGTACTGTACCCAGAAATGGATACAGAGGAAGAAAGGTTGTTCTGAATTCACCTTACAGCTGGCTAGAATTGCAATTTTAATTCTTTAATTCCCTTCCCAGTTGCTCAGGTTCACTCCTATAGAGTGCCAGAGCAGCAGCAATGTTGTGTTAATCTCTGGCTAAGGAAGCTGCAAGGTGATAAGCACGAGCTTGTGTTCATACCTGTTATTTGTAACAAGAGCAGCTTACTGGGAATAATTCATGGTGCTGGTTGACACCCTTTCCAAGCTCATTGCCATGGCTTTATTTCAAACACAGAGATGTTTATAGAAGTTATTTGGCATGTAATGCTCACCTTCTTACTGCTAAAGCTGTGTGCTCATAGGGGCCTGGCACAGAACAGGGATGTAATAAAATCTAGCTGGTGGTACTTTGTACAGATTTTAGTCACTTGAGTCAGTGACCTGAAAGCTTTGATTTGATAGCACTGAAATAATTTGTTCTGACATCTCTGTGAACCAGCCCATCAGGGTTTTAATATGGCTCTTTTAGTCTGTCCTGGCTGAAAAGCTTGAATTTCAGATATATCAGCTCAACTTTGATCACTTAATAACAGATGCCATTATACACACCTGCTCAGGCATACCAAACAGATTTCCTGTCCCAAACACTGAACGCTTTTTATTCTTCCTTTCAAAGATTTTTGGAGTTGTCTTACTTGTGTGTTCTTTCTGGTTTATTATTTTGTGCATTCTTGTATCTTAGAACGAGGAACAAATTGTAGTTGGAAAAACAAAATTAGTAAATCGAGCAAGCTTCGGCACAGTCAAACCTTCAGTCACTCTTATTGCTGGTAAATAATTTGATGATCTCCAGATTCACTAATGTTCAAAACCTTGCCTGTTTGTGGTTAACCAAGGTGTGTTTTTTTTCCCTAGGATTCCTACAGGAAGCAAGTAGTAATTGATGGAGAAACCTGTCTCTTGGATATTCTTGATACAGCAGGTCAAGAAGAATACAGTGCAATGAGGGACCAATACATGAGAACAGGGGAAGGCTTCCTGTGTGTGTTTGCCATAAACAATACAAAGTCTTTTGAAGATATTCACCATTATAGGTGTGTATATGAAGAGATAATCCACCAGCTCTTGTATTAGATGGGCAGGGGGTTTGTTCTTCCTCTGGATAATACAGTGATCTCTCATGAAATAGGGAAAATCTGAAAATTAACAATATTGCAACTTATTTATGCATCCATTATCTGGAATTTTGGGTGATCTGAAAATCTGCCTGGCTCATCAATGAGGTGTAAATTATTGTTACTCAGTATTCTGAGTCAGGACCAAAGATAAATTCTGTCCATTCCACTGATAAAATTGTTTGCTAAGATGGAAAACCTGAAGCTGTTGTAATTGTACAGACAATACTGTCAATTCCCGGTTTTGTCTGGGGCTGTAGGGGGAAATACCTGGGGAATGTTGTGAGAAAAATAACCTCTGTGAGCGCTGAGAAGGACAGACACACAAAACCAGAGCTCCAAAATGACAGTAAAGACCAACCTGTTACTAAGTTCTTAATATTATCTTATTTTAAATAATTACTTAAGAATTGCAACTCATGCTTTCTTTGTCAACTACACTAATTTAGAAATACAAACAGTCTCTGGTGATTACCATAGCACATCATTTATAATGATCTTACTGTAAGATACTCAGGTACCTTACTGTTACCCTGAATTCTCCCTGGGTATTCTATTAGAAGCCAAGGCAACTCCCACCAAAGA
>VZSR01002340.1:8779220-8814039 GCA_013398615.1 Brachypodius melanocephalos
CTGTGGTCTTGAAAGTTTTAAACCCCCTAAGTGCAGATTTTTTAATGCTGTCTTTAATTAAAGAACAAAATAAAATCACAGCCTTCCCCCAAAACTAAACCGAAATCAAGACAGCAGACCTAGAGCTTTTGGCAGCGTTTTGGCAAATGAATTGAGTATTATGAGTGTTGAATATGAGAGGTAAGTAGTAAGATTAATACCAGAGTTTGTTAGGTTTATTCTGGTATTAGCTGCTACAAAGTAAAAAAAAAAATCTTAAAAAAAAGTTAAAAACCCAGTATAATGACATTAACATCTATAGTAATTTGTAAAATGTCAGGCTTTTGGTTGGTTGGTTGGTTTTTGTTTAGTAAGATGCTAAACTTGATGGTGACAGGATTAGTCAGTTTATTTTTTAGTGGCTTCCAATAGTGCATGTGCAGTAGATTAACATAAAGGATGATGTTCGCCTCTGTTAATTTAATGTTTTAACTGTTTTGAAACCTACCATATAAACTATTAATACTTGTTAAATGCAGTCTTTCCTTTTTCTTCTTTTTAGGGAACAAATAAAGAGAGTTAAAGACTCAGAAGATGTCCCAATGGTGCTAGTAGGAAACAAATGTGATTTGCCTTCCAGAACGGTAGACACAAAACAAGCTCAGGATTTAGCAAGAAGTTATGGAATTCCTTTCATTGAAACATCAGCAAAGACAAGACAGGTAAAGCTCAAAACTTCCCTGATGCAAAGGCAGAGCTCTGACCTGAATTACCCTAATTATGAATGTTAATTATTCCAGGCATTGACATTTGCTTGGTCATATCAGTGGATGCATTTCTGCAGATTGGAAATCCTTGGGGTGTTTCTTCTTTCTGTCAACTTGCTTATAATTGGTAATTGCTTATTGATGAGTGATTGATTGGCTTCAAGTGGGCAGACTCAGAGTGAGACCTGGCCTGCTGTTGCTCTCCTCTGTCAGGTGGTTGCAGCATTCTTAACTTTGTGAGAGGTTTTAATAGAATAAAAGCACTTCTACTTAGAGGTGAAATGCTTTTTTTTCCCTCAGCAAGAGGATTAAACAGACAAACAAGTAATTAGTTTATTCTGCTTTAAGTGTTTCATTAATAACAAAGGAATTTTTCCTTGAGGTGTTGATTCTCTAATTAGGGGGACAGGCTTGATACACCTAAGCAATTGACCTTAAGGCTATTTCTGAAATTCTTGAATTAGTTCTTTGTGTAAAAAGATACTTTTCCTAAGACTTTAGAGCTCACTGTTGGTTTATTGTAGCTCACTGGTCCTTTTAGTGCCTCTCTTGGGTTGTGTGAGGACACAGGTGACAGTGTGGCACATCTGAGCTTTCAGGAGAAGAGAAAATTCTGTGGATAGAGGTGGAACTGGTTCAGTACTTCTGAAAGAAAGCAATCTTGAACAATGCTGGTTGGTGGTTTCTCTTTTAAGAGCAAAGATTTTACTGTCAGCACAAATTAGATCAGGCTCGGGTGGCTCCTACTCTGCATAATCAGAAGTGTTATGTGCAGGTTGTGAATCAGGAATTCAGGAGGTAAATAAGGGCAGAATGCTGCAGTTTGAGTAACTGCTTAGAATTTCTGTAGAGATCCAGCTACATCACTTGGCAGAATTTCCTCATAGCTTGTAAGGCATTTTTGGATCTGAGAAATGAATATTTTATTGATGCATATTTGCTCCACCTACCCACGTTTTTGACAAGTTGAAACCTGGGCTAATTAGTAAAACTTCACAGAGCAATGCTAACTTCTGGCAAGAAAGTCTCTGTTAGGTAGGATTAAAAAAACCAAAGCAGAATGGCTAAACTTGAATGACAGAATAAATTAGGCCACACGAATGTGCTGAAGAAGGGGGCATACAAGGGGACCGAAGGTGTTGTTTGGAAGGTGCTGTATTAGTGTCTGTCGTGGAGATAGGAGGGTGAAAAAACAACTCTGAAATTACATTTCAAGTTTGAAACAATAGAAATGCTGCACCAACATGTAGGTTTTACTTTGTTCAGTCTGTCTTATACAGCATCAGGCTTTGTTGGGGCAATATTCCTTTTGCATAGCCACTTCTATTAAAAGGGATATTTTAAAATAAAGATGCCCACTAGACTGTTTAGAACCTGTTGGATTCAAAAAGTTGGCAGCACTAGGGATGGCTGCTGATTATTTCCCAGTGCTGTTTTTAGAGCATGTTGTGCTATGAAATTCCTTCATAGGGTGCTGTGTAAATAAAATATTTTTGAGAAGAACAAAGGGCATTGGAGAAAGAACTGGGATTTAGTTATAGCAAGAGGATCTAAATATTAATGTGTGTGATTGTATATACATGTGTGTGTATGTGCATGGAATGGTTTTTCAATCACAATATCATATATATAAACATATATATACGCACACACCTTCTTCAAAAGTAATTTTAAATTAGGGGAGGCAGACCATTTTTGAGCTGCATATGGCCCATGGGCTATAGTTATATTCACTCTTTGTCTAAGAGTCAATATATAAACAAAACACTGGTCTTCTCTGTCCTCATGGAGAACTTCTAATTATGAACAGATACAGCTCGTGGTGTTCTGGAGTCTGTGGGAAGTCTGCCCTGAATCTTTCAAAGTAGGAACCTTCTTTTCCATTCCTGTCCTCACCTTCCACACATGGAAACATCATCACTAATGCCCTGCTGAAAGGCACCATTTTCCTGCCTCTGCCCTTTCTGTGCCCAGTTCTGCTGGAGCTCGGAGGGAATCAGAAATGTTTCTGCAGAAGGAAACGGGGAAGGTGGAAATGGGAGACTTTTTTGATTGCCAAGACACTTTTTTAAAAGCATGGCATTGCATGCTGATGCAGGATGATGTCTCAGTTCAACTAAGTTTTTAAGATTTTCAAAAATTCATAGGCAAGGACAGAAAAAAGAAGAATATTGAAGTGAAGTACAGAAATAAGTTGTTCTGGAAGTTACTGTGTTTGTGTTCTGACTGGGAATAGAGATGCAAACTTCAACCCACAGCGGGAAGATTGTGTTTTAAGCCAAATCCCTCTGTGAATTTTCAAACAAATCATTGAATCCATCAGTGAAACCTCACCTTAGTGGGCCCTACAACTTGGGTGTGAGGCTATAGATTATTTTCAATTAGACCACTGACTGAAATCAGTGTGATGTAGTTTATGAAAAATAGTGATAGTCCTGTTTCTGAATGTAAGCAAGTGGCAGTACTGGTGGTTTTGAAAGGCCGTGAGCATTTACTCATCCTTTCACAATCCTCATGGAGAAGGAGATGAATAGCTTAGGTTTATTTTGATTGCTGATTTTGCTTTTCTCTGTTTGACATAAGCTTTATATTTAGGTTCTCCCCTGTCTACATGAGCATGTAGCTCCCAATATTATCAATAATATCAATGAGAGATGAGAGACAAATGTGATTTATCCCCACCAAAGCTGCACCCACCCTTCTTTGCTGGGCTTCCCCTTGCCGGGGAGTTACACAGGGCAAAGCTGTAAGGCCAAACTACCCTAGTGTGGTTTGACTGTAGGGCTTTGTTTCTCTTGGAACATTTCTGCTTTCCTGCTGGTATTAGATTCACAGGAAAAGCAGATGAAAGAGCATTATTGCAAGCATAGTAAGGGGTCTCCCAGAGTTTGAGGTCTTGTTATTTAAAATATATGCCTAACACACTTTTGAAGTGTGTGATGAAGAAGTTGACCCAAATCACGATGACGCTGTTAAAAAAGCAAGTTGGTTATTTCAGCTGTCTGATGGACAGTGGGTTAGGCCCCAGCCTTGTGATCAAACTAAGTTGAGAACCTCATTCCTACATCTCAGTTAAAATTCATAGCTAACTGATAACTTGGTTTGCTTGAGCCATTTTTAGGAGTTTGTCATACCTGTTTCATGGTGTTTTGTCACTCCAAGCGATTTTTAATCCAGTTCTTGTGTACAGGTTTCATCTTAAAGCTTTCTTTTCAATGAGTTTTAATTTGGTCAGACTTTTTACATTGGGGGTTCAGTTTTTTCATGTCACTTGTCTGTTGTAAGGTAGAACTTTTCTGGAAAAGCTTAGTCATCCCCCAAGGCCAAAGGGAAGAAAGTTTTGGTTGCTTTTAGGAGATCAGCTGGGATCAAGTGTTTGAGGATAGGCACAGAACAATTTTGAGTTGTCAGGACTAACTTTCATTAGGTTTCTTTAGCGCTACAGAAGTGGAACTTGTGAAAATTCCTGTTTGGGATACTTTGGTCTGTGTTTGAAATAGCCTTTCTTTGCACATGATCATATTTTAGATGGAGTGTTTGGCTGTCATTCAGGAGGCAAAAGCACTTCAAAAACCTTGCCTCAAGGTCCTGGGTTCCTCAGGCTGTTTAGATTTTGAACTTTTTAATAACTGCCAGAGGGTATTTTTGCTTCCAGCTCTGACAGCTAAAAGAACTGGTTAGTTCCATTTTATATATATGGTCACTACTTATTGAAGCAAAAAAATACTAGAGTCTTAAATAGGTATTGAAATTACTTAAGTTTGTAGGATTGACATCTGGCTCTTTAAAATGTCACCTTGTGCTAATGATATACGCAAATATGTGTCTATACAGATTTTCTTTCAGAATAATCTCTTTCAGCAGGGTTCATAAGTCTATTCTTGGTGATGGCAGTAATAGCAATTTCTTTTCTCACTCTGTGTCTCCATCTCTCTGCATTGCTAAAGCAAATTACAGCTCCTACTGGTGATGGGAAAGTTGGCAATAAATGTTGACTCAACAATTGTTACCTAATTTTTCATGTGAAAACTCCATAATCACATTACATCTCTCTACTGCAAAACAGTAGATTTGCAAAAATGTTGATTCTTGTACAGCCTGTGCTTTGGCACATAGCAGCTGATCAATGTTTGCTGTTTCCACTTCAGAAAGAAACTTCCATTCCTTCCAGAAAAACATGGAAGTATGAGCTTTACTTGGATTTTGCCTGTTTTAGTGGTTTTCTTTACATTTTGCAATATGTCAGACCTGGAATGTAAGATTTGTCCATATTTTACTACATCCTAAGATGGCACATTATGTATATACAGGGAAATACAATCCAAGAAATAAATCTAATCCATTTCATCTTCAAATTGAAGAGGCTGTAGTTCAGAAGAACCCTCAGATAAGCTGCAGTGTGTTAGAAATAAGTGTTCAATATGATAACCTGTGGCATAGGTCATGCAAAATGACCCAGTAATTGTGTAAATGCTGGCTGGCTTTTTTCAGTGCATAATATGAAGATGAAATGGAGAGAGAATTTATGGAAAATCTGCCAAATAAAAGCCCAGACTGTCCACTGGCAGTAATAAAGCTTTGGGGCTTAAGTGGTTGTGCTGCTTACTGTAATCATCAGCATGTTCTGGTTTTATTTTCAAATGATGAGTTTGTATTAAATTAACAACCCTGTTGATCTGATTGAGGAGACAAGTACTGAGATTGATAGTAAGGCAGAGGAGGGATTTGCTCTCCCCTTCAAAAGCTGCAGTGGAACACTTTTCATCTTGCTCTAATAAGAACATCCTCACAGATTGATCGAAATCCTTAAATTTATGCACAGGTACACTAATTTTGAAATATTATAACTTAGGGCTGGTGCTGTATCTCTCTATATTGTATTTGGTTGAACATGTCTTAGGTCTCCATACATTTATTTTTTTGTGTGTGTGTGGTGTCATATCCAAGTGGCCTAAATGCACAGCTGCAGAAAAGTAAGGTGTGAGACCAGAGAAGTAAAACATGTAGCTCTGTGTCATCCCTGGAACACAGGGCCAGACATTTCTGCAGCAGAACTTCACAGATTGTTTGCATTTAGTTGTTGTTATGGGGCCCTCGTGATTGCTGATTCTGGTCCAGATGAACAGATCAGGTGTGTCTTGTTGATGTAACAAAGCTCTTAAAATTATGATAATAAACATTTGCTGCCATGGCTTAGATGCCACTTTCCCTAAATTTAATAGCACATTGCTTGCTTTGTAAAGTTAGTAGCTTTGAAAACAACACTACCCCAAATTTAGTATTCTTAGAAAATTTTATTTCTTTATAACCAATTAGGAAATCACCTGGAGGGACTTTTTAAACACTTTGTTTGATTGATCCATGGATTTTTGCAAAGTTCCCCTTCTTACCTGAAGAACAGAATGTAAAGGAGCTTGCTTTTCTTTCCCAAACAGTAAAATATTCTCTCTTTGGCTCAAAACTGCAAGTGGGTGGTGTAACTATGTGTGTTCACAAGTACCCCCTAGTTGACAATCTAATAAGGTTTTGTGCCTCCTGCATATATGCATGCCCACAGAAATGTGGGAATAGATTCCAGTATCATTTTCAGCAGTGGAAGAAAATAAGTCCTACTCGTTTTTAGGCCCGGTGTTACCGTGCACAGAAGAAAAGCAGGGCTTGAAGCGTAGATATTCACAATAATTGGTAATCAATAAATGTTGAATTAGGTATTTATCGAGCAGCAAATGAGCAAGCCCAGCATTTTAAATACATAAATGAAGCTCCATAAACTTCTCTCAAGTAAAGCTCATAATTTCAGTGGTTTTGTTGTGGTTTTTTCCCTTTCCATGGGTGTCCCAGTTTGTCTCTATCATTAACAAAGCGATTTTTAAGGAGTTGTGTTTTACAATGCAGAGAGTGGAGGATGCTTTTTATACATTGGTGCGAGAGATCCGACAGTACAGAGTGAAAAAAATCAGCAAAGAAGAAAAGACTCCAGGGTGCGTGAAAATTAAAAAATGCCTTGTAATGTAACAGGGTAAGTTTGTCATGTACCAGGATAAGTGTTGCAAATCACTTGCCAAATAAAACTGATTGAGGGTGTCTTGCCAATCAGACTTTTTGTGGCTAATCAATGGTATAATTTCAGATATAAAACCAATGACATTTCAGTGTCCTGAATATGGATTTACTTTGTTTCATGGGGTTTTGATAAATGGATTAACAAGAAGTGTTTACTGCATATTGAATTCTCCAGCTGGAAAAGGGAGGTACAGTTCTGAGTGGGAAGAAGTTAGGAGGAAGGAGTTTTATTAGGAATATGTTGCAGGTGCTGTTGAAGTGAATATTGGTTGAAGCATCAGGCTGATGAATTGAGGGGAGAAGATTACAACGCTTACAAATTCTCCTCAGATTCAGAAATAGGAGGTTCCTAATCCAGCAAAACAGTATTTGATTGGTGTGCAAGACTTTTTTACTTCTCAGACCCTTCCTTATGCCATGCTATTTTTTCCTTGTTCTTCCCCAGCTTAAAAACTTTACCCTTACCATTTCCAGGAGATTTTTGTCAACTATAATGCCATGAGTGAACCAGATTTGGACAAAATAAGGTTTCACCTTTTTTTTTAAGAGCCTTTACAAGAGGTGGGGGTTAAGCAACAGCGAAGGAACACTGGAGGGAGAGAGGGGACTAATCCAAAACCAAGAAGAAAGCACCAAAAAACCCCAATACCCAAATTCTCACAAAATCTTGGTTTTTAATCTATATATTCCACTGTAAGAAAAAAGGGAGGAGGTGAGGACAGAAGAAACTGATCTGGAAGAAGTGCTTGTCAAAATCATTCCAGTGCTTTTTGAGCAAAGCATGGGAGCAGCTCCTTGCAGATATTGCTGTAACATTAATTCTTTACCTCTTTTTGCACCAGTGCAGAGAGTGAGTTGTTACTCCTCATATACTTGTCCAAGTGGAGGATGACCTGGGATTTCCCATTGTGTAAAAGAAAAACTGTTCATTTTTAAAGGTGTGTTTTTGTACTTCAGAATATGTGACAGAGAAGTAGTAGAATTTGGGCTGTATCCTCCAGAGACTCACAGTGTGGGAATATTCTCCTCAGTGAGGGAGTTTTGTTTCTCTTTCTGGGGAAGAAGTTTTGAGTCGTATAAATTTTTGCTAGATCTGCTCAGGCTTGTTAGTCTCAGCTTTTAAGTCATGAATGACTGCTCAGAGGTAATTATTAAGATTTTTTTTCCCTAAAGAAAATGATGGAATCTACTTTCCTGGAGCTGTTCAGGAAAAGACTGGATGTGGCCCTTAATGCCATGACATAGTTGACAAGGTGCTGATCTGTCAGAGGTTGGATGCTCTTGGAGGTCTTTTCCAACCTTAATTATATGATTCAATCACTTTTTGATACTCTTTGCATCACAGGTTTCCTTTGCAGGAAACTGAAAACTTAAGTCACGAAGCTCCCTCGTCTTGCATCCAAATATTACTGAATTGATACCATCAAAACACCTTGTTTTATCCTTCCTGGCTATCAGAAAACAAACAGAAGCTGGGCAAGGTGACTTTTGATGAGAGCCATAGAAATTAAATTGCTCAAGCCCTGTAGCCTTCTGGAAACCAACTTTGCAATTACTTGGTGTGTTATTGATGGAACCATACCACAAAGTAGTTTTTTTTTTTTTTTTATACTGGGGCTTGAAAGATCCTGAGTCCTGTCTACTTTCCCTTCCTGTTGGGAGAATGAGAATAGGATGGTGGGAATTTCAGTGAAAGGATTTTTGCAGATTGTAAGGTTCCTATTTATGTCTCAGTGAACACATTCTTTCTACCAGCTATCTTCTTTCTTTTTGATGATGTCCAAGAGAAGTATTTTTGGGGGGGTTGTACCTTTTTTTTCCCCTCCCCATGAGGGAAATCATCTGTCAATAATGGATATTGTTAAGTTCTGGATATTTGTTGTTGTGTTTTCTTTTTTCCCTGCATCCTGTTTAGAGAATAATCTTGAATCTAAGGCTCTAGAACTTAAGAAGTCCGCTTAGGGAAAGAATCATTTGCCTTTATTCCCAAGTGAGTTCTACATGGAATTGATAGGCGTTTTCAGCAACTTTGTATTTAGGGAGTTAAGTTGGAGGAAGCATATTCCAAAATTATTATGGCATAGCTGTAGTTCAGTAGTGGTTTGAGTGGAATGAGAAGTCTGATATTTAAACCAGCCTGGCTTGTATTACTTTACAGTCAGTAAAAAAAGTATTATTTCAGTCTGATGTGTAGTAGGTGGCTAAGGAAAGCAGCACCTGATGGTGTGAGCCTTACACCTGGGATTTTAGACTTCTGAAATATTCATTGTAACACAGATTGCAATGATAGCGTTCTGTGAATAATTGAGTTGGATGGTTCAGAGTGTTTTTCTCCCTCTTGGAATATTGTTCATCTTCATGCTGCCTGTGGGATGCCTTCTTAAGTTAGTCTTCCACAAGGAAACTGAAAACTTTGGCTACCCAGACTGCCAGGAGCTGCTGATGCTTTCCAAGAGTTTAATTCCTTTGGCTGTTACACAGTAAAGCAGAAAGGACAGAACATCTTTTGCTCAGCTAGCAGGGAGAAATCTCCAAAACTCCGTGTGAAATCCTCAAAAGAACTCTTTCTGTGAAAGCATCAGATTTTTTAAATAAAAAGCATGCTACGAGCAGACAACTAGATAATGTAATCCGGGTTGAGCTGGGTTAATAGGGAAAAATTTGAATTAGAAAAGTTCTAGATTTTAATTAAAAAATGCCTGCATTCTTGATTGAGCTGCAATTTAGTGGTTTCTCTCCATAGTACTACAGAGATGTACAAATAACTTCTATTCCTCGTGACTGATATGTGTGTATATGTATATATGCATTATACACTTTAAAAACGTAAGAAAGAACTCTACAATTTAGAATTTGTTTAAGGATTGTTTTTGGTGCTGGGATTTTAAGGAATTCCAAATTCCTTATGAATTTGGTGTTTGTTATTACCATCCAGGTTCATTTGCCCAGTCTCCTGCATGCTTATGGTCATGCAGCCACATCTCCAGACTTCTCTGAAGCCATGGGACTCTGTGGGGTTCCAAAAGCTTGCAGCCAGGAGCCGGCTGTTCTGTGGGATCAGTTCTGCTGTTTCTGTTCTCTCTCTGCCCTTTGGAAGAACAAGGGCCAAGAGCAAGGCCTGTCAGTGCACCTTCAGTGAGGCTCTGGGGTTTTAGTTCTGAGCCTGCGCAGAGAATTGCGAGTTTCTAATCTGAGCCTGGATTTAAAGCTCTCATTCAGTACATTTTAACTTCCCCAAAGGCTTGCACACAATAAGTGCATTGTCAGAAGGAAGAAGGTCAGCTGCCTGCAGTCCCTTCCTACTGAAAGAACTGACTGCAAAGGTTGGCAGCCTTTGATCTCACAGCATTGATGCCTTCAGGGGCCTTCTGGAGACAGAGTATCCACTGCTTACATATAAAATTTAATAGGCAGGCTGAAAAGTGAAAGACCTCCCTTTACCTTGTGTTCTCCACTTCTAACTCACAAATGATCTAAGCATAGTTTTGTATGTCATGTTCTATTAATGACCTGAATTGAAGACAAATTGTGGCAGGACCAAACATAATCAATAATTAGTGAGGCTTGGTCTGCAAAGGTATAAATGCAAGGATGAAAGCCAAGTCAGTTCTGTAAACTGATCTAGTGAAAAGTGTCCCTGCCCACAGCAGGGACTTGGAATGAGATGGTCTTTAAGATCCTTTCCAACCTAAACCATTCTATGATTGTGTGTTGCAACATGTGCTGTATTTAAAAGATCCTCATCTTACTGGGTAGAAAAAAAAATTCAGCCTTGATTGTGAAGTCATATGTTCAAAGGTTCATGATAGTATCTGGGTATTACTTTGTACAAGTTATTTTCTCTGCATTTATTTTAAAACATGTTTAATGAGGGAGGATTTCTCATTTGAAGACTTAATTTGCATTTTTTAGATGTGTCTCATTTGAAGGCACCAACTGAAAGCCAGTTCTGAAAGGTGGTTCTATAAGGCAGTGTGAATAGTCTTGGGAAGAGGTGGTTCTTGTATGGTTCTTGTGTTTTAAGAATGAAACTGTTGTTTTTTCTGTTGTGATTGATTCTTAGTGCTGTCCTCTTCCTTCTTAATACTGAGACCTGCAGTGGAATCATGAACTGTTGCTACTTCTATAGCATTTTCCTACTTGAACGTTGCTAAATATTCTCTTTGTGCATTAATGCTGAAGCTGTAAGCAAAATACACTAGTTCTCTCTAAAGTAATACCAAGTATTTTTAATTTCCAAAAACTAATGAGTGGCGTGACCTTTTGCAGGAATAAGGCTATTCTCGCACTAGGCGTACTGCATCAATTTTATATTGGTCAATAATGTGCCAAAATGTAGAACAAGTTGTTTGCAAGGTCTGGTAATATGCAAAAGTGTGCTATTAATATTGGGAGATACACTGCCAAGGACTTTGAACATCAGCTGTTTGTAAATGTTTTATGAACTTGAAGATTTTAAATAAATTTAGCTTATAGTGAGTGCTGCTTTTTAAGTGAAGCTAGTTCACACTTCCCTGCTGTTTGGACTTTTCATATTAAGTTTCCTCACCACATGGAGTTTGGCTGAAACAGTAATGAATTCGGTGGTTTTTGGCTTTTTGTTTTTTCAGAGTTCACTTTCAGTTCTTTACCTAGTAGGCATAGAGGAGGAAATGCAGAGTGTTAATTTTTTTTAGCAGCTTGAAGGCAAATTCGTGTGGCTGAATTTCTAGACCCAGTTCTATAGTGATGCATTTGGCTGCTGTGAAACAGTAACATTTCTCATCTAAAAGATAAAAGGACTAAGGCAGGAAAGAATCAAGAATATTTTTATCTTAAAGATTTTATAACTGTCTGTATTCAAATAATTAAGTGTAAAGGCAGACTGACAACATGAGTACTTCAGTGGGATTTGAAGCAGCATGAGAGCAAGACCATAAATTGTTTCCTATAACTAAGTTGTAACAAAGCACATTGTACAACACTGTTCTTGATAGTGGTCCATGTCAGGCTTTTGGATATGCTGGTCTCTTTAGATCAGAGTTAATTTTGATCAGCTGTAATTACCTCTGAAAATAATGAGAAACTACTCAGTGAGAACAAACTTTAGCTTTTGTGTCTGTAGTTCAAGTCTTGGAGCCATGGAGGTTTTAAGTGACTATCCAGCACCAGAGAGAGTATGTTTGCTGTGTCCTTAACTTTAGAAGTTGAATAGAATAACTTACCAAATAACTTATCATTGGGACATGGGTTTGATTTGATTGATTTGCATGTGTAAAGATTTATAAAACTGTGGTGTGATTACTATACCAATGTGCCTTAGAAATGATCAGAATATGTGGATTAACCATAACTATGTCTTTGGTATTGAATTATTGGTACAAATATTAGAATTCATATTCCAGAGCTGTATATAGATTATTAAAGCATAAATAAAGATAGTTAATGCCTCACAACTTCCCTGTGAGGGTGCTGAGGCCATGGCACAGATTGCCTAGAGAAGCTGTGGCTGCTCCATCCCTGGAAGTGTCCTAGGCCAGGTTGGATGGGGATTAGAGCAACCTGGGACACTGGAAGGTATTAGGGTTGGAACTGGAAGATCTTTAAGGTCTCTTCCAACCCAGGCCATTCTATGATTCTATGATAATACATACTTATAACCTAATTGTGAGGTGTTGTTATATAAATACACATTCTGTATATGATACTTTGCTAGCTTGAGGTGGGGCAAGGTGTGCTCTTGGAGATGAGGGCAGCACACACTTCATCACCTTCCTTCCCATATCAGCAGTGGGATTTCACCTGTGGGGCACCTGTGAGTAACCTGCAGGATGCCCTAAGCCCAGTTTAGGAGCAGCTAAGGAATAGGGCAGCAGGTGTCAGCTGCTGCTGGCACCAAAGCTGTTCCCTCAGGTGGTTGTGTCAGTGCTGCTCAGAATTCCAGAGAGGAACAGGATGAGTCCTGCAGCCAGGATTAATTGTTCAAAGGATGGCAGGTAGGCAGCAGAATGTGCTGATGGAACCCCCCTCAGGTGGCCAGGGAGGGACACAGGCTGTACCTCAGCGGGCCTGCGGGTCTGAACGTGATTCTAATTTGTATCTGTCTGGATCTTTGCAGGGTGTTGATGATGCCTTCTACACATTAGTTCGAGAAATCAGAAAACACAAAGAGAAGATGAGCAAAGATGGTAAAAAGAAGAAAAAGAAGACAAAGACAAAGTGTATAATTATGTAAATACAATTTATCCTTATTCTTAAGAAGTACTGAAGTAATTTTGTACATTACACTAAATTATTAGCATTTGTTTTAGCATTACTTTACTTTCTGCTTCATGATCCTGTTAGCTTTACCTGAATGCTTGTTTTAAATGACAGTGGAAACTTCATTCCTCTTAAAGTGCCAGTATTCTTTGACTGTTGGTTCTTGACCTAGCAATGCCTGCAAAAAAAAGAAACAAAAAAAAACAAACAAAAAACAACAAAAACCCAAAACAAACAAAAAATACCCACAAAAATCCTGAGAACTGTCTTAGGACTCTTTGGTGCATGCACAGTTGCTAACTTCCTATTTTTCTTACTGGTCGTGAACTTCTGTTCTGTGTGCAAAGCAAACAAATGATGCTCTACACATTTTAACATCCCCTCTAAATTTTTGGGTTTATAAATTTGGTTGGGAAAAAGGACTAGTTAGCAAAAGAAGCTTTCATTTCAGCATTTCCTTTATTTTAGACTGATTGCAATAGAGAGAGACCAGAAGCCTTTATATAGTCTTCCTGTAGATTTTGCTTCTAGGCATCTAGTCTTGTAGCATTTCAGATCAACTTTAATGAATGTAAAAAGAAAACTTTCAAAAAAAAATATCACTGCAATTTGTCACAGTCACTCCTTAAATACTCTATTTTTTCTAAAAAAAATTAAAAAGAAAAAAAAAGAAAAAAAAAATTTAAAAGACAACAATGCACACCTGGCAATGGAAAAAGTAAAAGTTCTAATTAGGTTGATTTGCTATTGTTAATGCATTGCTTTAAGAGCTTCACTGACTTTTTGTGTCTGAAGAGCAAGGTAAAATCCCCCTGTGTCAAAGCTTTGAGTAGCTTTGTTCAGTAGGGTCAGGATTTCACCCTGAGCATCCCTAGGAAATATTAGAATGCCTTAAGAGAGAGTTGATTCAAATTCTTAGGTTAATTCATACATGGACCCAGAATTTGCCATAAGAATTAAATCAGAATCCTAAATTACATAGTGGCGTAAAACCATTCTTTTTTTCCCCCAAGAGTGGCATTAAATATTTCCAGATGCCCATTTTGTGCAAAATAGGGGAGAAATTCTAAATTCTAGCAACATCAGATGAGTGAATGAAAGAGCTGAATTTAGCTGCTTCATGCAAATAATTTGGAAATCCACTATGCCATGGAAATAGTGTGGAATTTGCACAATCTGTCAGCATAGAACATGATTTCCAGAGTCAGTGTTGTTTGTGTGATGTCTGTGAAGTACTGATTCAATGGTTGGTGAGTGGCATTCCAGTGTCTAGACTGTCATGAAGCTACACCAAGAGTTTAATGTTGTCTTTCTCTGTGATTAAGTTCTCTTGTGATTTTTGTTCTTCTCTCCCCACACTTTTTTTTTTTTTTTTCTGATTGGAATTAATGCAGGATTTTTGCAGGAACTTTCACTTTTTGGTACTGCAGTAGCCTAGTTATCCACTGAAGTACGAGCCAGTAGTTCCAGTGTTCCCAGTTCCCAATGTCTCCCTGTAAATGTGGAGTTGTTTGTTTCAGGAGAGCTTTGGTCCCTGAAGGTGCACTTCTTCACAGGAGCTAACTCAGCTGCAGAGTGACACTGGAAGGTGTGACTCTGGTGTACCCAAAAAACAAAACACAAAACATTGAAGTAGGATAGTTCAGGACACTGGAATATTTGGAACGGGGAATAGCAGCATTGCCCTAACTTAAAGTATTCCATGGAAATTTTACACAGGTATGAAAAAAAATTGCACTGTGTAACTTGGACCATTTCTGTGAAAAGTATTATTGTGCTTCTACAAAAAAACTCCCAGAGTGACTGTTGTAGATGGGGACCTGCAAAGCTGGCAGGAAACACAGAGTGTCTGGATTGCTCCATATTCTTTAATTTCATTGTGTCTGGGAGAAATCAGGCCTTTCCCTGCCTGTGGCCCCCATTCCCATCCTTCACTAAAATCCAGACCCCTCCACTCCTCTCAGCTTCAATGTGAAATGTAGGTTATGAAATATCCTGAAAAACAGTAACAGGAGAACCTAACTTTATACTATAAGGAGTAAGAACAGATTCTTAATGTCACAAAATATTTCAGAGCTTCCAAGGTTAAAATGTGTTGGAGACAGTTATTTGCACATTTTATACACTCTAGATAATACATAAAGAATGTAGCATAAGTGGGTTGTAAGCCTTGAGCAAATGGAAGTAATCTTAAGGTTACTTTAATTTTGGTAACTGAGTCACACTGCATGTCAGATTAGGGCTGGTCTAAAATTCTGATGTGAATTTAACTAAAAGCTGTTAGGAGAATTTGTAGCTGAAATGTCTTATTCATCAAAAGTGGATTTCTATAGCTTTACTCTAAAGCTATGTATGAACCAATGTTGGGGTTTTTCAGCAAAAGTGAGCTGTAGCTGCCAGTCAAATTAGTACAAAATCCATTTAGATTAGCCCTTATTTACTTGAAAAAACCCCAACCCCATCCTTGCCGCTGTAGCGCAGTTTTGTCTTCCTGTTCATCGAGATTTGGTGAAGCACGTTGGATTGCAGCTTGTTCAAGTTGCTCCATCATCACTGCCCTGCCCTGTTTGAGATGCTTCCACAGAGCATCCCTGGGTGCTGTGTGTCCTGAGAGCAGCTCCTGAGCGAGCCTGGGAGTCACTGCCTGTGTCACCATGTCAAACTGCCAGAGTAACACCTTCTTACAGTAGCTTTATGTAACTCTGCTAAATACCTGGATCCTTGGTTTAGCTCCAAAAGGAATTATTCTGACCAGTTTCAGTGCCCTGAAATTTCTTGCTACTTTTTTGCTGTGTGGGCTTTGTTACAGTAACAGGATAATGGGTAAATACTGACACACACAATCTTCTGCTCTTGTCTAGACTATGAAGCAATACAATTATTACCTTCAAAGACCATCAAACTGTAAAACAAATCATTGTGTCTCAAGTTTACATAAAGCTACATAGATGGTAAATCTTTCCTAACATTTCTTTATTCCACTGTCTTGTGTTTTCATGTTGAAAATACTTCTGCTTTTTCCTCTTGAGTGCCAACTTCTTACTAGAATGACTTCTTAATGTAATATGTTTACCTGGAATGTATTTTAACTATTTTTGTATAGTGTAAACTGAAACATGCACATTTTGTACATTGTGCTTTATTTGATGTGGAACATATGCAGTGTGATCCAGTTTTTCCATAATTTGGTTGTGTGACCTAGGAATGTTGGTCATGCCTGACATTAAGTTAAAAAAAAGGAAAAAAAAAAAGACCACTGTTTGTTTTAAAATTTTTAATGTTTTTAGGAGTATGTGCTGTGAGGTGATCTGGAATTTGTCATTTTTTTGTCAAACTGTACTGCTCCTATTTATTGTAATGTAATAAAAAATAGTTATTGTGAGTGTCTGTCTCAGTTTCCTTTTCCTCTGCAAGAATTTCAGGTAACAGAGCATCCCATGAATTCCATGTGCTTGGCAGTTGTTCTCCATTCTTTCTTGTCCTTCCGCTGTTGCTGCCTGTCCCAGAGCTGCCATCCTTGCCCTCCTTGTGTCCCTGTCTCTGAGAAGGGCAGCTGCTCAGAGCAGGTGGAAGCGCAGAGGAGCTCAGTTGATGTGGAAAGTTTTTCACATCAGTGTGGTGGCAGAAACTGGAGCACATGCCTTTCATCACAAGGTACTGTACTGTGCCATCACTTTCTAAATTCTGTCCTAGAATTCTGTGAGGCTGCTGCTGCATCCCCCCATTCCCTCCTCCTCAGGCCAGCTGTGATCTCAGAAATGCTCATTCAACACCTGGGGTGAGATCCTCTGGAGCTCTTCAGGAACAGTTCCCAGGAATTGGTGCTGTCTGAAGAGCTCCTGCTTTGTAACCAACAGCCTTGGAAACTTATTTTGCTTGCCTGAAGAACACCCCCAGTGGAACAGCATTTTTGCTTTTGAAATTGCAAAGGAATTTACCGACCTGGATTGAGGTCAGGATGAAAAATTGCTGTGACTAAACCCACCTCCCTTGTGACCCTATAAGAAGTGGGCCTGAGTGAGGCCCTCAGTGCTCTCCTGGACTGCAGTGGGCAGTGACCACAAGTCTCCCTCTGTGTGTGGCCCCTCAGAGCCAGTGAACTCTTGTTTGCTGTATTTGGAGGAGCAGCAGTGACCACAGAGCATGGAATGATGCCACCCTTCCTTGAGGCTCAACCCTTCAGCTACTGGCAAGATGCAAAAGTATCCAAGGTAAGTGCTTCAGTGAATTCCAGGGGAATTTTATACCTTGTACATACTCCTTCAGGACTGTGAGTGTGGATATGCTATAGAAAATGTACAATGGATAGTGCTCTTGGAGATTGTAAGTACTGTAGATTTGCAAATAACTCAGGCCTGTCAGGGAGTTGCTGTTGAGCTTATAAGAAATTCTGTATGACTCTTTACTTAAACTGTTTTAAACTATGGATTAAGTGCTGTTAAGCTTAAGTGCTGTTAAAACTTCAGGCATAAACCACTGGTCAGATCTGGGGCTCAGTTTTGCAAGGGGTCCACTCTGTGATTCAACAGGAGCATCTCCCTTATTGCATCTCCCTTATTCCTTTTATCCATACCCTCTTCCATCCTTACCCTTTTTGTATCCCCAGCATCCTCAGTGATACATTTTTGGTTGATTCTGGTTTTAGATTGATAGCTTGTAGATTTTAGTTTGCTGTTTCTCTGTGTGCTTTAACCACCTAGTAAATAGTGGAGTGAACCTTGTTGAAAAGACTTCATCACACTTTCACTTTTATATTAAACCTGCTTTTGCTGATGCCTTTACTGGCAATTCTTTGAGTGACCTTAAAACGCTCCTTTAGTGCCAGTATGGAGACTTGCTACTGCCAACAGCTCTGCTGCAGTGATTCCTTACCTGTATTTCAAAGATTATTTCTCTCTCCAGTGTCATTTAGTTGTTGGAAACACCAACCAACATCACAGAGTATCAGCTCTGACACAAGTGTGAGTCGAGCCAAGGCCTGCAGAGACAGCCTGGAGCAAACAGCCATGGTCAAAGTTCTCTTCCAGGGGCAAAGATCAAGGTTTCTATTCCTGCTGCAGCAGTTACACAACAGCAGCAACCAGCAGTAGCAGGAATTGTCTTCAGGGCTCAAATACCCAAAGCACTACTGTTCAAACACCCCCCTTTCTTGACCCTGCAGTTGTCTCCCTGACACAGCAAGGTGATGCCTCTGCAAGTTGAGCAGATGAGGTTAAAAAATTCAAGAATTTACTTTCTCAGAATGACAGAAGAGTCAGGGTTGGAAGGGGCCTCTGGAGACCATTTAATCTAACCCCCCTGCCCAGGCAGGGTCACCTGGAGCAGGTGACACCCTGGAAAAAGTCCAGGGGAGGTTGGGCTGTCCACACCCTCCCTGGGCAGCTGTTCAGGGGTCTGCCGCCCTCAGTGTTCAGAAATTACTTCTCATGCTGAGGTGGAACTTCTGCATTATCTTTAAGGCCATTGCTCCTTGTCCCGTTGCTGGGCACCACTGAAAAGAGCCTGGCACCATCCTGCACCCACACCTGAGATATTTATATGCATTGATGAGATCCCCTCTGTTTTCTCTTCTCTGGACTAAAAAGGCCCAGCTCCTGCAGGCCCTCCTCGTAAGAGATGCTCCAGACTCCTCATGTATGGCCTCTGCTTGATCCTCTCCAGTAGCTCCTTGTCTTTCCTGAACTGTGGAAACCAGAACTCAGCATTCCCTCTCCAGGGCTGGGAACTTCACTTTTGAGAGGGTGCTCATTTCCAGGGGAAATGGATCATTCAGGGTGGAGGATTTTTAAAATCAGGTTCATCTGTCAGGTAGCAAGCACAGCACCTTGAACTGACACCCAAACACACGGCTATGGGGTAAGAAGAGTTTCTGTTTAACACATACATTGAAGTGAAGCAGCACAGGGCTGTGCAACCACTCCTTCCTGCAAAATCGTTTCATACCTGAAGGTTTAGTCTGAGGAAGTCAAAAGCAGCAGAGGAAAACCTATTACCTGCACATCCCAAACCCTTCAAGTGACTCCTGGCAGGGAAGCAGTTCCCTGATTTGTGCTCTAGAGGGCTTGGAAGGATTTGCATTTCACTTCTTTTGCAGTTAGAGCTCTTTTATTGTTACCTTTCCCGGGTGTGTGCGGTTACAGGCACAGTCAGGGCTTGTCATCGCTGTAGTAGCGCTGCTTCATGGCTCGGTATTTCCTCAGGAAGTACAAAGCCTCCAGCTCCTTCATAACAAATTCTCCCCGGGCAATCAGTTGCTTAATTTTTTCAGGGTCTGTCTCATCTTTGTTTTTCAGAAAAGCTGCTTTCAAACGGCTTCTAAAGTAGTCTGCTCCTTTGGGATACTCCCTTCCAAGGTACAGCAGCTTGGAGAGAAAAGAATAATGTGCTTTTAATTGAGTGCACAGTGAAAGGGGGTTCATTTTTTGGTTAAGGAAAGTGCTGGTGGCATTTAAGACACTTACATTTTTGTACAGTTTTATCACTTCACCTCTTAAAGAATTGGCCATTCTCCCATTTCAGTGAACTCTGTCCTTGTGTGATTTTTTGGGTTTGTTTGGGTTTTGTTACCTGAAGGATAATCAATTTGAAATTAGCCTTCTCTGTGAGTCAGTAAACCATCTCATCCTAAAACTTCTGTATCCTACTGAGCCCAGTTTGCTCTAATTCTGGTTTTACTCTGTCTCTTCTTTCTTTCTTTTTCTTTCTTACTTTTTATTCCATTTAGCTTCTCAATGTCTTCTCCCCTCCCCTCTCAAACAGAAAACAAGAAACTTTCAATAACTTTCAACAACTGGGACACTTTGTGCTGTTCACTGGCTGCTTTCTCACACCCTTACAATTCTGTACCTGCTAGCCTGGCTGCTTCTATGGTTTGCTGAAAAAACGGTATATTTTTATATATATATACATATAAAGTGGTAAAGATACATAAATAGAACACATATTTATGTATTTTATATATTTATATAGCAATGTTTATAATAACATTTTGATGTGTTTATTTTTATCTCCATTTATATTTATGTATTACATATTCCTATATTGTATATATAGATACATCCACTTCATACATATATATTTCTGCAACTGTCGCATTCATAAATTTTGCTTTTTAAAGGACTCTTTAGGTGCATTACACATTGAGGCAAGTGCGCATCGGCAAAATGTTAAGGATAAGTGACAAAGTAACTGATTTTTATTTCTGTAAGCACAAAATCACAGAATGGCTTGGTTGGAAAGGACCTCCTTAAAGATTTTCTCGTCCCAACCCCCGACACCTTCCACTATCCCAGGCTGCTCCGAGCCCCGTCCAACCCGGCCTTGGACGCTGCCAGGGACGGGGCACCCAAAACCAAATCACAGGCGACCGGAATCCAATCCAGCTCCCGCTGCGGGGCCTCCTTGGTCCGCCACCTCCCCCTGGCTCTGCCCCGCTCCCCCCGGAGCCAGCCCCGGTTCCCCGCGGATCCCGGCAGGGCCGGACCGGGGCCTCACCCGCTCCCTGCCGGAGCCGCCGCGGCGCCGCTTTACGGCAGCGCCGGGAGCGCGCCCGGCCCGAGCCGCGCCTGCGCCCCCCTGGGCGGGGCCTGCGGGATCCACGGGATTGGGATCGGGATCCTGAGGGACAGGGGCACGGCTGCGGGCACCGCCATCCTCTGGGAGCTGCGGAGAGCTGCGGGATCGGGATCCTGAGGAGCACCGCCACCGCCACAGGCACCGCCACCCGCTGCGGGACATGGTGGGGCGGGAAAGGGGCCTGGGGTGCGGGTTGTGTGGTGGAGAGGGGAAGGATGGGGCCGTGGGGAAGGATGAGGTGGTGGAGTAAAGCGAGGTGTTCCTTGTTAGCTCCCAAAGTCCCGGGAGGTGGGAAAAAGGCTTTAAGGCTGAAAGAAGCACCTGAAGGACGCATTATCTCTTGTGTGAGCCCCGGTGTGAGTCCTTGTGCGGTGGTTTGTTGCTGTGGGTGCTCCGTGTGGAACCAGCCGAGGGGTGGCTCTCACTTCGTTGCCAGAATGGCTCTGTGGTAACAAACTTCATTCCAAGAGTCATGGCTAATTTTCTACAGTATTGAAATGATTGTCATTATTGTTTTTCAATAGATGATCACATCCAGTTTTAACAGAAGTGTTTTTCTGATTATTCCTTTCTAGCTGATACGTTATTGTCTGATGTTCTCTTTCCTTTCTTTTTTTTCCTTCTGATCTTTTAGGGTCCAAAACCGAAAAAAAAGGTAAGTAGGTAGAAACACCCTGTAGTTCACTGTTGTGTTTATTTTTTTAATCTGATTCTTTGGGGTTTTTTTCTGGAGGCAGCTGCTCAGGGTTAATTGAATCTGAAGGAGGAAGAGGTGTCTCCAGGACACCGAGTTTTTGTGCCTTTTGCAGGGGGGCCAAGTGTTCCTGTAGCGCTGCTGGAGGGAGCCTGGCCAGTGCAGCCACCGCTTGTTTGCCTTGACAACGTGTGTCCAGGCAGAGAGGCCGTGTCCTGGCTCTGTCTCAGCCATGGGGTGGCAGCAGGACCACGGCAGTGACTGTCCCCTGTGCTGGGCACTGCTGGGGCCACACCTCCAGTCCTGAGTCCAGTTCCAGGCCCCTCACTGCAAGATGGACATTGAGGGGCTGGAGCATGTCCAGGGAAGGGAACAGAGCTGGGCAAGGAGCTGGAGCACCAGGAGCAGCTGGGAGGGCTCAGCCTGGAGAAGAGGAGGCTCGGGGGGACCTTCTGGCTCTGCACAACTCCGTGACAGGAGGGGCAGCCAGGAGGGGTCAGGCTCTGCTCCCAAGGGAACAAGGGACAGGATGAGAGGAAACAGCCTCAAGCTGTGCCAGGGGAGGCTCAGATTGGACATCAAGAGGAATTTCATCATTAAAGGTTTATCAGGCACTGGAAGGGGCTGCCCAGTGAGGTTTGGAGTCCCCATCACTGGGGGTGTCCAGGGAATGACTGGACATGACACTCGGTGTTCTGGGCTTGGTGATAAGGCAGGGATTGGGCCCAGCTTGGATTCAATGACCTTAGAGGTCTCTTCCAACCTGAATGATTCCGAGATTCTGTTATTTGAGCCATAGGCTGGACACAGAACAAGGGGAGCGAAGGGACAACAGGCAGAAGTCCATGGGAAACTGAGTTGCATAAATTTATCCTTTAGGTTATTCTTAATTGAGGGATAATAAATTTATTTACCCCAGCTGTGCATCTCACTCTTCTCAATGCTCTGTTAAGTCATAGGAATGTAAAAAGAAGTTGACTAAAATGTGATTGCAAGTAATTGAAACAAGCAGATTTTCAATTTTCAGCTTATTTATTTATTTATCTATCAAAGTGAAAAGAACAAATTCTTCCCTGAAGTCCTAATGGGTAGAGGTGTGAGTTTTACTGACTCTCTTTTGGGATAATTTTGCAAACTAATGTTTTGGTGACAAATGTGATAAGATGCACTCAGACTCCAGTGACACTTAATTGTCACCATCGTATTTATCCCAGCTTCGTGGCAATCTCTGTACTCAAAGTTGCATTTATATGTATACTTATGCCAATATGTTTACTGCCATGCCAAGTAGTGTGAACAAGTAGTTATTTATATCTGAATGTGTGATAGTCAAAGTGTGAATTAAGAGTATTCATAGCATGTGTGTGTGAAGAAGGACCAGTTGTCAGATAATTTCTAAGAACCTCAAATTTAAAATAGTTATTCTAGGATTATGCTGGAGGTGAACACTGAACTGTCTGGAGTTGCAGTGAGATTTTATAACAAAAAAGAGAAGTCTTCAGTATTTTGTCTTGTGAATTAGATGCTTCTAAATGCCAGACTTGTCCCAAAACACATTTTCCAATATTTCCTAAAATGTTGGAAGTTGTAATACCTGCTTTCTTAGCAGATCTGCCTGTTATTCAATTTCTAGATTAAACCAAAATATTATAATACTCTCATGTTGTGGCTGTGTTTGGGAACATCTAGCATAGAAAAATATATTCATTTTAAGCCCTTATCATAAAAAAGAGAAGAAAATTGAATCCAGAATGTGCATTACTATTCTGGAGGCTTCATTGGCTGCCTAGGGAGTCTAAAATCTTAATTGAGGGGTCACACTGGAAGGGCAAAGTTACAGAGTTATGGAACTGCCAAACTGTATTAAAGCAATACTGATACTTGTTTTCTTCTCCATTATTGCAAACATGAAGTCCAATGGCAAAGGTGGAAAATCAAAGAAATCGAAGGAAGCGAGGCTGAGAGGTACTGTGCACTTCATTTAGAGGGAATATGATATTGTTTATTTGAGATAAATGGGCTGAAAGTAACCTCATGAACTAGATGTGAATTGCTGTCTGTTTCACAAATACAAAGGATTCTTCCCTCTTTTCTGGTGTGGGCCAATTTCCCTGTCCTTGATGCTGCATCTCAATTCCCTGTCAGAGCAATACTCTCTTTTCTATCTGTTCCTAATGCAGTTAGGAAGTTGGGAAGAAATAAATTACCATTAATCCATCCTGGTAGGGGCTTGAGTATGCTGTGGCTGCCAGTGACTGCTAATCACTGGTAAGATTTTATGGTGGAAGTGGCAGCTCAGGTGGGCACAGGCAGATTTGGGAACTTCCTCAGTGCAGCACATACACTTGGCATGATTTAAGTGGAGGTGATGACATCGAGTCACTGGGAACATCTGGATTGAGACACAAATTGTGCCATTTTAGACTGAAGGCTTAGAGGTTGAATCAGTTTTAGTTTTCACATCCTCTCAATTTTCCAGTCCCTATGGCAGCAAAGAGAAGCTAGAACTGTGGAGTAGCAGATCCTGAAGAGGATTTCAATGAACAAACAGCTGTAAAATTGAAATTGTAGGAAATCAGTGGTTGTAGGAAAGAAGAAGAGGAATTTGGGATTAAAGCACTGAGTTTCACTCAAGACTTTGGATTGAGAAGCTGTGTCCATTGAAGCTGTAGATGGAGAGAGCACTCCTGCTGCTGCACTTGCTGGTCCTTGTTTCCACTTTTATCCTCACAGACTGATAGGGGCAGTGCCAGAGAGTGTGTTTTAGTAGTATTCAAATTAATTTGGATCAGTCTTCATACGGGAGATTTCTGTGCAGTGAAAGATAAACATTTACGTTGCTCATAATGTTCATTTTACAGTGGTTTCATCATTACAGCTGGTAACCAAATCATTTTTTAGAAATTATTTAGGGAAGCACAGTTATGCCCTTGATCTCTTTCCCAATCCTCAGCCGAAGCTCAATTACGAGCTGAACAAGAAGAAGCAGAAAGACTTGAAAAGTGGAGACTATATCAAGAGCACTTGGCAAAGCTAGAGATAAAGGTTAGTTTTTTAATCAATGGAAAAATCTAATTTTATTTCCAAACTTGAGACAAGATCTGTAAAACACCAATACTTTATAGGACTTAATTACCTTCCTAATATAGGAATTTATTTCCTTCCTTTCCTTATGTGTTAGGAACAATATTGAGGAAATTTTCCAGTTTTGATAAATTTAAATGCATTACCTTTTGTCATATGTGTTTCTTCACTTTGATTAAATGCCTTTTTTTAATCATTTCCACTGTGCTTTCAATTGAATGTATTTTTCATGTTCCCCATGAGGATATTTGGTACAAATTCCTTGATTGGTTTCCCGCTCAGGCAGATACAGTGATTTGTGTTTGTATATATATGTGTGTGCATTAGACTATGTATATTTATTTTTCTGAACAGTTCGACATTCAGAACAAAAGCTGATCGGTAATAGATAAATATTTTTGTGTTTAAAAAGAAAAAAAATATTTACAACAAACTATTTTTTTTGAAAGAGTGACTCTTATCCACTCCTCTTGTACTTCACAGAATCTTTTTTTCCACCTAGGGAAAAGGTGACCTTAAAATAATAGAAATTTAAAGGGAAAAAATAAAACAACCTTGCACACTTTTTCCAAATTGTGCTTACATTTTTTAGTGGCTTCCATTAGAGCTGTCTCCAGGATGCTGATATGGAAACTGTTCAAGTGAGAGGTTACAATCATATGTCACATTATGTTTATCATATGGCTCAGCAGCTACTGTGATGACAATAACATTGGAAACTACTGCAGTCTTCTCAATATGTTTAATAAGAAAAAGCAAGTTTTCAGTGTTTGAATTTGTTTAAATAATAACTCATTCAAATATCCCAAATTTGTTTCTTCTGTGTAAAATAATTGTAAGAAATAAACCAAATATTTAACTGCTCTGTTTGAGATATGTACATATTTTAAACAGTATCAACAAAAGAGGCAGTCTGAACTAGAAGAACTTAATTCACTGGAACAGAAGTTTCTTTCTGCACAGCAGTGGAAAATTGATTACAGAGAACAAGCCAAGGTAAGCTTTCTTGCCAAAATCTGCCCAGAGGTTTGGCAAGGAAGAGACTTTAGGAGCTTCCAGTTCCTGAATGTAGGTGTGTGCCAAGACAGCATTTTGAATTCTATCTCAAAGCAGGGATGGGCCATGATCACTTCTTTACTTTGGAGCACACAGAAAAGAAATGTGGGCAAAGAGGAGCCTGTTTGGTGATCAGAGTATCAGTGCCCCACACCTTACCCCAACAGTCACAAGGAATTGTAATTCCAGATGTTCTAGTATCTTCTTCCTGTTTTATTTCTTTAATTCATTCTACTTTTAACCAGTTCACCAAAAAAAAAATCTGCCAGGGCTTAAAAAGAAATTCTGTAGAATGTTTGTTTCAGTTGTTCGTGGATGTCATAAGGTATCATTCAGAGAGGTTTGCCAGATTGTTGAAGGATGTGGCACAAACCCAAGTCAGGGCTGGAAAGGTATGAAAATGCAGCTAAAAGTTGATGGCTGCATTTTAGGGTGACATCCATGGAGGTTGAATCATCACCCAATGGCATTACATACCTGTCAAGTTCAATTTTAAGTGGTAAGGTGTGGAAATAGAGTAGATTTCACTCTTGTGAATCTTGCAGACACATCACTCGGTAACAGTCTGATAATGAGATTTGGTCAGGTAAGGAACCAAAGGTTTAATATCCTACAGCCTTGTGGACACAAGGATTTTCTCTTTTTCTTGTGTACTGCTTAATCTTTTAAAGTGTCTGCAAAAGAACTTCACAATCATAGAATGAATCATGTTAAAGAGGACTTCTGAAGTTCCTGTAGCTCAACCTCCTGCACCAAAGTCTGATGTTAAATCAAGGTGCTCAGTTGGGTTTTGAAATATTTAAAAGTTGGAGGTACCACGGCACCTTTGACAGTTTTACCACTCTCATTGTAACAATTTTTCTCTGAATGCAATTGGCATTTCCCTGTTACAGCTTGTGATCATTGCCAGCTGTTGTTTGTGGATGTTTTTGACAAATTTGAACTATTGGTTTTAAAATAAGTCTGATAAAACACTGGTAGATTATGGGAAACACCAGAGTTTGTTAGTCTGTTGTTAAGATTATTTAGGGCAAAGGAAATGTATAATACCAGATTCTGAGTTTCCACATCTATTTCTGAACAATTTTGGTTTAGATGAAGACATGCATTTACGACTTACCATGAAATTTATCCTTTTTCTCAAAATAAGTGCTGTTACTTCTAAGTATGGGATGATAAAAGTGAGGCTCTCTTTTAAGTGCAAAGATGTAAAAAAAAAAAAATCAGATGTCTTATTAGTGAAAATTGATCAGTCTTTTATACAGGAGTTTCCAGTGCACTCAGCACTCCCCTGTGGTTGCTTTGTTTGAAGTCAGTGGGAATGCTCATGTAAGTGGTTGGGAATGCAATCCTCTAAGTGCTTTTGCTTTAGAAGATACATTTTCCTTTGTAATGCAGTTTTCAGTAACATGGGATTGTTAATCTTCACAGCAAACAGGAGGGCAAGGTTTCATTAATATTCTATTCTATGGATGCAAAAAATTCCATTATGGGTGATAAATTGATCCCAGGAGCCAATGTTAGGCTTATGTTTGGCGTTAAGTGGATTTAGTTTGCCACTGACTTTTCCTTTCCACCACTTACAGGAATGACCAAGAGTTGATTAGAAAATAAAATTATTTTAAAAACCCACTAATCTAGGATTTCACATTGCTACCAGTGGTTTCTACAACAGGAGACTTGATGCTGGTAAGGAAGAGGAAATCTCCTTCAGAGGCAGAGAAAGGAGGAGTAAACATGTTACAGTAGAGGCTCTTAATCAACTTTATTGCAAGTAGGAATTTTCAGTTTTCTTGGCAGACTGATCTGAGACCCACCTGCCTCTTCCACCTGCGTTTCTGTTCTCAGTCATTTTATTCTTCCAGCCCCTCCCTTGTGGCAGGTACTGAATTCATTGCTTTTGTGGAGCACTCACTGATAAATAGGTATAAACAGCCAGTGTGAGGTGGGCAGAAGCATCTTAACACATTAATATCAAAGTAAACCGTTTTTCCTGGCATAGGGATAATAAAGCAGGTGGTGTTAGAATCCTGTTTAGGTGTGAATTTGTCACTACAATATATTTGTCTTTCAGAATCCTCCTTTTTCTTGTAATAGCAGTGTGCAGCACAGCTGTATCTGCTTTTCTCTGAACTCTTCTGTAGTGGGAGCATTACCTCAGCTGTGATGGGGCTCCTGACCCCACTGTACCTCAGGAAATCAACACTTTCATGAGCCTGTGGCGTGATGACCAAGATGAGGACATTCAGGGTGTGATGGAGAAGGAGGAAGTGGTCCTAAATGTAAGTGTTAAAATGGTGTATTTCGGTTTAAGCTTAACATATCCGTAACAGCCCCCTTTAACTCTATTTTCCCTTTTTTCATGGCAAAATGACTGAAAGACCTTCAACACCCAGAAGTTCTTCAATTTTTCTATTTTTCTTTAGTTAGAGATTTGTTGTTAACCTGAGGAAGACGTGTATTGACTCTCAATATGCATTTAAAGGGATCTGTGTGCTGTGTTTCTACGCTGAGGCCTAACTTTCCAACACCCATCTTCCATTTTGAACCAGAGCATACAAGCTCATGTCAGATACAAATACTTTGGTGGACAACAGCCTCATTTTGTAACACTTGAGCCAGTAAAATATCATGTAAGAGCAAAAGTTCCCAGAATTGATTTTTACAAACAAGAAGTCACCAGCCATTGATAGCTTGTGAGGCAATTTTAAGCAATCTGTAAATTTAGGATTTTATTTTCATTTATGCTGACTTTATGTTTTTCAGAAAGTTAAATGGGGTCTTCCAGAAACTAGGGGGAAAGTTGCATGTGTAATACAGGTTTCTTTGTCTGGTTTGGTTCTGAATTAGATTTCCTATCTATCTATTAAAAAAAAAAAAGAAAGGGTATTTTTGTGACCAAAATCTGTTTAGGTACAAAGGAGGTAGGTTTGCCTCATTTTTAATGACAGAACAGATGATCTGTTAAGGATGGTGTCAAAACAGATACTTTTCCCATGTCAATGCCTTCTAGTTAATTGAGAAGTTTGAGCTTCTTCTACTGGAGGCATCACCAGATGAGATCACAGAAAAACAACAAGACCAGTACCTGGAATTTATTTTGCAGTTGCAGGATCTGCTTCATCAGAAGTACGATGAGGCCACACACAACCTGCTCAAAGTGAGTGAGATTTGCTGCTTCAGACTTGTGATGCATGCACATAAGTGTGACTCCAAGTGTCCTTTAATGAGGGTTGGCTTTGTTTGGTCCTAAACTGTCACAGAGGTGAGTCTGTGAGTTTCCAAAACATGTTCATGGCACTCACCAGACTTGGTAATTATTCAAAGCTCCTGAAAATCTGAACTTTACGGTGGAAAATCTCATCAATAAGTCAGACAAGAATAAACTACTGGGGAGTTTTGTGAGATTTGGAGATGATGAAAACAAGAGGTGGTATATGAAATTTGTTGACTGTACCAAAAAAAAGTAGATGTGAAAAGCAGCTCATAAGGTTGCCTTGTACACATTTTCTTAATACAAGTTCATGTGATTAAAATATTTTTGAAACTAAGATCTTGGGAAAGGTGAAGAGTACTCAAACAAGAAAATTAAATTGTGCTGGAGAGTCATTTTTTTGAGCTGCATGTGTAGGTAGTGACCTTGCTATCTCAAGAATATTAATCATAAATTATGTTTAACAAAGGAATATTAGTGAAATAGTGAACCAGTTGTATGTGCACAGTCAAAACCCCCTGCAAATTAAGAAATGTTGAAATCTTGTTTACTGATTTTAGGATTAAGCTCCCAACACAATTATTATTTCACAGGTTTTATGTTGCCTAAATGATAAAATAATTTCTGCAGTGACTCTGGGGTAGGAGTCCACTATTGCCCAGTAAATCCCTTTTTTTTTTTAATATAATTTATCCTGAGAATTAGGGGAATAATGGAAAAAAACCCTTTTTGGCAGTACTTGGCTCACAGAATCTATGAAGCCAGAGGAAAAAAGGAATGTAATTCAAATTTTAAGAAACAGATTTGAGTTTATAACTGTTGTGTGTCAGTACATAAATACAACACAGTTGGGCTTGGTCTGGTGTATTTTCATTCTTATATGTATTTTTTTGTTTATTTATTCAAGTAAATGTAGGTAAATCAAAGTGAAATAAATAACACATGTTTTAATTGGCTTTTTTCTTTGTAGACAGCTAGTATGTATGAAGATTCTGAAACTGGGAATATGCACACAGTCATAAAGGATAAAAATAGTACTTTCTGTATTTGGGTCAATCTGAAGAAGAAAGCAAGGTACAGCACACTGAAATTATTAATTTGAAATGAGGCCTGGCTTTGTTGAGTAAACACCAAGAATCAATTTCACATCATCTTTTTTGTTATTGTTGAATAGCATCCATTCTGCAGACTCTTAGTGCTGGATGTTGCTAAGGAGTAGTTCAGAGATATCTAAATTTCTTTCTTAAAATGCAACAGCAGAACCCTGTCACTGCCAGAACAAATTTGGAAGAAAAACAATAAATCTCATGCAGAGAATTGAAATTCCTCTGGAAGCAGTGTTTCTTGCTGATGCATTTAATATTTTCTAAGTTGTTCCAGTTGCTAGCAAAGCAATGAATGATACTTTGTGCTCAGTTGGAGAAAATATTTTAGAGCCTAGGATGCACTATCATTTCTGCATCTTAAGGTTTGTGGTTTTATTGGATTACCATTTAAATGGTACATTCTCAAAATGAGATTTTTGAGCAGACTTCCTACTCCCACTCCATAAAAATAAGGAATAAGATTTTAAAAGGACTTTAGCTTGACTAAGGACCTGTTGCTGTGAGTTTTGTAAAGTAGAAGGGTAGGTGCTGAGCAATATCAGACTGACCTGCAGGAAGAGCCTATATGGATTAAGTGTTAAAGCCTTTTGGCCAGCAGAGAGATGCACTGAAATTATTCCACCAACAATTAAAAGCTAAGTGTTGCTTTACTAGAAGATTTTTAGAACTTGTGACCAGCTTATCTTACCCAAAATTAAGTATTATTTGAATTATTTTGGAAGGTGCTGAAAGTGATGTGACACAGACAGCTGTGCGGGGATTTTCCCAATAAATGAGTTTTACCAGGAATGTAGTTTCTAGAAGAGCTGCCACCTGATCCTGCCTCATTATCTTCCTGTCATGACTTATTTTGGAACTTCTGATCCCCCTGATGTAGTTATGGCTTTGCTGGAGGCTCTTACAGACAGCTGCCAGCACAAGCGCTGTGACATCCCACGACATTTCTCAGATGGTGCAACAAATCCCAAAAGAGATTGGACCCTTTGTGAGGGAACACCAAGTGAAGTGCTGCCAATCTGACCAGGGCCTTTTGTCGTTGTTGTCCCTGCCTTTCCCAGGTTCCAGAACTTTGTGTTCCAGGAGGCAGGGCACGGCTTTGGCCTGCCAAAATCCCTGGCTCTGAGCAGTGTGGCCATTCGCGTGCTGCACACCCGTTACGACCACCTGTCCCCTCTGTGGGTGCAGTGCCAGGGGCTGCCAAGACAGGAGGCCCCAGACATCCAGGACTCAGCTGAGCATCCAAAAGACACTGGGCAAGAACCAGGAGAAGAGGAGGAGAAAGGCGAGGAAGAACCCAGTGTGCCTGCTGCAGAAGAAACATGTTCTAAGGGGAGAAAGGTAAGTTAAAAAAAAACCTCCTCAAAGGATATCCTGCACTCGAAGCTCAGTCACAGTGTCCTGTGCAGGACAGCCAAATCCTTAAATGTTTCATAGGAAAAGGCAGCTTATGTCAACAGTGTCATAGATCTTTTCAAGGGAATGGAAAGATGGAGAAAAGAAAGGGAAGTTTGGACAGGGTGTGCAGCTGATATTTGGTTGGTGGTTTAAGAGAAGGATCAAACATGAAGTGCCATTGCAAAATATTTCTATAAATCTCTGGCATATCTACAGATGAATGGATTCTGCTTCTGCAAAACTGACAGCCCCACAAAATCCCTGCAGGAATCCAATTTTAGGAAAATTTGCAGTGTGCAGATTAAGATTCAGAGTTCAGCAGGTGTTGGCTGTGCAGGTGCCTCACTGCTCCATGTCTGTGTGCTGACCCTTTGGTGTTTGAGGGCTTTTCAAATACTGTTTCTGGTTGCTTGTCCTGTTCGTCAGCTCTCTTCATGGAATGTGTTGGCTTTAGGTGTAATGGAGGTTGCTTGGTTTTGTGTTGTCCATGATGCATTTGGGGTTTTCACTTTGTGTATCACCTGTGACTTTCAGATAAATGCCCTGTATACTCTGCCTAAAATTTCTGCAGAAGTGACTGACAAAACATCAAGTTTTGGCCTGCTTAGTATGTTTGGAGCAATTTCACAGGATATTCTGAGTGGAAAGGGATCCTCTACTCCAACTCTTAAGTGAATGAATTCTGGGATCCATGCAGGGATCAAACAGGGATTGAACCTCTGTTCATGATCATGGCTTTTCTCCTTTTCAGTCCCCAACACCTTTGTAATGAATCAGTGCTTGAAATCCTACGTCTCTTTGTTCCTTTCTTTCTTTTTTTTGTATGACAGATCTTATCTTTTGGCACTTTTCACCCAAATTTCTCAGACTTTCTTTAGGCTCGTTCTCTTTTTCTTTCCCACATCTTCTGCTCTTTCTCTCAATCCATTTTGTGAATTTTCTCTTCCCTCTGAAGGCTCTACTTCTCTCAGCTTCTGTCCTCTCACCTCCAGTCCTGTTTGGAGGAGATGTGTGCTCTTCCCACGTGCTGACAGGCACAGCCAAGGCACAGAAGGTTCTGTGCCTGCAGAGGAGTCTGCTGTGGCGTGGATGAATCCCTGTCTGGGTTGGATATTTGTCTGGAAATCCAGGGGAATGTTTCTCAGCATCCTCCTGCATAAATACCGTGAAATACAGTGTGAAAGGGCATAAATATCATGGGCCAGGCACAGGCCAAAGCCGCAGGTGAGGCTCTGGCACAGTTTCAGTATTGGTTTGGATTCAGCCTCACCTTTTACTTGGTGCCACTCTGCTGGCTGTAAAATCAGCAGAACCACAACTTTTGAGTGCACTCTCTGCTGAAAGTGTTGGGTGCTGGTGCTTGTTTGGTACTCAGGTAGCTCAAGATGGAATTTGCTGTGGAAATGAAGTAATTACTTTGTCCCTATTTATAAATCCAGTTCCAAATCAGAGAGTACCTTTAATCAAAATATTTTGCTAGCTACATAGAAATTACTTCTCTTAAAACCTTGACCCTGTAGCAAGATTGGTACAAATGTTTCTGTATCCCTTCTTCTTGGGCCTCTGTCTAGGAGAGTGCTACCTCACTGAAAGAAAACAGCAATAACACAGATGATGTAAAAGAGACAGAGGAGAAAACTGAGGAAGATTCAGACGTTTTGGATGTGGCATCACAAGGTATTTGATTAGTTTTTACGTGCAGCACTAAAAAAAGTACTTAGGCTAAGTATTTTATATGTTAAAAATTGTTCCCTGTGAGGGTGGAGAGGCCCTGGCACAGGTTGCCCAGAGAAGCTGTGGCTGCCCCATCCCTGGAAATGTCCAAGGCCAGGCTGGATGGGGCTCTGAGTAACCTGGGATAGTGGAAGATGTCCAGGAGGCTGGAACTGAACTTTAAGGACCCTTCCAACCTAGGCCATTCCATGATCCATGGAAACATTGCAATATCTCCATGTGAATGGAGCAAAGTTTATAAACACAGGGATGTTTTGATAACACTTGAGTTTTGCTGACATTTCTATTAATGATTGTTAAGTGTGGAGAGAAAACAGGACAGATAGGAAAATGGAGTTTGTCCCCACACTTATTTTTATCAATTGTTTATGCTTATGTACATGTTTATCATGTTTGTATAGATAAGTGTATTATTATTCATATGTTTATGGGTGAGACACACAATCTTTATGAATCTGCCAGGCTCTGGGGAGATTTACTTCCTCAGAAAATGATGATTCCAATGCATATCATGGTAGGCATTGGTGTAGTGTGGGGTGGTACTGAGTATTACCTAAATGGGTGTTTAAAGTGAGAGGGCCTAATTCTAGGAAATAAAACTGTTTGTCTGTCCCACGTAAGTTAAAAATTTCTCCAGTGTTGTAGTGTTGTCCTTTGGTTTAATAAGAGTGAGTTTTCTTGTAGTACTGTCTTAAATAAAACAACTGTAAACAACTATTAGCATAATTTAGATCCGCTTTACAGCCTTTTTCTTGTTTTCCACCCCACAACACTTTGGACTGAGCACAGTGAACCAGTTGTCAGACTAGACCCTAAAAGCAAGGTTTTCAAGAGAATATAAAGGACTTGGGCCTCATGTGGAGGAATTTGTATTTTATTTCTGTCAGGCTTTGAAAACTCCTACCACAGCATTAGGTGAAGTGAATGTGCACAGATACCAGTTATACCTGAGTGTTTTCCAGCTTGTTCATCTGTTTTAATAAAGAAAGAAGGAAAAAACCTGCTTTTTCTGGCAAACCATTTTGCTTATGGTTTGCAAACGCTTTCAACCACTTTTTAGAATAGCAGTGCAAGGATGCTCAGTTACCTTAAGTTCAAAACAAGGAGCCAGGTAAATGAGGGTTAAAAACCAAAAATGCAACAACAGAGAAGAGTGACAGTTTCTCTGAATTTACCCTTCTTATACCACTGTTAAGGAGATAAATTACTTTGGGACAGTAAATAGTTTCTTTAGAAGATACCTATATTTTTTTTTTTATTATTATTTTAAAAACCTAGTTAAAGTATAACTACCACTGTTAAATGCAGTAAAATGCTTTTTACTTCTGGTAAGTCTGTTGTTCAGAATATCTGCAAAAGGACATAATGGTGGAATGTGATACAGTAGAGTCAAACCTCTGCAGAATGTAACTAAATCTGACATAAAATCAACACCATTTTCACTTTTTTTTTTTCTTCTTTTTTTTTTTTTTTAACTTGAAGACAATTTATAGAGAGTTGTCATTTTTTGATAGGGTGTTATTCTCTCAGAGCAAATTTCAAAACAATTACAGTAGCTGTTTTTACAGTATTGAACACTTTTTTTCTTGATTCCTGTCAACAGTAACTTCTCTCCTTCTGTACCATCCCTTGTGATGTTTTATGTGGGCTGGTTTGGTTTTTTTAAAGAAAATATTTATGACCATTTTTGTCCACAGTGTTTCTGCCTTTTACTAACATTTTCCAACTAATTAAACACTAAGTTCATACATTTGTGATATATAACTAATTATGCAAAGAAAAAAAAGGAATTATCTCTGTTAGCTGAAAATTGTTTCACATTAAATCCCTCTTGCTCTTCATAATTACTGTGTCTTTCACCTTCAGCACATGATCTTTTAGTGCCTTATTTTTATGTGTCTTTTTATTTGCT